>CM035847.1:163750372-164135120 GCA_020510985.1 Pholidichthys leucotaenia
CCCAGGGCAAGGTGGCTTAAATCCCTCGCCGCTGATGAGGCGCAGGTGTGCGCACAGCTGGTGCCGCTGATGAGCGGTGAGTCGTGACAAGACCTAAATGTATAGTGAGGGTGTGCTGGGAATGTCTGGCTGAGGCCCCTGTCCAAGAGGTCTTCAACTCCCACCTCCAGAAGAACTCGAACCACATTCCGAGGGAGTCTGAATGGGCCATGTTCTCCTCCTCCATTGTAGAAGCAGCTGTTAAGAGCTGTGGCCGCAAAGTTGCTGGTGCATCTCATGGTGGCAACCCCTGAACCAAGTGGTGGACACCAGTGGTGAGGGGGGGCATCAAGCTGAAGAAGGAGTCTAATCAAGCTTGGTTGGCTTGTGGGACTCCCAAAGTAGCTGAGGTGTACCAGCCAGCCAAGTGGAGTGCAGCTCAGGTGGTCACTGAAGCAAAAACTTGGGTGTGGGAAGAGTTTGGTGAGGCCATGGAACAAGACTTCGTTTAGCCTTGAAAAGATTATGGCAAACTGTCCAGCGGGAGGCAAGCAGCTCCCTGTCCACACTGTGTATGGTGCGGATGAGGCACTGCTGACTTAAACTGGGGACATCATCAGGTGGTGGAAAGAATACTTCGAGGATCTCCCCAATCCTACTGACATGCCTTCCACAGAGGAAGCAGGGCTTGAGGATGAGGGGGATGACTTGTCGATTACAGGGGCTGAAATCACCAAAGTGGTTAAAAAAATCATTGATGGCCGGGCCCCCAGGGTTGGACGAGTTTCGCCTTGAGTACCTCAAGGCTCTGTATATTGTAGTGCTATCATGGTGCATGCCTCTGCAACATTGTGTGGAGGTCGGGGACAGTACCTTTGGCATGACAAACTGGGGTGGTGATTCCTCTCTTCAAGAAGGGGGACCAGAGGATGTGTTCCGTCTTCAGGGGGATCACACTTCTCAGCCTCCCTAGGAAGGTCTATGCCAGGGTACTGGAGAGGAGAGACCACTGGTCGAACCTCGGGTCCAGGGGGAACAATTTGACTTTCGTCCTGGCTGTGGCACATCGGACCAAGTCTACCCTCTTGAGAATCCTCAAGGGTTTGTGGGAGTTTGCCCAACCAGCCCATATGTGTTTTGCGGACTTGAAGAAAGCATTTGACCGCGTCCCTCATGGTCTCTTGTGGGGATGCTGTGGGATTATGGGGTATTGGGCTTGTTGTTACGAGTTATCCGGTCCCTATACCACTGTTGCAAGAGTTTGGTTCATATTGCCAACACCCATTTGCATTCATTTCCAGTGAGAGTTGGACTCCGCCAGTGCTGCCCTTTCTCACCGATCCTGCTCATAATTTTTATGGACAGGATTTCAAGGCGCAGCCAAGGAATGGAGGGTGTCCTGTTCAGTGACCGCAAGATCTCATCTCTGCTGTTTGCACATTATGTCGTCCTGTAGTCTTCACCAATCAATAACCTACAGGTCTTGCTGGGACTGTTTGCTACTGAATTTGAAGTGGCTGGGATGAAAATCAGCACCTCCATATCGGAGTCCATGGTCCTCAGCCGGAAAAAGGTGGATTGCCCTCTCCAGGTTGGGGACAAGCTCCTGCCCCAAGTGGAGGAGTTTAAGTATCTCAGGGTCTCATTCACAAGTGAGGGAAGAATGGAGCGAAAGATTGACAGTTGAATCGGAGCAGCATCTGCAGTGATGCTGACATTGTACCGGTCTCTTGTGGTGAAGAGGGAGCTGAGCTCTAAAGCAAAGCTGTCAGTTTACCAGTCAATCTACAATCTACGTTCCTACCCTCACCTATGGTCATGAGCTTTGGCTAATCACCAAAATAATGAGATTGCGGACACAAGCGGCTGAAATTAGCTTTCGTCGTAGGATTGCTGGACTCACCCTTAGAGATACAGTAAGGAGCTCAGTCATCCAAGAGAGGCTCAGAGTAGAACCGCTGCTCCTCCACATTGAAAGGAGCCAGCTGAGGTGGTTTGGCATCTGATCAGGATGCGTCCTGGACGCCTCCCACTTGAGGTGTTTTGGACACGTCCCACTGGGAGGAGACCCTGGGGCAGACCCAGGACACACTGGAGAGACTATGCAATGTCTCCCAGCTGAGACTATCGCAATGTCTCCCAGCTGGCCTGGGAACGTCTTGGTATCCTCTCTGAAGAGCTGGAGCAGGTGGCTGGGGAGAGGAAAGTGTGGGCTTGTCTGCTTGAGCTGCTGCCGCCACAACCCTGACCTCCAGAAAAGCGGTAGAAAATGGATGGATGGATGAATGGTTGGATGGATGGATGGATGGATGGATCGACGGATGGATGGATGGATGGAAAGCAAAAAGACATTTCATTCCTTTGAGGAGACCCCGGGGCAGACCCAGGAAATGCTGGAGAGACTATGTCTTCCAGCTGGCCTGGTAACGTCTTGGTATCCTCTCTGAAGAGCTGGAGCAGGTGGCTGGGGAGAAGGAAGTGTGGGCTTCTCTGCTTGAGCTGGTGCCTCCATGACCCGGACCTCTGAAAAAGTGGTAGAAAATGGACGGATGGATGGATGGAAATCAAAAAGACATGTTATAATTCCTTTGAGGGCCTGGTCCTCAATATTGGGCATTTTAGCAGTTTTAGGTTACAACCAATTTTATTTGTTGTAGTTTACCATCCTCCCACAGATTACTTAGAGTTCTTGTCTGAATTTGCAGAGTTTTCATCTGATTTATTGCTTTAATTGTATAGAATAATTTTAGTTGGGAACGTTAATATACATGTAGATGTAGATAGTCATAGCCTTTATATGGTATTCAATTCCATATCAGACTCAATGGGGTTTTCTCAAAAAGTAGGAAGTTCTACTCACTATTCCCACCACACTTTGGACCTTGTGCTGACATATGGCATAGGTATAGAAAATTTGGTAGTGTCCCCCCCATAACTCTGGACTGTCAGATCATAATCTATTCACTTTTCAGTTTACTATTTCAGACTATTTGGCTCCTAAAGAAAAATATTACTACATTAGATCTCTCTCAGATGATGCTGCTACCAAAATTTAAGCAGATTGTTTCCTCAATGCCATGTGTCAACACAATGGAGATAAATTTTGAAGATTTTACTCCTTCTGTAATTGATAGCGTGGTAGATAGCATTACAGCCTCTCTGCATCAGACTCTAGACATGTTGGCACCTTTAAAAAGTCTCATCAAAGATTTCCGACTCCTTGGTTCAACATACAGTGGGGTAAAAAAGTATTTAGTCAGCCACCAATTGTGCAAGTTCTCCCACTTAAAAGATGAGAGAGGTCTCCAATTTTCATCATAGGTATACCTCAACTATGAGAGACAAAATAAGAAAAAAAAATCCAGAAAATCACATTGAAGAATTTTTAATGAATTAATTGGTAAATTCCTCGGTAAAATAAGTATTTGGTCAATAACAAAAGTTCATCTCAGTACTTTGTTATATACCCTTTGTTGGCAATGACAGAGGTCAAACGTTTTCTGTAAGTTTTCACAAAGTTTTCACACACTCTTGCTGGTATTTTGGCCCATTCCTCCATGCAGATTTCCTCTAGAACAGTGATGTTTTGGGGCTGTCGCTGGGCAACACAGACTTTCAACTCCCTCCAAAGATTTTCTATGGGGTTGAGATCTGGAGACTGGCTAGGCCACTCCAGGACCTTGAAATGCTTTTTACGAAGCCACTCCTTCGTTGCCCGGGCGGTGTGTTTGGGATCATTGTCATGCTGAAAGACCCAGCCACGTTTCATCTTCAATGCCCTTGCTGATGGAAGGAGGTTTTCACTCAAAATCTCACGATACATGGCCCCATTCATTCTTTCCTTTACACGGATCAGTCGTCCTGGTCCCTTTGCAGAAAAACAGCCCCAAAGTATGATGTTTCCACTCCCATGCTTCACAGTAGGTATGGTGCTCTTTCTCCTCCAAAAACGACAAAAAGTTGAGTTTTTACCAAAAAGTTCTATTTTGGTTTCATCTGACCATATGACATTCTCCCAGTCCTCTTCTGGATCATCCAAATGCTCTCTAGCAAACTTCAGATGGGCCTGGACATGTACTGGCTTAAGCAGGGGGACACGTCTGGCACTGCAGGATTTGAGTCCCTGGCGGCGTAGTGTGTTTCTGATGTAGCCTTTGTTACTTTGGTCCCAGCTCTCTGCAGGTCATTCACTAGGTCCCCCCATGTGGTTCTGGGATTTTTGCTCACCGTTCTCGTGATCATTTTGACCCCACGGGGTGAGATCTTGCGTGGAGCCCCAGATGGAGGGAGATTATCAGTGGTCTTGTATGTCTTCCATTTTCTAATAATTGCTCCCACAGTTGATTTCTTCACACCAAGCTGCTTACCTATTGCAGATTCAGTCTTCCCAGCCTGGTGCAGGTCTACAGTTTTGTTTCTGGTGTCCTTTGACAGCTCTTTGGTCTTGGCCATAGTGGAGTTTGGAGTCGGACTGTTTGAGGTTGTGGACAGGTGTCTTTTATACTGATAACGAGTTCAAACAGGTGCCATTAATACAGGTAACGAGTGGAGGACAGAGGAGCCTCTTAAAGAAGCTGTTACAGGTCTGTGAGAGCCAGAAATCTTGCTTGTTTGTAGGTGACCAAATACTTATTTTACTGAGGAATTTACCAATTAATTCATTAAAAATCCTTCAATGTGATTTTCTGGATTTTTTTTTCCTCATTTTGTCTATCATAGTTGAGGTATACCTATGATGAAAATTGGAGACCTCTCTCATCTTTTAAGTGGGAGAACTTGCACAATTGGTGGCTGACTAAATACTTTTTTGCCCCACTGTAGAAACTTACAGCTTAAGCCTTTTACTGTGTGGCTGTCATAAAATATCTGTGTCACCTGCTGTCCCAGGTGCAGGTCCGTGCCTGTAACGTGATGTGTCCAAACAGCACAGGAAAAACCCAGTTGTACCAAGCATTTTACATGACAAGATGGCAGTCACATATAGCTTACTGCTCTTCACTGGAGGACATCACCCAAACGAACCACCTCCAAAGAAGACAGTATAAACAAATCAATCAATCAATCAATCAATCTTTATTTCGGATAGATTAAAAGTACAGATTAAAAGAAACAGAATAATATAACAAAGGGGGAAAGAAAATCCAACAAGGTCAAATTAGACAATAACTCCTCTGATTATACAGTTCAACATAAGTTATTCAAAATGGGTGATGGCTGAAGCTGCAGCTTATATTGCCCACCCATATTCCATCCAAGAATTCAAAAGAAAAACAAACAAGAGCGATTACAATTCAAAACAAAGCTAAGACAAAATGTGACAACAAAACCCCAAAAACTAAGCAACAACACAACACAGACTGGATATGACAATCCTTATGTGATTTTACATGTCATCTTGTATATATGTTTGGAGTATTTCTTCCTTTAGTTTTTGTTTAAATTGTCCAAGCGTTGTACATTATTTTAATTCAGGTCCAAAATCGTTCCATAATCTGACTCCTTGCACTGAATCACAGTGTTGCTTGGTGATAGTTCTCACTGAAGGTTTTTGAAATATACATGTTCCTCTGAAATGATATTGTTTCTCCTTTATTTGGAACAGCTTTTGGATATTTGCGGGCAGTGATAGATTCTTCACTTTAAACATTATTACTGCAGTTTTAAAGTCAACCAGATCTTTCAACTTGAGAGCTTTTAATTTAAGAAAAAGTGGGTTTGTTGGTTCCCTGTAAGCTGCTTTGTTTATTATTCTAATAGCTCTCTTCTGAAGCATAAAAACTAGATATATGTTTGTTTTATATGTATTTCCCCATACTTCAGTACAATATGTCAAGTATGGGAGTATTAATGAATGATACAAGGTATATAGTGTGGGTTGATTCAGCAAATATTTCACTCTGTGTAGTATTGCAATTGATTTGGATATTTTACCTTTAGTATAATTAATATGTGACTTCCAACACAGTTTATTATCAATTATTACACCAAGAAATTTAGTTTCAGATACCCTTTCAACCTCTACACCATTTACACTGAGTTTAGATACTGAGTTGTTGTGATGGTTGTTAAAAACTATAAGTTTTGTCTTACTTAAATTGAGCATTAATTTGTTTGAATCAAACCACAGTTTAAGCTTTCCTAATTCCTTTCTGAGTGTATCCAAAAGTTGTTCCAAATTGCTTCCACTGCATAATAAATTAGTGTCATCGGCAAACAATATTAAAACCATTTTTCTGAAACTTGACATATATCATTTATATACATATTGAATAACAATGGCTCCAAAACTGAACCCTGTGGGACTCCACAAGTAACCTTCAGTAACTGTGAGTTTTTGTTACCAACACATACATACTGATATCTGTTCTTTAAGTAACTACATATCCCTTAGCCCTTATCAAATGCTTGATAAGGGCTCCATCGCATCATATATTTCCACATGGAGGAAGCATTTGCTTCAAATTTTGCCAACTATGATTCTAAAAAGAGATTATAAAGCTTCTGAAGGGAAATATTTACCTTCTGTGACAGCAGAAGATGGCCTGGAGCATGTACACTGTTCATCTGCTAATTGGCGAGCTGCACGGAGAAAACAATAGCGTCGGTTTGGCAGTGTTATGTAACCGAAATTGAGGTGGAATAAATCATAAGATAAACGTGAGAGTTTCTGGATGTGGGAGATAAATCAAAAATTACTGGCAGAAGACGAAATAAGGATACGGGGTGAGGGAATGGACGCATGAAGACGCATGGCGTGTGGTAGGTCCAATGTTTGTATTTGTTTTTTACATTCTACTCATTTTCTGGTTCATATATTTTGACGATAAGATAAAAAAAAAGACAAAAAAACCCCAAAACAGAACCATCCTTTGTGTAAATATGTCGAAAGTCCATTTTTGACCAAAAGTTATGTAATCCGATATGGCTGTGGTTGCATTATGCAAATTAGATGCATAAATTTACTCCTATCTCAAACTTTGGATCATATTCTACATCTTTCTAATTGACAGTAAGCCATTATCTCATACCACTTTAAAGTCACAGCCTTTGGAATTTGTCATATCTAAACTGAATATTTTCTTGCAAACAGCCTTGACCACCACAGGGTGGTGAGCTGACAGGTGCGACGGCGTGCCATAGATGGAGAATGAGTTAAAACAGAAGACTCATAATTAGAAAGAAAATGGTGCTCCACTACAGTATCGCACAAAAGTGAGTAGACCCCTCACATTTTTGTAAATATTTTATCACGTCTTTTCATAGGACAACGCTCAAGATATGACACTTTGATACAATGTAAAGTAGTCAGTGTACAGCTTGTATAACAGTGTAAATTTACTGTCCTCTCAAAATAACTCAACACACAGCCATTAATGTCTAAACCTCTGGCAGCAAAAGTGAGTACATCCCTAAGTGAAAGTGTCCAAATTGTGCCCAAAGTGTCAATATTTTGAGTGGCCACCGTTATTTTCCAGCATTGCCTTAACCCTCTTGGGCATGGAGTTCACTAGAGT
Source organism: Pholidichthys leucotaenia (assembly GCA_020510985.1). NCBI lineage: Eukaryota > Metazoa > Chordata > Actinopteri > Cichliformes > Pholidichthyidae > Pholidichthys > Pholidichthys leucotaenia. Next base: position 163,757,866 of record CM035847.1, read on the forward strand.
TTCACAGGTTGCCACTGAAATCCTCTTCCACTCCTCCATGACAACATCATGGAGCTGGTGGATGTTAGAGGCCTTGCACTCCTCCACCTTCCATTTGAGGATGCCCCACAGATGCTCAACAGGGTTTAGGTCTGGAGACATGCTTGGCCAGCCCAACACCTTTACCCTCAGTTCCTTTAGCAAGGCAGTGGTCATCTTGGAGGTGTGTTTGGGGTCATTATCATGTTGGAATACTGTCCTGTGGCCCCGTTTCTGAAGGGGGGGAGATCATGCTCTGCTTCAGTGTGTCACAGTACATGCTGGCATTCATGGTTCCCTCAGTGAACTGTAGTGGCCCCATGCCGGCAGCACTCATGCAGCCCCAAACCATGGCACTCCCACAACCATGCTTGACTCGAGGCAAGACACACTCATCTTTGTACTCCTCACCTGGTTGCCACCACACACGCTTGACACCATCTGAACCAAATAAGTTTATCTTGGTCTCATCAGACCGCAGGACATGGTTCCAGTAATCCATGTCCTTAGTCTGCTTGTCTTTAGCAAAGTGTTTGAGGGCTTTCTTGTGCATCGTCTTTTAAAGGGGCTTCCTTCTGGGACAATAGCCATGCAGACCAATTTGATGCAGTGTGCGGCGTATGGTCTGAACACTGACAGGTTGACCCCCTACCCCCACCCCTTCAACCTCTGCAGCAATGCTGGCAGCAGTCACATATCTATTTTCCAAAGACAACCTCTCGATATGATGCTGAGCATGTGCACTCAACTTCTTTGGTCGACCATGGCGAGGCCTGTTCTGAGTGGAACCTTTCCTGTTAAACTGCTGTATGGTCTTGGCCACCGTGTTGCAGCTGAGTTTCAGGGTGTTGGCAATCTTCTTACAGCCTAGGCCATCTTTATGTAGAGCAGCAGTTCTTTTTGTCAGATCCTCAGAGAGTTCTTTGGCATGAGGTGCCATGTTGAACTTCCAGTGACCAGTATGAGAGAGTGTGAGAGCGATAACACCAAATTTAACACACCTGCTCCCCATTCACACCCAAGACCTTGTAACACTAATGAGTCACATGACACCGGGGAGAGAAAATGGCTAATTGGGCACAATTTGGACATTTTCACTTAGGGGGTGTACTCACTTTTGTTGCCAGCAGTTTAGGCATTAATGCCTGTGTGTTGAGTTATTTTGAGGGGACAGTAAATTTACACTGTTATACAAGCTGTACACTGACTACTTCACATTGTATCAAAGTGTCATATCTTCAGTGTTGTCCAATGAAAAGATAAAATAAAATATTTACAAAAATGTGAGGGGTGTACTCACTTTTTTGAGATACTGTAAATTAGATGAAATCTTGCTAGCTTGGATAAATCAACTTTTTGTTTATAAAAAGTTTCTTAGGAAAGCTGGAACAACTTATTATTCTGTATTAATAGAAGAGAAGAAGAATATCCCTAGGTTTCTTTTCAGCACTGTAGCAACTGTAGCATTCCTTGAGAGCTTACTCGTCAGGACTTTGTGAACTTCTTCAATTATATAATTTCATCTATCAGAGATAGAAATCAGTCAGGTCGTTCCCACAATTAATTTATTTAAATACAGTAACAACTCCTCCAACCAACATTCATTTGGATGAGTTTATGTCAGTTGACCGTTTAGAGTTCGGGCTGCACGGTGGCGCAGTGGTTTAGCACTGTGACAGCACAGTTTTACCCTCGGCCGGGGGATCGCGGGGATCATGAGATCGTGGGTTCGATCCCAGCCCCCGACCAACAGTGAGCTGTGTGGAGTTTGCATGTTCTCCCCGTGTTGCGCGGGTTTACTCCGGGATTTCTCCGGTTTCCTCCCGCACACCAAAAAAAAAAAAAAAAAACATGTAGGTTTAGGGCGCTCGCGCACGCAGCGACCAGCAGCCAGTGGCTTGTCACCAGACTGCAAACCAAGTCTACCTACGGGTACAAATAAGTAACAAAAAAAAAAAAAAAAAAAAAAAAAAAAAAGAGTTCATCCAAGCCATCAACTTGTCTTTTAGACCCTATTCCTACCAGATTACTTAAAGAAGTCTTCCGATTTATTGGCAGCTCTCGTACGTCGGCCTCCGTCGGTCTATGATGACCATGGAAGAGAATCCTAAATGTCTACTCTGCTGGAACAGCACCGCCTGTGGCTGAACAGGCCGATGCGCATTCTACCTTCCAGCATTGGGCGTTGGTAGGATTCAAGCCTGGGCAGGAAGATATGGAGGACAAGATGTTGCCCATGCAGCATGTCCCCCCTCTCCACGTCACAGATGAATCCAAAGGAACAGCAGGGCTGCTGCAGTTTGGCACCAGCGCCATCGCAGGAGCTGCCAGAATGATGTTGAGCACAACAGAGAACTGCCTTAGGGACTCCAACTCCGGATTTTTCCTCAGGGTTGACTCCCGAAGCCTTTCCCGTGACTGGGTGTGCCGCAAGGCATTGGAGGTTTGAAATAAGGGTTTACCTTCCCCTAGATGGGCTATCTTCCCAGGTTGACGAGCCACCATCTACCCGAAGCATCTGGTTTTAAGGCACCAGAGATCCACCCTCGCCCCTTCTCCTATTAGTAAAAGCAGTTCTGCCGGGCTTAGAGACTAAACCACACAGGCAGGCTAGGAGTTGGACTTAGTTGTCAGAGGCTTTTCGAGACGCACGCCATAAGGAGCATTTTATGAGCACTGGGAGCTTAACCCCAGTGCCGCTCCTGGCTATGACAACCTTGAAACCATTGGAACCAACTATTGGCAGCTCTATTCTTCAAATAATTAATTCTTCATTAACATTAGGACACATACCATAGGCTAAAAAGTCAAAGCTGGATCCATGAGTTTTAGGTAACTATAGACCAATTTCTAATCTGCCTTTTATTTCAAAAATTTTAGAAAGAGTTGTTGCAACACAATTATTTGACCACTTGCAGGGAGTTTGAAGAGTTTCAGTCAGGGTTTAGAATTCATCATAGAACTTAAAAAGCTTCAGTGAAGGTCACTAATGATCTTATAGCATCTGATAATGGACTTGTTTCTATACTTGTCCTTCTAGACCTTAGTGCAGCTTTTGATACTATCAATCATAATATTCTACTTGATAGATTAGAAAGATTAGAACACCCTGTTGGACTTAATGGAACCTCTTTGCACTGGTTTAAGTCATATTTATCTGATAGGTTACAGTTTGCTCACGTCAGTCATGAGTTTTCTTCAGTTTTAAAGCTCAGTCATGGAGTTCCACGGGGCTCTGTTAGGTCCTATTCTTTTTAGTTCATATATGCTTTTGTTACGTAATATTATTAGAAAACATTTCACAAATTTCCATTGTTATGCAGATGAGACACAATTATATTTGTCAATGAAGCCAGATGAAAGTTATCAATTAACTAAATTTGAGACATGTCTTAAGGAAATCAGAGCATGGATGACTTGTAATTTCTTGCTATTAAATTCAGATAAGACTGAAGTCAGATAGATTGGCCCAGTAATCTGAAATCAGATTAATTGGCCCAAAAAACCTTAGAGATTCTTTCCCAAATCAGACTCTTAGTTAGAATGGGGTGACTGTATCTCCTAACGGTTCTGTGAGGAACCTTGGAGTTATTTTTGTGCCTCAGACTGCCTTCTATCATTTACATAGATTATTGCAAGGATGGTTGCTAAACGTAAACGCAGACTGGCAGGCTCTGCATGTGCTTCTCTTAAACCTCCTTTTAAACCTCCTCAACCTGTATCTTTTAGACCTATTTTATTCACAAATCAGACTCAACTGACAACGGAACACTGGATAGTTGGTGCTATTTTAACTGCTTTTCTACTTTTGCTATCAATGTGGCTGTGTCTCACAACCGAGAACCACAATGATGGAGTCACTCATCAACAACATCTGCTGTACTCCACATTTTTGGACAATGGCCGTGCCTGGGTGGTTCCTGCAAAACGGGTACGAGTAAGTCCTGGAAGTACAGCTTTGGGGTCTGTCTACCTGGCAGCTATAATATTGTTAGCGGGAGATGTTGAGGCAAATCCAGGCCCACAACCTTTGGACAATGGAAGCTGGGTTGGGCCGGTGCAGCTAGCCCAGCAACCGCTGCAAAACTGGTCAACCTGGCCCCCACAGCTGGCCCAGCAACTGCAACTGAACTGGCAAACCTGAATGCCGCAGCCAGAATGACAACTTCAGCTAAACTGGCCAGCCTGGCCCCTGCAGCCAGCACAGCAGTTAAAGTGGCTAACTCAGCAGTCACAGCTAAACTGTTTACAATGGAATCCCCAGCACCTGGTGCCTTCAAACACCAGTACAGCAACAGCGACTGTTTTGGCAGACTGACGCTGACAGCTTGGCGTCCGGCGGTTGCAGATCAGCACTGACCCGGGCATCCAGGATGTTGGTGCTCCAGCAGCTTACCTGGTGGGGTGGGTCTGTCAGGTGAAGTCGAGACGACAAATTTAGGCCCAACGATGAGGTGATGCCACCATTTTGGTCCTCTGAGGTGCCAATGCAGTGGCGGTTCTTTCAGCTGGGGTTGTACATCAAATGGAGCCATGTGGACAGCTTGGAGCCCAATGACTAGACGTCACTTTTGGCCTTTTTTCCCCAGACCCCGGTGCAGCGGTGGCTCTTTCGGCAATGAATGTTTGCCGGGTCAAGCCGTATTGACGTTCCGTGGCCCAGCGGCTGCCTATTGATGTCGGCTTGGTCTGTCTGGACACCGATGCAGCAGTGGCTCATCCAGAGGAGGCTGACGTTGGCCAGATCTCCAAAGACACCGGTGATATCAATGTAGGAAAGGTTTCCCTGGAAGTCGATGCAGTGGTGGCCCATCCAGAGGGGAGTGGCGTCAAAGGAGTCACTCGGGATGCTGGTGACATAGACACAGAAAAAATTCTTGCAACAAGACTCAAATTGCATAAGCCTGGTAAGACTGTTACAAAAAGGGCCAGGAATGGGATAAAAACTGTGACTGAAAAACAACAAATCACTAAAATGTCTCAATCTGTAAATCATGCCAAGCAATTGTGAGATCCAACTATTAAACGTAAAGGTTTTTTTGAAGGTCATCTCAATATTAGGAGCATTGTCTCTAAAACAGAACAAATACAACAACTATTGACAAATTCAAATCTTGACTACCTATGCCTCTCAGAAACCTGGTTAACCCCATCAACACCTCAAGCTGTTTTCAATGTACCAGGGTACAATTCTCATAGACAAGACAGAAAAGATGGCAGAGGAGGAGGGTTCATGATTTACAGTATGGAAAGGATGGTTATCAGTGTATACAACTTGACATTGTTGAAAACATGCTGAATGTGTTGGAGTTAAAATTGTACTATCACCTGAAATGTCTTCTGCTTTGATTGTGATCTATCGACCTCCATCCTCTAAGGACACATTTTTTAATCGTCTCTCTAAGGTACTGAAACAGTTCGGCAGCAAAGAGTTAATGGGTGATTTCAACGTAAATTTGCTTTGTAAAACACATGGACAGAAATTAAAGGACATCACCAATAACTTTCATGTGGATCAGATGATCAGTAACCCAACTAGAATAACTCTTTCATCTCAAACTCTCCTTGATTTGATTTTTACAAACAGATCTTAACACATAAAAAAAAACAAAAAAAAACAATCTAATTACTGGCACGTCTGGCCATAATCTCACTTTAGTAGTACACAAATTACAAAATCACAATACAAAAATCAAAAGCCTACTGATGGCGGAAAATTTATCTTGTACATACCAAAGAAAAATACAGAATGATTTGAAAATTAGTTCCAGTACATAAAGTGGAATGAAATAAACTGTGATACAAATTGTGAAGAGACATGCGAAAATATGATATCAACAATCAAACAAATTATTTCAAAATATAAAATAATAACACTATCTAAACGCAAGAGTGTGATGTTGTTCGTGGGAAGTATTATTGTGTGACACAGGTGGTGGCTCAACCTTTCCGGTTCTGTCACCACCCGGGGTATAAGAGGGCTGTGAGGAAAAGGGGTAGTCTCTTGACCTCCTCTCAGCCTGACGGCAGCGCCTGTATTATGCAAGTGAGTCTGCAATAAAGTTGTGTTCAATTCAACACTCAGTCTTGTCCTTGGCTCCCGTTTTACCAACATAACATTTGCGACGAGGATAAAAGTATGGATGTGGGAGTTGTTTCAATTCGGCCATTCCTGGAGTTTCCCAGAGAAATGGTTCGCTGCGGGCTGGTGAGTCAGTGCAGCGGTATGTAGCAGACCTACATCAGCTGGCCAAGGACTGCCAGTTTGCAGCGCTGGAGGAGGATATGGTCCGTGACCAGTTGGTGGAACATACTGTTCACCAGGGACAAGCTCGAAGCTTATCACACACTCAGGCGAGCTGACGTTAGCCATGTCTGTTGAGTTAGCTCAGCAGTTTGAGGCAGCAAACAAGCTATCATAGGAGCTTGGCGACAGAGTGGCACATCGCCATTTTGAACCACAGTCGACAGCGCAAGCAGTGGACCCGGACAGCGACAACGGTGTGGATGAGCATGCTGATGCCATGAGGATAAGGTCCGCCCCGGGATTGCCCAGGTGTTTGGGTTGTGGGTCCACCAAGCACCATTATAAGGCTAGAGAGTGTCTTCACACTGTGGCATGTGCTGATTCTTGCATCATTTCACCAGGGCATGTTACAGGTTTGAGCGAGGGGATTCGAAGCACATAGAGGATCCCCCCACTTCGCCTCCCACGGTTGTTTGCAGTGTATCCACAAGTGACAATGTCTATTCGTTCTGTATGGTGGAACTGGACGGAGTGACAGTGCCATTGCTGGTTGACATGGGAGCGGTGAAATCGGTGTTGGATTGGGAAACCATGTGGAGTTCCTTCTCACAGTCTTGAGATGGAGAAGAGCAATCAGGCCGTGGTCTGTGGGACTGGCTGGTTCTGTGAACGATGGACAGAGCTATGTGGGACAAACCTTTGCCTAGTAATTTGGACAATATGCATGACCAATTCCATTCAGGGCCATTGTGGGAGGGTCCCGGCGACAGCGCCCAAGTAACCCTAGTTGAGGGAACTGGGTGGCGTGGTGGGATGCCCGTGATGGTGGGTGGCACCGAGTGGAGGGGTCCATTCTGCTCCCGGATTTCGGCTGGAAGGGACTGGAGAGCAGGGGGTCACAATGCGACACCGGCAGCGAAAATGAAAGCAAGCAGGGCGGGACCGGCTGGCATGGTAAAACGACATGCCACACAGGGACACTGGAAGCCGAATTGGGTTCCTCTTGAGGTCGCTGATGTGGTCCAACCCAGAAAGGAGGCCTGGTCAAGAGGAGCTCGAGGCAAACGACGAGATGAGCAGGGGCTGTTGCAGGTGGTGGCTGTTCGGGAGGATGGCTACCTTCAACTATCTGATGACTCGCGGGGGCATCTCAATGAGCTGCAGCGTGCCAAGCAGGAGAAGGAGGTGTTTGGGCTGTGGTGCGTGCCATCTCTGGGCGTGAAGAGAAGAAGGTGCACTGGAGGGGAACCATCTGATGGTTTTCCGGGAGGTGGTTCCTTTACTGGGGCAGATTGATGTTTGGGGTGATGTGTTTATTGCATGGTGTTGGTATGAGTAATAATCAAGTTGTTTATTGGGTTTATTAATTGGGGTATAACCTGTTTGTACATATGTTCATTCTAATGATGGGATTGTTTTGTGTTTTGTTATTTATGTAGGAACACGGCAGTTTTAGTTTAATGGACTGTATTTAATTGAGACAGCAGAATTACCCGTCTAGCCTTGGGGGGGGGGGGGGTTGGAACAGTAGTCCTGTTCCCCCCTAGCCTTAGTTGTTTTGTGTGACTGTTATACAGTAGACCTGATATATTTCTGTTTAATTTTAGTGTGTGATTTGGGTTCTAAATTGCGGGAGGGTCTTGATTATATGTGTGTTTTGGACCATTTTGAAGGGGGGAAAAATGTGATGTTGTTCATGGGACATATTATTGTGTGACACGGGTGGTGGCTCCACCTTTCCGATTCCATCGCCACTTGGGGTATAAGAGGGCTGTGAGGAAGAGGGGCGGTCTCTTGACCTCCTCTCAGCCTGACGGCAGCGCCTGTATTATGCAAGTGAGTCTACAATAATGTCGTGTTCAGTTCAGCACTCAGTCTTGTCCTTGTCTCCTGTTTTACCAACATAACAAAGAGAAAACAGGATCAATCTTGGTTAAATGAAAAATTATGGAATCTTATTAAAAAAGGGATTTAGCTCTTAAAAAAGGCTAAAACTGATTTAAGCACAGATAGACTGAGTTTTAAAAGCCTCAGAAATGAAGTCTCCATGCTGCTCCATAAAGCAAAAGCAAATTTCTTCTTAGACATAATCAAAAATGTGAAAAGGAACAACAAAAAACTTTGGAAATGTACTGATAAACTCACAGGAAAAAAATGCATAAAAAGTGAAGTCATATAACTCAATCTGAATGGAAAACTTCACTCATAGTTTAGTTATAGCCTTGAATTTTAATGAGTATTTTATCAAATTGGTACAAGAACCAGGTCCGAATTTTATCCAAACGTACCCGCACCAAATTAAAATAAATCATGAAACTGATCCAACCCTTAAACCCACAAATGAGGTAAAGCTTAACAAAATTTTGTTTTCCTGTCTTTCAAGTTCCAGAGCTAAGGATATTCATGGACTAGACACTGTATTTTTGAAAAAAACATAACGATACTTTAATAATTCCATCAATACATGGAAATATCTTTCCTGATGCATTGAAACCTGCCATTGTAACTCCCATACACAAAGCCAGAGACAAACAGGAAATTACTAATTATAGACCTATGAATATACTTCCTGTTTTGTCAAAAACCATTGAAAAGGTGGTAGTAGATTAGCAGTAGGTAGTCAAATCGGCCCATCTGCTGCATCCCATGCAATTTGGTTTCAGGCCGAACCACTCAACGGAGACGGCATGATGTTACTTTATTTTTTTATATTTATAATCCTTTTCTTAGTCCCACAATGGGGAAATTATAGGGCATCCACCTGGACGGATGAGGCAGCCATGGTGCAGTGCCAATCCCTTCACCATTCACACACACACATTCACACCTATGACCACTTTAGAGTCTCCAATTAACCTAACCTGCATATTTTTGGCCTGTGGGAGGAAACCTGAGCACCTGGAGTAAACCCATGCCGACACGGGGAGAACATGCAAACTCCACATAGACGGGTCACCAATGGTCAGGGGGTGGGATCAATCCCATGACCTTCTTACTGCGCTGCCACAGTGCTAACCACTGCACCACCGAGCTGCCCAATTAAAGAAAATCAGCACAAAGGGGGGTTGGTAGGAGCCATCTTTTTAGACTTACATTATGTAAAGCCTTTGATGCGGTCAATCACTCAGTTCTTCTTTCTAAACTATCAGGATATAAACTTTCCATGAATACCCTTAGCTGGTTAAAATCATATCTTTCTGGTTGCACCCAGTGTATGCTCATAAACAATACTATCAATAGGCATGCACCATGGGAGTACCACAAGGTTCAGTTTTAGGCCCATTGCATTTTACTTTGTATATAAATGATTTGCCATAAGTATGTGAAAATGATATAAAAATTCAGATGTATGCAGATGACACAGTCATCTACATACATGGGAAGGATGCTAAACAAGTGCCTGACAAGTTAATGACAGCAGTGGAGAAAGTGTCAAAATGGGTTAATCAATCATGCCTCACTCTGAACGTAGGGAAAACAGCTACCATGTTTTTTTTCCTCACAGACAAAATCATACCGTATGTACTATCTGAGTATAACTGTAAATGGAGTAAATATAGAAAATGTAACAGAGTTTAAGTATTTGGGCATCATATTATATCCAACGCTCAGCTTTAAAAAGCACATAAAACAGAAGAGCTGCACTCAGAAATATCACCTTGCAAACTTTCGAGGCATCAGAAACTCACTTACTCTAGAAGGATCAAAAACCTTTCTGAATGCCATGATTTTGACACATTTCTCCTATTGCGTCTCATGCTGGTCACAAGCCAACAGTACGACTCTGAAACCCTTGGAATCCCTGTATAAACAATCCATCAAAATTCTGGATAAGACACGATAGTATCACCATTGTGGTATACTTGCAAAACACAAGATTGTTAAGCTTTGAAAATATGATCATGTATTTAAATATACAGATGGTTTTTAAAATTATGCATGGTTCTGCACCCCCACCACTTAAGACTTTTGTGTACTTAACTTCTGAACAAAATACCACAATAACAGTGACTTCTTCCGGCGCCACACGAGTTGGCTGCCTTTTGCAACAGCGGCTCAATTCTGAGTCTTTTTATCTTCCTTCTTCTTTCTGATCCGGTGATAACTTTCTGATCCGGCACACCTTTCACTCTATATATATCACGGACATACAGATCGCCCCAAAGGTCTCCCGAGTCGGCGGACGGAACCTCTGTTTACAGCAGGAGACGATACAGAAGGGAAGAGCTAGCTAGCACTCAAACGCCACCTGGTGCTAACGGAGAAACTTGACATACCAGGAGAAACTGAAGCAAAAACGATGCGGGCGCCGGGCTGGAGTTTAGGCGGTGTGCAAGAAATATAAGACAGAATAATAAAGAGCGATGGCAAGAACCAAGCAGATGGCCCGTAAATCTACTGGAGGAAAAGCCCCCAGGAAGCAGCTGGCCACCAAGGCTGCTCAAAAAAGTGCTCCGGCCACCGGCGTAGCGAAAAAGCCTCACCGTTACAGGCCCGGTACCGTGGCTCTGAGAGAGATCCGTCGCTACCAGAAATCGACGGAGCTGCTCATCCGTAAGCTGCCCTTCCAGCGCCTGGTGAGGGAGATCGCTCAGGACTTCAAGACCGACCTGCGCTTCCAGAGCTCCGCCGTCATGGCTCTGCAGAAGGTCAACGAGGCCTACCTGGTGGGTCTCTTTGAGGACACCAACCCGTGCGCCATCCACGCCAAGAGGGTCACCATCATGCCCAAAGACATCCAGCTGGCCCGCCGCATCCGCGGAGAGAGAGCTTAGACTTTCTGCTGCACATCCACCAACCACAATGCTCCGCACTGTGTGTCTATATATATATATATATATATATATATATATATATATATATATATATATATATATATATATATATATATATATATAGTAATATGTACATATGCATACTAGCTGCTCTTGTTTTTTTTTTTTGGTTTTTTTTCTTGCCTTCTGATTGTTGCTCTGAGTGTTGCTATCCCTGTGCTGTTGCAATCCTGGAATTTCCCCATTGTGGGACTAATAAAGGCTTATCTTATCTTATCTTCTTCTAGATGGCATTGTTGCATCCCCCTATAGGTAAAACTGTTTTTGGACAATCAGCCTTCTCATACAAAGCTATAACAGAATGGAACAAGCTCCCCACTGTAGTCAAGACCAGAACAAATTACAGAGACTTTTCCACAAAGACTATAATGGATTTTAAGTAATCAAGCCTGCCAGCATTGTCATGATGCCGAGCGCAGGTCAGTGCCGTGCTCGGGTCACTTGGTTGCTACTCTTTTTCTGTATATGTATTTGTTCTTGATTTTCATCTATTATGGTTTGTGCTTTTATTTTGACAGCTCCATTTGTCACTTCCTCCTGTCAAATCTTTTCATGGGTTGTCACAGCTGTTTAGTTGTCCTTAATAATTTCTCACTCATGCATCCACACCTGAATCACATTTTGGTTTCCTCCTATTATTATTTAAGCTCACTTGTGGGGTTCATTCCTCGCTGTGACCTCACCTTGTGCAGACAGGAATCCCCCCATCTGATTCCTGTTTTATTTCTGCTCAGTACTCAGCCTTGCCAGAGTAATTGTAAGTTACCCTTCGTGGTTTTCATTGATTGCATTTTTCTGTAAGTTTCCCTTCGGGGATTTTCCATTGTGTCTGTAAATCTGTCAGTCACCCTTTGTGGTTCTCTTTGATTGCCTTTTTGTAAGTTGCCCTTCGTGGCTATTATTTGTGTTCTTCGTAATTAAATGTGCAAACTCACAGCAGGCGAGTGATGCCTTATTCCTGCCCTGAAAGGGACGTTTATGACAAGCATGACTCTCTATACCTTAAATGGGATTTGAAATTGTACTCTTAAATTGGTTTTACATGTGCTGTTTTCTTATCTTTTTATCTTTTAATCTTACTTCCTGATTGTTTCAGAGACAACAGATTTTGAAATTGGACCTGAATTAAGATAAGATAAGATAAGCCTTTATTAGTCCCACAACAAATTCCAGGATTGCAACAGCACAGGGATAGCAACACTCAGAGCAACAATCAGAAGGCAAGAAAAAAAGCAAGCAAGCAAGAGCAGCTAATATACATATGTATATATTACTATAAAATATATATATATATATACACACACACAGACAAACAGTGCAGAGCATTGTAGCTGGATGGAATAAATATATGAATATATAAACACACAGTGCGGAGCATTGTAGCTAGATGGAATAAATATGTAGATATATAAACACCCAGAGTACGGAGCATTGCAGCTAGGTGGAATAAATATGTAAATATATAAACCCACACAGTGCGGAGCAATGTAGCTAGATGGAATAATATGTAGATATATAAACACACAGTGCGGAGCATTGTAGCTAGATGGAATAAATATATAGATATATAAATATAAACACACCCAGTGCGGAGCATTGTAGCTAGATGGGATGAAACAGCATAACCGTCTACTTAGTTATCCTACATGGTATGATTATGTGCCCATACATATTCTCACCCTACATAGCGACCGGTATTTTCCTAGTTGTATGCCGGAGGGGACCATTGTGTAAGTCTATTTCATCTTTTGCATTCAAAAAACTATTAGTTTGTTACGTCTTTTTGCTATCTCTGCGAGCAGCCCTGCTTAGGTTGTACAGTCTGACAGCCGTTGGTAGGAAGGACCTGCGAAACCTCTCGGTTGTGCACCTGTGATGATGTAGTCTGCTGCTAAATGAGCTCCTCAGTGCATTCAGTATGTCCTGCATAGGGTGGAACTCGGACTCCAGCAGACATGACAGTTTAGCCACCGTCCTTCTCCCTCCTATCTCCTCCACCGGATCAAGGCGCTGCCCCAGGACGGAGCTAGCTTTCTTGATCAGTTTGTTCAGTCTCTTCCTATCGGCTGCAGTAATGCCACTGCCCCAGCAGACCACTCCAAAAGTGATGGCTGATGCCACCACTGTGTCATAGAATGTCTTCAGCAGCGCCCCTTGTACACCAAAAGACCTGAGTCTCCTCAGCAGGAACAGCCTGCGCTGTCCCTTCTTGTAGAGTGCGTCAGTATTGTGTGACCAGTCTAGTTTATTGTTCAGATGAACACCCAGGTACTTATAGGATGTCACCATCTCGATGTCTGTTCCCTGTATATTTACTGGTGCTGTGAGGGGTTGCCCATGCCTGCGGCAGTCCACCACCAGCTCCTTAGTTTTCCTCGCGTTGATCTGGAGGCAGTTCTGATGGCACCAGTCCACGAAGTCCAGGATAAGCCCTCTGTACTCAGCTTAATCTCCATTGGAGATGAGGCCAACGATCGCAGAGTCATCAGAGAACTTCTGTAGATGGCAGTGTGTTGTGCTGTGTGAGAAGTCCGCAGTATACAGAGTGAACAGGAAGGGAGCCAGCACCGTTCCCTGGGGGGCCCCCGTGCTACCGATAATCGTGTCGGACACACAGTCCCGGGTTCTCACAAACTGAGGCCGGTTCGTGAGGTAGTCCAGGATCCATGATGACAGGTGCTGGTCCACCCCTGCGCGCAGCAGCTTGTCCTTCAGGATCATCGGTTGGATGGTGTTGAAAGCACTGGAGAAGTCAAAGAACATGATCCTCACTATATTCCCGGGCTTCTCCAGGTGGGACAGAGAACGGTGAAGGAGGAAGATCACCGCATCCTCCACCCCAATGCCATGCTGGTAGGCGAACTGGAGTGGATCCATCGCTGGTTCCACCAGGGGGCGGAGGTGAGCAAGGAGCAGTCTCTCCAGGGTCTTCATCAAGTGGGACGTCAAGGCCACCGTTCTGTAGCTGTTCAGGTCTTTGGGGTGGGAAGTTTTTGGTACAGGTACCACACAAGATGTTTTCCACAGCTGTGGTACCCTCCCCAGCTTCAGGCTCAGGTTGAAGATGTACGTCACAATCCCACACAGCTGGTCTGCACAGGACTTGAGGAGCTTTGCGCTGATGCCGTCCGGTCCCGACGCCTTCCTCGCCTTGATCTTCCTCAGCTCCGTCCTCACCTGGGTCCTGGTCAGGGTCAGGATGGGGGGCTGTGTGTTGGGAATGGGGGGCTGTTGGTGGAGTGGGGAGTGGGCAGCAGGACTTGATTTCTTTAGAGGCAGCAGTGGTTGTTGTGCTGTCAGGGGGGAGGGCGGTTGGTCAAACCTATTGAAAAACAGATTCAGGTTGTTTGCCCACTCCCTGCCCCCCATGGCCTGTGGGGAGGTATTCTGGAGCCCAGAGATGGTTTTGAGGTTTCTCCAGACCCCGCTGATGTCGCTCTGTTGCAGCTTGTCCTCCATCTTCTTCCTGAAGCTGTCCTTGCCTTCTCTGATCTTTCTCCTCAGCTCCCTCTGTACGGACTTCAGCATCTCCCTACTCCCCGACCTGAAGATCCTCTTCTTCTCTCTCAGAAGTGTTTTTATCTCAGGGTTGATCCAGGGTTTGTTGTTTGAGCAACACCGTATGGTCTTGGTGGGAACGGATTTGTCCACACAGAAGCTGAGGTAGTCCGTGATGGTGTGAGTGAGGCCATCGATGTCCTCACCATGTGGATCGCAGAGCTGCTTCCAGGCGGTGGCTTCAAAACAGCCCTTTAGAGTGTCCATTGTCTCCTCAGACCATAACTCCACTGTGCGCATGGCCGGAGGGTGTCTGTGCACTAGGGGTTTGTACACCGGCCGGAGATTGAACCAAGTTGTGATCCGATCTCCCGAGTGGGGGGAGTTGTTATGAGGTGTACGCCTCCTTAGTGTTTGCGTAGAATAAGTCCAGTGTTTTATTGTCTCTAGTGTGGCATGTGACATACTGGGTGAACGTGGATAGAATGGGAGACAGTGAAACATGGTTGAAATCGCCTGAGATGAAGAGAAGAGCACAGGGTGTTCTGTCTGCAGCCTGCTGGTTACTGAATGGATGACGTCACGCGCTGTCCCAGCGTTTGCCGTCGGATTTGCATAAACAACAATGCAGATCACGTGTGAGTGTTCTCTCGGGAGATATGTAGGCCGCATGCTAACAGCTAGCAACTCTATGTCTTTGCTGCAGTGTCGTTGTTTAACAGTGATATGTCCCGATCTGCACCAGTTGTTGTTAACATACATTATCACTCTACCGCCCCTTGCTTTGCCACTGTCTGGTGTTCGGTCTGCCCGTATCATGTGGAAACCCTCCAGCTCAATGTTAGCATCTGCTGCTAGTTCAGTTAGCCACGTCTCAGAAAACAAAAGGAGAGAGCACTCCCGATATGTGCTATCGTAACGGCAGATAGCTGCTAGCTCATCTACCTTTCCCAGTAACGACCGTACATTTCCCATGACAATAGATGGAAGGGAGGGTCTGTACCTTATATTTTTTTGTCCTCCGCCTTACTCCAGCCCGGCAGCCTCGGCGTTTTCGCCTCAGTTCTCTCGGTATGTCGAGTTTTTCCAATGGGACCGAGTGGTGGTTGAATGCTAGCAATTACTTTTTATATGTGGTTTTTCTTTTAAAGTCTTCTTGCCTGCCTCAGGGACTACAGATGGAAATTAGTAAGAATGTTATCATCTGGTACAGAGCTTCTTTACGCTGTGTTAATGTTTTTTTTTTTTCCAGTATATGCTCCCTGACAAATAAACTAATAAACTATAACTAAGATCAGGAACATCTTGCCTCTGAGTGATGATAAGAAACTAATCCACACTTTTGTTAGTTGTAGATTAGATTATTGTAATTCTTTATTAACAGGCTGTCCTAAAATGTCTCTAAAAACTCTTTAGTTTATCCAAAATGCTACAGCTAGAGTTTTAACAGGTACTAAAAAGAGAGATCATATCTCTCCGGTTCTGGCCTCCCTTCATTGGCTTCCCATAAAATTTAGAATTCAGCTTAAAATCTTTCTCCTCACTTACAAAGCTCTAAATGACCAGGCCCCTTGTTATTTAAAAGATCTGATAGTGTAGCACCTTGGGAGAGTCAGATTTTAGCATCTCAGACAAGAGACAGTGAATAAGCATGGGAGACAGAAGAGCAGGAGTCTCCTGGCAGACAAGAGACAGTGAATAAGCATGGGAGACAAAAGAGCAGGAGTCTCCTGGTGAGAGAGCGGGAAGGAGTCAAGGATGTAGGGGGTTGAATGCAGTGTGATGCAAATGTCCTGTTGTGTGTGATGTAAGCCGTGAAACTTAAGAGGAGAGTCTCTGGTAAAAAGTTCAGCCTGTTCTGTGCTCGTGAGATGTGAGTGTGAAATAAATTATTTTGAAATGAATCTGCCTGTGATTTCACACACTCCACACTGGTGACCCAAGACATACACTACCATTCAAAAGTTTGGGGTCACTTAGAAATTTCCTTATTTTTGAAAGAAAAGCACTGTTTTTTTCAATGAAGATAACTTTAAACTAATCAGAAATACACTCTAATATCTAATATACATTGCTAATGTGGTAAATGACTATTCTAGCTGCAAATGTCTGTTTTTTGGTGCAATATCTACATAGGTGTATAGAGGCCCATTTCCAGCAACTATCACTCCAGTGTTCTAATGGTACAATGTGTTTGCTCATTGCGTCAGAAGGCTAATGGATGATTAGAAAACCCTTGTGCAATCATGTTAGCACAGCTGAAAACAGTTTAGCTGGTTAGAGAAGCTATAAAACTGACCTTCCTTTGAGCAGGTTGAGTATCTGGAAAAAATTATTATTTCAAATACAAATCATTATTTCTAACCTTGTCAATGTCTTGACTATATTTTCTATTCATTTTACAACTCATGGTGGTAAATAAGTGTGACTTTTCATGGAAAACACAAAATAATTGTCTGGGTGACCCCAAACTTTTGAACGGTAGTGTATTATGGAACATGAGGCAAGATCCCCGGAGCCGGCCCGGTCAGGAAGCTACCGCGAGGCGGCAGCCATCCCACAGACAGCCCGGCCTGGAACCTCCAGCCACGTGTGTGCGGTTTCAGTCAAGCTACCGGATTTCTGGCAGCACAACCCGCGCTCTTGGTTCCACTTCACCGAGGCCCAGTTCGCCCTCCGGGGGGTAACGGCAGATGACACCAGATTCTACCATGTTGTCGCAGCGCTCGACGCCTGCGCAGCTCAACGCCTGCGCAGCTCAACGGGTAGCGAGCCTGCTCGATCAGCCTCCAGCCAGCAACAGATACGAGGCGCTCAAAGCTGCGCTCATCCAGCGCTACATGCTCTCGGACTGTGAGAGTGGAGAGGCTCCTGACACGGACCGAGCTAGGAGAGGGTTCGGCCATAGACCTGATGGAGAAGATGCTGGCGTTAATGGGCACGGATGACGACCACTTTCTGTTTGCCCACCTCTTCCTCTGGAACCTTCCGACAGTAGCAAGAGCGGTTCTGGCCAATTCGCCGAGGCTGGCCGCATGAGACTACCGTGCGCTAGCCCAGGAGGCAGACCGGATCATCATCACCACCAGGGCGACCACAGTCAATGCAGCAGCGGCGGAGCCCAGCGAGACGACCAGAGGAGGCGAGGAGCCACCGACGGTAGCAGCAGCGGGGACCAGGGAGCGCCAGAGACACATGCTCTGTTCCTACCACTGCCGCTTCGGAGAGAACACATGCAGATGTACGCCACCGTGCCAATTCCAGCGCTCAGGAAAACGCCAAGGCCGAGGGTTGGTAGCAGCAGCGACCCTCGGTGAAGTGAACAAGCTGCTCTACCTAATGGACGCACGCTCGGGGAGGCATTTCCTCATGGACACCGGAGCCCAGAGGAGCTTCATCCGGCTGACCTACGCTGACCGGCTGGCAGGATCTAGCGGCCCCGAGATAGTGGCAGCAAACGGCTTGGATATTAAGACCTTTGGTGAGAGGACTATGCTCTTGTCTCTACACGGCCGTACATATGAGTGGACTTTTGTCATAGCAGCACTGAATTACCATATACTGGGGGCTGATTTTCTGTGTGCACATGGTTTACTGGTTGATGTTGCTAACAGGCGCCTGGTTAATGCACTGTCCTTCGATTTTCTCCCCTGTATAGCTCGAGTGACCCGGCCAACAGCACAAGCCAACCTCACAGCTACAGGCGGTAAGTTCCACACACTGCTCACTCAGTTCCCAGCACTCACGGTCCCGACGTTTTCCACGGCCATCGCTAAACATGGGGTGGAGCACTTTATCACCACCACCGGACCGCCCGTTTTTGCAAGACCTCGGCGCTTGGACACAGCTAAGTTGGCCATAGCGCGCAAGGAGTTTGCCAACCTGGAAAGGTTGGGCATCATCAGGCGCTCGAACAGCCCATGGGCTTCCCCGCTACACATGGTCCCTAAGGCTGAGGGATCGTGGCGACCGTGCGGTGATTTCCACAGGTTGAACGACGCCACGGCGCACGACTGCTACCTGATTCCCCACATAAAGGATTTTTCCGTTCACCTCGCCGGGGCACACATTTTTTCCAAAATAGACCTGGTCCGCGGTTAAGGGACCACCAAGTCCAAGCGCCAAGTCCCGGTGCACGCTGAGGACGTACCCAAAACAGCAGTAATAACTCCGTTCGGTCTATTCGAGTTCCTGCGCATGCCATTTGGGTTAAAAGGAGCGGCACAGACGTTCCAGCGCATGATGGATGCAGTGCTGCGCGATCTCCCGTTCGTGTTCGTCTACCTGGACGATATCCTGGTAGCCAGCGCGTCCGAAGATGAACACGAAACCCACCTCATGACAGTTTTCCGGAGGTTGGAGGAGCACGGGTTAATAATCAACCCAGCGAAATGCCAGTTCGGCGTAACCGAGATTGATTTTTTGGGGCACCGCTTCTCTCCAGAAGGAGCGATCCCGCTGCCCGATAAAGTGCACGCCGTGGCGGATTTTCCCCGGCCTCAAACGGTCAGAGCGCTACAAGAATTTTTGGGAATGGTGAACTTTTATAACCGTTTCCTTCCCCGCGCCGCGCAGCTCATGCAACCATTGTACGCTGCACTCAAAAAACAGATACCCACGGATAGGGTCGAATGGACCCCGGAGCGAGACCGGGCGTTCTCGGAAGTTAAAGCAGCCCTGGCAAACGCCGCACTACTGGCACATCCAGACCCAACGGCCGGCATAGCGCTCACCACCGATGCTTCAGACGTGGCCAAAAGGGCTGTCGTGGAGCAGCGCGTCACTGGGGCTTGGCAGCCGCTCACCTTTTTCAGCAGAACTTTGCCAGTGAACGTAAATACAGTGCGTTCGACAGAGAGTTGCTGGCTCTCCACCTGGCCATTCGCCACTTCCAGTTCTGGCTGGAAGGGCGCAGTTTCCCCGCGTTCGTGGACCACAAGCCGCTAACATTCGCGATGGCCAAGGTATCAGAACCGTGGTTGGGCCGGCAGCAGAGACAGCTGGCCGCGATCTCAGAGTTTACTACCGATATTCAGCATGTGTCGGGTAAAGTGAATGTAGTGGCGGACTGCCTCTCGCGCGTCGTGGTGGCCCCGGTCTGCGTGGGGATAGATTACGCAGCCATGGCCGCGGAGCAGATTAGCGATGCAGACGTGCGCGCACTACAGTCTGGACCAACAGGGTTAAGGCTGGAGAGCAGGGTGCTGCAAGACGGCATGCCCCCCCCAATCTGCGATGTCTCCACGGGTCACCCACGTCCCGTGGTCCCGGCCGCGTGGCGCCGCCGTGTGTTTGAGTCGGTTCACACTCTGGCGCACCCAGGAGTGCCTGCGTCGGTCAAAATGGTGGGAGAGAAGTTTGTGTGGCCGAACCTACGCAAACAAGTGCAAGAGTGGGCTGCAGCCTGCGTGGCGTGCTAACGAGCCAAGGTACCCAGACACACAAAGGCTCCCTTGGAGCCGTTTCGTATTTCGGTTAAGAGGTTCGACCATGTTCACGTGGACCTCGTGGGCCCCCTCCCACCATCACAGGGGTGCACGCACCTCCTGACAATGGTTGACCGCACCACGCGCTGGCCAGAAGCGGTTCCGCTGGCGGCAACCACGTCCACAGATGCAGCGCGCGCTTTTTTAACAGCATGGGTGGCACGTTTTGGAGTCCCGTCGGACATTATGTCTGACAGGGGCCCTCAATTTGTTTCCAAACTCTGGTCTCCGATGGCCCGCAGCCTGGGTGTTACAATTCACTGCACAACTGCGTACAACCCACAGGCCAATGGGTTATGCAAGCGTTTTCATAGATCACTGAAAGCAGCACTCAGGGCCTCATTGACGGATGCAAATTGGGTAGACAGGCTGCCGTGGGTTTTATTGGGGTTGTGCTCCGCGCCGAAAGAGGATCTAGAAGCTTCCCCGGCAGAGCTCGTTTTTACGCAGCCACTACGGCTGCTCGGGGAATTTCTACCAGATAATCCCGCTCTGGGCAGCTCCTCGTCTCAGCTTTTGCAGCGTAGCGCAAACACAGGCACGCTGCCGGGCCCTGCCCACCACAGTTTTCTGCGTGTTTTTGTGCCTAAAACTTTGAAGAGCGCGGAGTTCGTGTTTGTCAGACACGATGCCCACCGCCCTCCATTGCGGCCACCCTATGATGGACCGTTCAGAGTGTTGGAAACAGGGGATAAGCATTTTTTGCTAGACTTGGAGGGTAGGAGGGAAAAAATTGGCATAGACAGACTCAAACCCGCTTTCGTTGTGGCAGACGAGCAAGTGCTGTTGGCTAGGGCCCCTCGGTGTGGAAGACCCCCACGGAGAGCTCCCCAGGGAAACGATTCGCCAGAGCAGCCACACGGACAGACCGAAGTGCCCCCCCTCCCAGCAACCTCCCATCGGCACAACGGCGCTGCGGAGGTGGTAAAACCCAGTTACAGCAGATACGGGAGGAGACGGAAGGCCAAACAGCATGTGGACTGATGTTCTGTTGTACTATCACAGCATGTGAGCTGTTATTCTGTTGTCCTATCTAAGATACTGGGGGGGAGGTATTTGTAGCACCTTGGGAGAGTCAGATTTCTAGCTTCTCAGACAACAGACAGTGAATAAGCATGGGAGACAGAAGAGCAGGAGTCTCCTGGCAGACAAGAGACAGTGAATAAGCATGGGAGACAAAAGCGCAGGAGTCTCCTGGTGAGAGAGCGGGAAGGAGTCAAGGATGTAGGGGGTTGAATGCAGTGTGATGCAAATGTCCTGTTGTGTGTGATGTAAGCTGTGAAACTTAAGAGGAGAGTCTCTGGTAAAAAGTTCAATCTGTTCTGTGCTCGGGAGATGTGAGTGTGAAATAAATCATTTTGAAATGAATCTGCCTGTGATTTCACACACTCCACAATAGTATCTTATCATCCTAACAGAGCTGCGTTAGGATCACAACACATCCTAACGCTGACAATCTAGATTCAGAAGACAGATTTAATCTCTGTTTCTAAGAATAGGGTTACAACCATAATGTATCATTTATCAATTGAAAGGACAACATCTCAGCTTTAAGAATCCGTTGAAGTAAGTGTGCTAGAATGAAAGCTGAATGAGTTACGGTACACTGAATGAGGGGAGTCCGGATAGGGTTAAAACCCTTCTCATTTACAAAGCTCTAAATGATCAGGCCCCTTGTTATTTAAAAGATCAGATAGTATCTTATCATCCTAACAGAGCACTACGCTCCCAAAATACAGGATTACTTGTAATATCTAGAATCTCTAAAAGTACAATGGAAGGCAGAGCTTTTAGTTATCAGGCTCCTCTCCTTTGGAACCAGCTGTCAATCTGAATTCGGGAGGCATATTTGATCTCTGTTTCTAAGAATAGGGTTAAAACTATAGGCTTATAGTTAGGGTTGGATCAGGTGACCCTGAGCCCTCCCTTAGTTATTCTACTAATAGGTTTAGACAGCTGAGGGACCTCCTAGGATGTATTGGGCTTCACTCTTTTTTTTTCATTCAATGTAATATTTTTGTTGGTCATTAATAATAATAATAATGCATCAGATTTACAGTATATAGTGCTTTTCATAGACACTCAAAGACGCTTTGCAATGGATATATTATTCATTCACTCCACAGACAATGGTAGTGGTAAGCTACTACTGTAGCCACAGCTGCCCTGTGGCAAAATGACAGAAAAGTGGCTGCCATACCACGCCAACGGCCTCTCCGAACCACTACCGAACATGTTTGTTCTCTCACATAGATTGATTCACATAGAGTCCCCATCATTCTGTTTGCTGTCTTCTTGTCTGTTCATTTCTTCTTCTTTATCCCCTCACCCCCCAGCCAATTGCAGCAGATGACTGCACCTCCCTGAGCCTGGTTCTGGTAGAGGTTTCTGCCTGCTAAAAGGGAGTTTTTCCTCTCCACAATCACCAAGTGCTTGCTCACAGGGGATCACCTGATTGTTGGGGAGTTTCTGCAATTGTGTGGGTCTTCCCCCAGTTTGAAAGTGTGACAAGATGACTGTTGTTGTGAAATGGCACAACATAACGTTTAATTGAAGAACACCGAGAACTAATACTAAATACCCCACTACTGTCACTCATTTTAAACTGTGTTGACTCGGTAGTGTCATAAAGAAATAACATTCATGTATCACAATGCCATAATATTCATTATGTTTTTCAAATATGCAAAACCAAAACTGGGGATTCTAAATTGTCCTTAGGTATGACTGTGAGAGTGAATGGTTGTCTGTCTCTCTGTGTTGGCCCTGCGATGGACTGGCGATCTGTCCAGGGTGTACCCTGCCTCTTGCCCAAAGATGCTGGGATAGGCTCCAGCCCCCCCCCCCCCCCCACAAGGATTAAGTGTAAGAAGATGAATGAATGAATGAATGAATGAATGAAATATGCAAAACATTAAAGTAAGAATTATCTTGCTTTGAATTCCCAAAAAATGCATGTAAAGATAGATGCCTAGCAGTTAATTATTGTTGAAAAAAAATGTAAAGTACAGGGCATATTCTCCATGTATTTTCAGACAATGTAAGCTCAAACTGTTATGGAATTCATTGAATGACATATGACCATGCATACTGCTTTGACAATTTATAAATTTGAGCATTGTACATTGCCACTTTTTTATGTTCCAGTACTGGTAAATACTGTTTTAAATACTGTCTTAAGTCGTATGACACTGTTGATGGGCTTTAAAGATTAGTGAGGTTAAGTACAGAAAGCAACCCCTGATCCCTAATAGAGACATCATGAGACATTTGAAAAACACTTCATGATATCTGACACTCTGCATTTCTGCAGCTAGTAGTTACCATGGTGACAGAGTTGGCAGCAGTGATAGCATGATGACATTAACTGATTATGCTGATGTTGTTAAAGAAAAGCACTGGATGAAGATGGGGATGGCTTTGTAATTATAATGTCTGCCTAATGTTGATCATAATTGCTGTGTATCTGTGTACTTTCTTCATCTATGCCTTTTTAGCTAGCCCTCCTGTTGGGTGTTCAGTGTCGAGGTTTACAGAACATTACCCCTCATGGCAACCAGTTTTTCAGTATTGAGTTCAAGGGCACTTCAGCAGGGGAGATGCTTAGTGACACAGCATGACAGAACAGAAACACATCAGGAACTGGTGCCCTGTGGTTAAAGAACCATGTTTTCATCCACTGGGACCATCCCACCCTGACATTTAAATTAGAAGGACAAAATACTCTTTAACACTTATTCTCCTTATTGTCTGTAAAAATGAAGCACTAAAGCAAGAAGACAGCAGACAGGACAAAGGCAAAAGACTGCACATATGGCATAAAACAGTTGACTATGATGAGCTAATTGCTTTGTGACTGGAGTGCATTTATTTGTTCTTGACAGGGTTGTTGTTAACCTTTTTGAATACAACATTGCTTGCATTTTCAATGTTGTTTTAAATGGCTGTGTGAAAAATTTGAAAAAATTAGCTTAAACTGCATAGTTAAGGTAACATTTTAATGATTTTCACCTTAAAATAGTGTTTCCAAAATCATTTTAATAATGTATTAACCTTTGATTTTGTGAATGTCACTCATACCATAACCCAAGTGGGCCTGCATAACCAGCATCAACACTGGAACTTTCCTGTTTTTGGTTGAAACACAAGAAAAGAAGAACTGCTTTTGCTCAACTCCAGGGAGACTACCAACCACATTGTGGAAGCTAATGGGGAACCAAATGGATAAATAAATAAATCATTCACTGCCATTGCTGTCCCTTTAATAAACAGAGCTGCAAGATCAAAGGCATAATATAAGGGATATTGTACTTATACAACTTATACCTGTACTTATACAACGCTTTTTCTAGTCTCAAAGACCACTCAAAGCACTTCACTAGTACTAATCCTCTTTTCTAAGGGCCTATAGGAGACAGATATCTAGAGACAATTTAGAACAACCAATTATCCTAACATGCATGTCTTTGGATTGTGGGAGGAAACTGGAGCCTCTGGAGTAAACCCATGCAGCACAGGGAGAACATGCAAACTCCACACAGAAAGGTTCCTACCCCTGCCAGCCTGGGGATTTGAACCTGGAACCTTCTACCACTATGACAGCATTTAAATGGGAGAAAAAATCCATTTTGCACTGGGGACAATGTGGGCTTGTTCGCAAAGTGAACATGCGTTCAAGGACCATACACAGCAAGGACCTTAAAAGGAACTTTGTAACCTCTTTGTCCATAGCCCTGCTCACACTGGGGAGACACAATCATAATTATGGATGGATGAGATGCCAGTCATTTTCTCCGGGTACTCCGGTTTCCTCCCACGTGCCAAAGATATGCAGGTTAGGTTTATTGGCATCAACTGGGGATTCTAAATTGTCCTTAGGTATGGATGTGAGAGTGAATGGTTGTCTGTCTCTTTGTGTTGGCCCTGCGATGGACTGGCGATCTGTTCAGGGTGTACCCTGCCTCTCGCCCAAAGATGCTGGGATAGGCTCCAGCCCCCCCATGACCTGAAAAGGATTAAGCGGAAGAAGATGGATAGATGGAGATGCCAGTCTTTCTCTGGAGCCTGTCCCTGCATCTTTGGGAAAGAGATGGGGTACACCATGGACAGATGGCAAGGTTGGTGTTAACAAACCCAAAAGCAGATATGGTTTAAGACAAGGACAGAAGTTTAACAATAATTTAAATTTTTTATATAATAGTTATTTCTGCAGGAGGCATAGGAGAGTCTGGCAGCCCTGGGAGGAGAGAGCAGAGGAAAAGGTAAGTAACAATAACGGGGATATGACTGGCAATGTTATTTTCAAATTTGGTTTCCATACAGCTAGGGCTGAAGATGGTGGTGCCAAGCTCCAGACTGCAGATGGAACAGCAGATACCCTGGCTGAAGAACCTCCCAATGGCTTCTACTGCAGTGGTCCATGGAAAGGCAGTGACGGTACATGGCAGGCTGGCCAAGCCTGAGCAGTAAGGGGAAAAGGGGTGAGAGAACAGTGCACTATGAATGATGGTAAGTTGACTTACATTTGGGTGCAGATGAATAATCCACCAGGAATCTGGTCCGCCCCACAAGGAGGCATCCCTGGGGAGAGCACACACAAAGGGGTGAAAACAGTCTAAAACTATATACAAGGGGAAACAGGTATACTTCCAGGCTGCACACAGGCTGAGGCAAGGCATGCTTGGTGGGAGCTGACATGACATGCCCAGGATGAGTAACAGGAGAGTATCCCTTCTAAAGGCCCTCCCTAATTGTCTTCAGGTGTAGTGCGTGGCTGTAGGGAGGAAGCCACTTATGGCCCTTTTCCACTAGTACCCAGTTGGCCTTACTCTACACTACTCGGCTCTACTTGCTTTGGCTCCGTTGTGTTTCCATTACAGCTGGGTACGCCTGGGGTGGGTGGGATTTTTTTTTTAATTCAATTCAATTCAATTCAACTTTATTTATGTAGTGCCATTTCACAACAACAGTCATCTCATAGCACTATCAACTGTAGGGGGAACCCCCACAGTTGCAGAAAGACCCCAACAATCAGGCGATCCCCTGTGAGCAAGCACTTGGCGACGGTGGAGAGGAAAAACTCCCTTTTAACAGGAAGAAACCTCCAGCAGAACCAGGCTCAGGGAGGGGCAGTCATCTGCTGCGACTGGCTGGGGGGTGAGGGGATAGAGAAGATGAAAAGAACAGACATGTAGAGAGCAAACAGCACAATGGGAACTCAATCTATGGGAGAGAACAAACAAATGTTAATGACCAGCAAAAAAAATATTTCATTGAGAGTGAGGAAAGGAGTGAGGCCCAGTGCATTACTGGAGGTCCCCCGGCTGACTAAACCTATTAGCAGCATAACAAAGGGAGGGTTCAGAAACACATAATCCCTCCCTAATTGTAGGCTATATCAAAAAGGTAGGTTTTAGCCCTATTCTTAAAAACAGAGATCGAGTCTGACTCCCGAATCCAGATTGGCAGCTGGTTCCACAGGAGAGGAGCTTGATAACTGAAGGCTCTGCCTCCCATTGTACTTTTGGAGATTCTAGGTATTACAAGTAATCCTGCATTTTGGGAGCGTAGTGCTCTGTTAGGATAATACGGTAGTATCAGATCTTTTAAATAAAAAGGAGCCTGATTGTTTAGAGCTTTGTAAGTAAGAAGAAGGATTTTAAACTTAATTCTAAACTCTATGGGAAGCCAATGAAGGGAGGCCAGAACCGGAGAGATATGATCTCTCTTTCTAGTACCTGTTAAAACTCTTGCTGCAGCATTTTGGATCAGCTGAAGACTTTTTAAAGATGTTTTAGGACAGCCTGATAATAAAGAATTACAATAATCTAATCTCGAGCTAACAAAAGCGTGGATCAGTTTCTCAGCATCACTCTGAGACAAGATGCTCCTAATCTTGGCAATATTACACAAATGATAGAAGGCAGTCTTAGAAACAAATTTAATATGTGAATTGAAGGACAGATCTTGATCAAAAATAATTCCAAGGTTCCTCACAGAGCTATTAAAAGAAAGAGTAACCGCATCCAAACTGAAAGTTTGATTTGGAAAGGTATTTCTAAGGTTTTTTGGACCAACAAGAATGACTTCAGTCTTATCCGAATTTAATAAGGTGCCACACTCAAGGCAGTGTGGCACCCAGCAAGGCAGTGCCACACTCCCGCGACGTAAAACACGCGACCCAAGCGAAACATAGCATTGCGGCTGTACAAGGTGACTCCTCGCTCTCTGGCTTTTTGTCACTGTAAAGGCCAAAAAAGGACCACCAGACAAGGGTACAGGCAGTGAAACGAAACACTCTGGAAAAGTACTGGAGCGTCTGGGAAGCCATAGAGCCGAAGATGTGAGGATATGAACTAGATCACATACAGTATGAAGGTAAGCTAATGATTGCTAATGCTAGTTTACTTTAAGTACGTCGTACTACACCGTAATGTCTACAAGTTATCGCTATTAGGTACTAAAATATGTATGCTGTGTGTATATGTTTCAGATGGCTCTGTTGTGGGAAAATTACCACTTCAAACCATGGGTCTGGCGTTCAAGACAGCCTCTCACTGATGTCACCCCAGCTTCACAAACGATCAGTGGTTATAGAGCTTAAGAATGTCTGTAGAAACGTTTAGCTTCCTGTACAACAAATTACTCTGATCTGAGTGAAAATCATGGAGAGACTGTTGAGACATCATGGGATGTACCTGCTCCAGCAGCACTGAGTCTGTGGTGGTGTCATAGCAAAAACTGATCAGCTGACACAACTTGATCGCCAGGTTGTAGTTATATTAGCCACAAAATATATATTCAAAAGGTAAACAGTACTGAGTTAGGTATAAGATATATTTGACAATTATGATGCATTTTAGGCCAAAACAAAGATCTAGGATTAAAAGCAATTAAAATATTGCAGTCACAAGGTTACATGGAAAATACTTGATTTACTAGATACATGTACTGTAGAAATATATATTTTCTGCATCAACAATGTACTATATATGTGTTAGATAGATAGATAGATAGATAGATAGATAGATAGATAGATAGATAGATAGATAGATACTTTATTTCGAACAAAAAAAGTATAACAAAAACAAAACAAATGACAAATGCAATAAAGTAACAGTATACACTGTTCGAAAGGGAGAAGGAAGAAGTGAACACTTATTAATTCCATCTCCTCTTTTCCATAAATACACCCATGTGAATTATATACAAATTACCACCTTTAAGACCCCAAGTAAACAATTTACTGTATTTTTTACAAATCAACATAACACCCATCCATCCTAACATACATTGATGTCCATACATCAAAACCAGCCTCAAACAACACAGATATACACAGTGCTGTCCCACCCACCATTCCATAGTGTCCCATAATGTCCCAGAGTGAACATAATGAATCGTACATATAAATACTACCCTTCTAACATATATCCTTTCAGCAAATAAAGTTTATACCACTTTTTGAATTGATTTCTGTTTGTACATAGTTTCAGTTCCGGCTCCAGACTGTTCCCCAAATCCACCCCACAGACAGATATGCACATACTTTTCTTGGTTGTTCGTATCTTGGGTTTTGTAAAGTTTAAGTCTCCTCTCAAATTATGATCATTGTCTCTTTTTTTAAAATATTTTTTTTGTATATTAGTTGGGAGTTGATTATTAATTGCCCTGTACATTACTTGTGCTGTCTTAAATTTAACTAAATCAATGAACTTTATGACATGTGACTTTAAAAACAACGAATTGGTATGGTCTCTATATCCTACATTGTTTATTATCCTTATAGCTCTTTTTTGTAATGTGCATATTGACTGTAGGTTGGTCTTGTAGGTGTTTCCCCAGACTTCTACACAATAGTTAAGAAAAGGTAAAAACAGTGAATTGTACAATAAGACCAATGATTTATAGTCCAAGATGTGTCTTGTCTTCCCCAGTATGCCTATACATTTTGCTAACTTGGCCCGGATGTGACTGATGTGAGGTTTCCAGCAGATTTTATTGTCTAGCGTCACCCCCAGAAACTTATTTTCCTGTACTGTTTCTATTCTGGTATCATCTATCATTACCATTATTTCATGATTTATTTTATAATTTCCAAACAACATAATCTTTGGGGGTTTTTTAGATTTAGAGATAATTTATTTTTGTTGAACCACTGCGTTAACTTTTTCATTTCAGTTGTGACCACCTCTAAAACCTGCTGCAAATTCTCACCAGTGCAAAGGATATTTGTACAATGATTGAAATATTTGTAAAAAAATTATCATATGCTTTATTTATGTCATTTTCATCATAAACTATCTTCCAATCTTGTATTAATAATTCCTTTGTCAGTAAAGACATTGATTCGTCAGTTCTTATTCTTTTATATTTAATATTTTTGGTATACTTTTTCTTCCTATAATCACATTGATAGACAACAAAAATCGGCAGGTGGTCACTGATATCATTCAATAAAAGCCCACTCCTGATATTATTTTCCATAATGTTTGTGAATATGTTATCTATTAATGTGGCACTGTGTGACATGATTCTGCTAGGTCCGGTAATTGTTGGATGTAAGCCCATACTGTACATTGTGTTGATAAATTCTTCTGTCAAACTATGTTGTTTTGAGTTCATCAGATCTATATTGAAATCCCCACAGATGAACATAACTTTATGAGTTAGTTTTGCATACATTTTTTCCATCCAGTCCTTAAATAAGTCAATGTTTGATCCAGGTGTTCTATATGCACAGCTAACTACTACATTCTTCACATTGTCCAGACAGATTTCTATTGTAATACATTCAAATAAATCATCCACAGTTACTGACAGATTTTCAACAACCTTGTATTTCAAGCTCTTGTCAACATAAATTGCAACTCCTCCTCCTTTTTTCACTTTTCTATTTATATAATTTAATTCATAGCCATCCATGGTAAAATCCACTCCTTTCTCTTCACTGAGCCATGTCTCTGATATTGCCACAATATTGAATGGCTTTTTAAATTGATGTAAATAATCTTTAATGTTATTAAAGTTGGCATAGAGACTTCTGCTGTTGAAGTGGATCATAGAAATATTGAAATCAGATGTGACCATTGTGTTAAACTGATCATCTGTGTAGTAACTACAGTCATTATTGATGGAGCTAAATAAATTATTATCAGGGTCTATGTTATATTCTACGTCCTGTGGGTTGTGATCTGTATATTCAAAAACTTTAAGTTCCTGTTGTTCCTGTTTGTTGATCTTTTGAATCATGTTGTTGAACGTCTTGTAGCAGATGAGTATAATCCTTCAGTGTCCAACAGTTGTCTGATTGTTACTGTGACTCCAGTTCATAATATTCATTGATATTTGTCCAGTTCCATAATATTACGGATGTTAATGACCTTGGCTTCTTCAGGTGATCTGTTTAATTTGATGAATATTTTACAGTTTGATGTCCAGGTGTTTTGAATCTTTTTCTGCTTTTTCATGTACCTTGCTTTTCTGGCTATTTCCGCGTTCTCTTTTGTGAGGTGCTCGTTTATGTAAATGTTCGTTCCTTTCAATTTCCTCCCTTGTTTGAACAGCGCAGTCTTGTGTTTTCTGTTCACAAACCTCATGATCACAGCCGGTTTGTCGCCGTTTTTCCTGGGCAGAGGGTGGCAGGTCTCTATGGTGTTGCAGTCTAGCTGAATTCCTTTCGACTGCATGAAGGCCGCCACTTGTTGTGTTCATGTAGTATTGCAACAACAATAAACCTTTGAAATTTTTGCACATGTCTCGTGTTTTATATGTGAAGATTACCACCAAGTGACATAAATTAAATACTAACAGATTGGAAAAGCTGGCTAAGAACAATCCAGCAGTTTGAGAAATCACTTTTGGTTTGGTATAAGTTTGGTATAAGTCAGAATTATGAACCATAAAGCAGTTTGTGTTAAAATGTTAAATCCCATTAAACCCTAACCCAGGGGTGTCCAATCATGTGCCATGGAGGGCCAAGACCCTGCAGGTTCTTTCTTCTACCCAGTCTCTTCAGCAGGTGTTTTCACTGATCAGCAATCAGTGGGAAGAAATTTGGTGGAATCTGCTGTTGAAGACACTGTTTGGAGGTAAAGCCTGCAGGATCTTAGCTCTCCATGACACGATTGGACACCCCCGCCCAAACCAATTATGATAAAGTACAGATGCTAATATGGCCCAGAATTCCTCCATGTACTGGTACTGTCATTAAAGTGTGCAGGGTCTTCTGCAGTGGCACATCCAACAATACAGTCTTCAGTAAATAAAATAATTGTTTTGGTTACTTTTTCTTAAAAATGAGCCATTATTTTCAAAGTCACTGATAAAATGGTTTGTGCTATTGACTATTTCCCCCCCGGCGTCTTAACAGACAAAATAGAAAATCATGATGCAAACACATAAGTCACAATATTGTTTATTACAATCAGCAGCAAATTCCAGATTATTCAGAATGTGCAAAATTCAAACTGTAAAAAAAAAAAAAAAAAAAAAATGCTCACACACTCCGGCCACGCTGCCTCACTGAGAAGCAGCTGGGATGTGTCGCTCAAGCTGGTTCCACTTCTGCAAATCTTCAGCCTGCATCTCTGTAAATAGTGAGGCAAGGTCCAGTTTGGGGTGGATTGTTTCCAGCTTGCCTAGACAAAAGACAGAAATGGGTGGTGGTTAATTAATGTCAGTTTAAAACATATTTGGGAAATACACTTGTTGCTAAAAGCCAGTGGTGGAATGTGACAAAAAAGTACTTTGTTGTTGTATTTAACCACAATTTTCATGTAGCTGCGCTTCAGTAAAGTAGATTTTACAAGGGCTGGGTTACGTTTAAAATCATTTGTTTTTACTGTGGCCTCAGCAATCAGAATGAATTAATACATTCACTTGAATGGAATCTAGTACTTTAACTGAGGGTGTGCATCACCGAGTATGGAGTCGCTCAGTCAAAATATGGAATTTTTTATAAGTAAAAGTTTTGCCACCGCTCTGTCACCGCTGCGTCTCTTCTTGCCCGGGCTTCAAGTGTGGGCGGTGTTTTGTACTTGTATTGCTAAAATATAAAAGGATGCATTACAACGACTACAGACCTGTTGCCTTGACCTCTGTGGTCATGAAATCCTTGGAGAGATTGGTGCTGAACCACCTGAAGGTCGTCACAGGCCCCCTGATGGACCCACTGCAGTTTGCCTCCTGGTCAAACAGGTCAGTGGATGATGCAGTGAATATGGGACTACACTACATCCTGCAACACCTCGACTCCCCAGGGACGTACGCCAGGATCCTGTTTGTCGACTTCAGCTCAGCGTTCAACACCATCATCCCAGGCATTCTTCATCAGAATCTCCTCCAGCTCAAGGTGCCCCCCTCCACCTGCCAGTGGATCTCCAGCTTTCTGACTGACAGGTGGCAACAGGTGAAGCTAGGGAGATTTACATCCAGCTCCCGAAAAATTAGTACTGGTGCCCCCCAAGGATGTGTCCTTTCCCCACTGCTCTTCTCCCTCTACTCCAACGACTTCACTTCAGAGGACCCTTCGGTGAAGCTCCTGAAGTTTGCGGACGACACCACAGTCATCGGTTTGATCCGGGATGGTGATGAGTCTGCATACAGGCGGGAGGTGGAGCAGCTGATCCTCTGGTGCGGCCAGAACCATCTTGAACTTAACCCAGCCAAAACAGTGGAGATGACTGTGGATTTCAGGCGACACCCTCCTTCATTCCCCCCACTCACCATCCTCAACAGCACAGTGTCCACTGTGGACTCATTCAAGTTTCTGGGTACCACAATCTCCCGGAACCTGAAGTGGTCCTCCCATATAGACACTGTCCGGAAAAAGGCCCAGCAGAGGTTGTTTTTTCTGCATCAGCTCAAGAAGTTTGATTTACCTCAGGAGCTGCTGGTTGTCTTCTACACCCCCATCATCCAATCTGTCCTCTGCTTTTCCATCACTGTCTGGTTTGGATCTGCCACTAAACAGGACAAGACCAGACTGCAGCGGATCATTAAGTCTGCGGAGAGGATCATTGGTACCGACCTACCCTCCATTGAGAACTTATATCGGTCCATAACCAGGAAACGGGCGGGGAAACATCTGTGCTGACCCGTCACACC
Source organism: Pholidichthys leucotaenia (assembly GCA_020510985.1). Classification (NCBI taxonomy): domain Eukaryota; kingdom Metazoa; phylum Chordata; class Actinopteri; order Cichliformes; family Pholidichthyidae; genus Pholidichthys; species Pholidichthys leucotaenia. The sequence continues at coordinate 163,791,057 of CM035847.1, forward strand.
CCGGCCACAAACTGTTTGAACTTCTATCTTCTGGTCGTCATTACAGATCACTGAAGGTCAAAACCACCCGTCACAGGAACAGTTTCTTTCCTCAAGCCATCACTCTGATGAACTCCTAACATTCACCTAGTCCTACCTGTTGCTGTACTCATGACTTTTCATCCTTTCTTACATTGCACATAACTCTCACACTGCTTTTTACTTCATTCACATTATATCACTGGTTCCAAGGTTGTCATAGCCAGGAGCGGCACTGGGGTTAAGCTCCCAGTGCTCATAAAATGCTCCTTATGGCGTGCGTCTCGAAAAGCCTCTGACAACTAAGTCCAACTCCTAGCCTGCCCGTGCGGTTTAGTCTCTAAGCCCGGCGGAACTGCTTTTACTAATAGGAGAAGGGATGAGGGCGGATCTCTGGCACCTTAAAACCAGATGCTTCGGGTAGATGGTGGCTCGTCAACCTGGGAAGGTAGCCCATCTAGGGGAAGGTAAACCCTGATTTCAAACCTCTGCTGCCTTGCAGCACACCCAGTCACGGGAAAGGCTTCGGGAGTCAACCCTGAGGAAAAATCCGGAGTCGGAGCTCCTAAGGCAGTTCTCTGTTGTGCTCAACATCGTTCTGGCAGCTCCTGCGACGGCGCTGGTGCCAAACTATAGCAGCCCTGCTGTTCCTTTGGATTCATCAGTGACGTTGAGAGGGGGGACATGCTGCATGGGTAATATCTTGTCCTCCATATCTTCCTGCCCAGGCTTGAATCCTATCAACGCCCAACGCTGGAAGGTAGAACACCGGTGCGCATCGGCCTGTTCAGCCACAGGCGGTGCTGTTCCAGCAGAGTAGACGTTTAGGATTCTCTTCCATGGTCATCATAGACCGACGGAGGCTGACGACATTATATCACTGAATCTGAGTTCACATTGAAATACTGTATGACTGTATATTTTTTTCATATATTTCTGCAAAGTGTAGATAGTCTGAGTAAATAACGGCATACTGTATATTTCTGTATATATTTGCATCCTTTTATAGAAACGTGGACAGACTATCATTTACTGTACATACTCTGTTGTCATTGAATCCTTATTTAAATCTTATTTAAATCCTCCACCTGAACAACGAGAGCAAGTTTTTAGCCAAAGACAAATTCCTTGTATGTGTTGTGCATACTTGGCCAATAAAGATGATTCTGATTCTACAATGGGTCTCAAATATTTGTAATTTGTCCTGCTATTATAAAACTGCATTAGTTTATTGATGACAGACTAAACTACACATATAAACTAAATTATATTGATGACTGAACAACTCCCATTCCCCAAAGTGTAACATGCAGATATGAATGTAACTCAAAAAGGATCACACAAGTGATCTGACAAAAAAAAAAAAATACATTAACAAGTGGTTTATTTTACAGTTGATGTGCCATTCATTTTCAATTATTCTATAATTAATATTCACACAATCAAATAAATTTCAGTTCAGTCCTGCCCAAAACATGCAAGTTAGGTTAATTGGTTGTCTGTCTCTCTGTGTTGGCCCTGCGATGGGCTGGTGATCTGTCCAGGGTGTACCCTGCCTCTCACCCAAAGATGCTGGGATATTCGCCAGCCCCCCCGTGAAAGGATTAAGAGGAAGAAGATGGATGGATGGATGGATGGATGGATGGATGGATGGATGGATGGATGGATGGACGGAAATTGTGCTACTTTGGTTTTGGCATTTTACCTGTAAAAGCAAAGGATTTCAGTACTTTCCACAGTGACAAGGTCCGTTGTGGGAGGCTGCTTTTCCTTTCCTCTTTTCTAGACCAAAGACAGAAATGGATGGTGGTGTGGAGGCCATAGTTGTAACCTATGTGACTCACATGTGGCTGGCTGAATTCAGCCAAGAAAGACTTTGAGCTAGCCATGTGTATTGACTTCACACCTCAAGAGGAAGATGTGTCTGCACCCCCTGGGGACTCAGGAGAGGGGAGAAGATTACCCGGCCTGACCTTTGGGGGTCGGAGAGGAGAACAGAAGGACTCTGGGTGTTCTATTACAGATGAAAGGATGTAGCTGAGTATTGAGACTTTTTGTGTGATGTATTGTTAGAGATGAGTGTATAAATGTATGTGTGTGACTGCGTCCTGTCTCTTTTCACTCCGATCGAGAGAGGACGTAGGATGAATGAGAATTAAAACAGATACTGGAAAAATCATCCAGTCTCCTCAATTCTTGACTCCTACAGTGGTTAATTAATGCAAGTTTAAAACATATTTGGGAAATACACTTGTTGCTAAAAGCCAGTGGTGGAATGTGACAAAAAAGTGTTTCATTGTGGTATTTAACCACAATTTTCATGTAGCTGCGCTTCAGTAGATTTTACAAGGGCTGAGTTACATTTAAAATCAATTGTTTTTACGGTGGCCTCAGCAATCAGAATGAATTAATACATTCACTTGAATGGAATATAGTACTTTAACTGAGGGTGTGCATCACCGAGAATGGAGTCGCTCAGTCAAAACATGGAATTTTTATCAATAAAAGTTTAGCCACCGCTCTGTCACCCTGGCTTCAAGTGTGGGCGGTGTTTTGTACTTGTATTGCTAAAATATAAAAGGATGCACTACAATGGGTCTCAAATATTTGTAATTTGTCCTGCTATTATAATACTGCATTAGTTTATTGATGATAGGCTAAACTACACATATAAACTAAATTATATTGGTGACTGAACAACTCCCATTCCCCAAAGTGCAACATACAGTTATGAACATAACTCACAAAGGATCACACAAGTGATCTGACAAAATAAATAAATTAATTAATTAATTAATAAATGAATTAATTAATTAACAAGTGGTTTTGTTTTTTTTTCTTCTTTTTTTACAGTTGATGTGCTATTCATTTTCAGTTATTCTGTAATTAATATTCACACAGTCAAATAAATCTCAGTTCAGTCCCTTTTATATTAAGTGGAAATTTTGTTACTTTGGTTTTGGCACTTTATCAATAAAAGCAAAGGATTTCAGTACTTTCCACAGTGGCAAGGTCCGTTGCAGGGTGGCTGCTTTTTCTTTCCTCTTGCCTAGACCAAAGACAGAAATGGATGGTGGTTAGTTCAAGCAAGTTCAACACATATACAGGTACATCTCAAAAAATTAGAATATCATGAAAAAATATTTTTGTCACTCATTTCAGAAAGTGAAACCCATATATAGATTCATTACACAGCCAGTGATATATTGCAAGTGTTTATTTTAATTTTGATGATTATGGCTACAGCCCATGTTAACCAACATTTCAACGGCCAACATTTCTATTTAAAAACTATTTTTTAAAATTAATTTTATGTAATATTCTAATTTTTTGCGAAACTGAATTTGGGGTTTTCAGTGGCTGTAAGCCATAATCATCAAAATTAAAATAAATAAACGCTTGAAATATATCACTGTCTGTGTAATGAATCTATATAATATATGGATTTCACTTTCTGAAATGAGTGACAAAAATATTGAACTTTTTCATGATATATGCTTCATTTCCCTGACCAGTAAGCACCCCAGGATCCACTCTGTACATGTACAAGTACATTTTCAATCCAGGGATTTCTGGTGGAACAGCACAACATCACTGTTCCAACACTTTTTTGGAAAATCCACAGAATCCTGCAGGTGTTTGGGTCTATTCTGATGCTTTAGAAAGTTATATGAATCACTTTATAAATCACTGGTTTGAAAATGCACTTGAATATGTTGAGATTTTGGATCCTGGGGTCCACTTGACCTGTAAAAACACAACACTCCCGAGGGCGGCTAACCCCTGGCATGTGGAAACAGATTCTAGAAAGAAATTACACACAACTTAATGCACAGCACCAAAGTGCAACACGTACACAAACCAGGACTTTAACCAGGATTAACATATTTCAGCGTTTTGGTCTCACAAGCGAATACTTCAGACAAAGCAAGCGCAAATCAGCAGTTGGCTACTAGCTTGCTAGCAACTAGCTTACACTTGTTAGCCAGCACAGGACGGCATTGTATTGCTCAAAAAAAGTGAGCTTACCACCAACAAGATAAATAAGCGAAAAGATGCACAATATCACAAATCACTCACCATCGATGGTTCTCTCACTTTCATCTTCAGCTTGTCCGTAGTCAGGTTCTATGCTGGGCTGCCATCTGTTTCATTGCGGGGTTGCTCCATGTCGCTCTGGATACTATCTTCCACCAAGCACAGAAAACTCTGCACCTCTTCGTTGGACCACGGTGTAGACTTCCGCGAAACCTACAACACCATCTCTATGAATATCATGTTTACTCGGTGGCCGAGTTTACTCTGTGAACTTTTGCAAATGGCGGTTTGGCAATTCTTCAGAAGTAAGACGCTTTTGTGACGTTACGCCCTGACCAGTCAGTGGCCTGCAGTCTGTTGACGTCATATTTTCGGCTCGACTCAGCGCAGCTGTACCCTAGCCTTGAGTCAGTACTAAGTACCTAGTACTAGGTACCAGATACTAATGGAAAAGGCTACAAACTGGGCCGAGTAGAGTTGAGTAGGGCCGAGTGGGGACTAGTGGGAAAGGGCCATTAGTGAGAGAGAGAGATGCACCTGCAGGGTTTGCAGCCTTTGAATCCTTACAACAGATGAATGAATGAATGAATGAATGAAAGATCAGTTAAGAGATTAATGAGAGATTTTTACCAAATTTGTCAAAATAACAGACACTGAGAAATTCTAGCCCTAGTGTAAAAACAGTCATATGTTCCTGTTCACACCTTTTAAATGCACTGCTGAAATAGTGGTTGATAATACCCTGCTGACTTCATACTTGCTTTATGCAGATCAAAAGCACATTGGAATAAAATGCACTTTAATAAAAACACACCAAACATGGTGCCGAGCATCAATCACTTTAAATCAGTCCCCTCCAACCAGTGCAAGCTGTGTGCACAGTCCTTTACTAATGATGGTGCACAGCAGAAAACCAGACAATATGTTGACAGAAACTAACAAAAGTATCAACGCAAGGCACAAATGCCTGCTTCAAAACATTATAATAGGGTCCTATAAGTCCTGCTAGCCAATCACAGGACATAACTTTAGCCACCAACTAACAAAGCACCCTGTGGATGGCTATCAGAGCTATACAATAAATTAGTAAGTAATTATAAGGACTCAGTGTATTTTTCCAGTTTGTAATAAACTCAGTTTGGCACTAACAAGACTGTTTTTGATTCAACTAAATGTCTGATCCAAAAAACTCTTTCTTTGGACTCAGTCATAAATGAAGCCTACTCAACACTCACACACGCACACGTACAGACGTGAACAAAATTGTTGGTACCCCTCTGTTAATGAAAGAAAAACCCACAATGGTCACAGAAATAACTTGAATCTGACAAAAGTGGCAATAAAGAAAAATTCTATGAAAATTAACCATTGAAAATCAGACAATGCTTTTGAATTGTGGTTCAACAGAATTATTTTAAAAAACAAACTCATGAAACAGGCCTGGACAAAAATGATGGTACCCTTAACTTAATATTTTGTTGCACAACCTTTTGAGGCAATCACTGCAATCAAACAATTTCGGTAACTGTCAATGAGACTTCTGCACCTCTCAGCAGGTATTTTGGCCCACTCCTCATGAGCAAACTGGTCCAGTTGTCTCAGGTTTGAAGGGTGCCTTCTCCAGACGGCATGTTTCAGCTCCTTCCACAGATGTTCAATAGGATTTAGATCAGGGCTCATAGAAGGCCACTTTAGAATAGTCCAATGTTTCTCTCTTAGCCATTCTTGGGTGTTTTTAGCTGTGTGTTTTGGGTCATGATCCTGTTGCAAGACCCATTACCTGCAACTGAGACCAAGCTGTCTGACACTGGGCAGCACATTTCTCTCTAGAATACCTTGATAGTCTCGAGATTTCAATGTACCCTGCACAGATTCAAGACATACTGTGCCAGATGCAGCAAAGCAGCCCCAGAACATAACAGAACTTCCTCCATGTTTCACAGGAGGGACAGTGTTCTTTTCATGGTATGCTTCATTTTTGCGTCTGTGAACACAGAGCTGATGTGCCTTGCCAAAAAGTTGCAGTTTTGTCTCGTCTGTCCATAGGACATTCTCCCAGAAGCTTTGTAGCTTGTCAACATGCAGTTTGACAAATTCCAGTCTGGCTTTTTCATGATTTGTTTTCAACAGTGGTGTCCTCCTTGGTCGTCTCCCATGAAGTCCACTTTGGCTCAAACAATGACGGATGGTGCGATCTGACACTGATGTACCTTGACCTTGGAGTTCACCATGAATGTGTTTAGAGGTTGTTCTGAGCTCTTTTGTTACCATTCGTATTATCCGTCTCCTCCTGCGGCCACATCCAGGGAGGTTAGCTACTGTCCCGTGGATCTTAAATTTCTGAATAATATGTGCAACTGTAGTCACAGGAACATCAAGCTGCTTGGAGATGGTCTTATAGCCTTTAACTTTAACATGCTTGTCTATAATTATTATCTCCGCCAGGAGGTTATGTTTTTGCCAGGGTTTGTCTGTCTGTCTGTCTGTCTGTCTGTTTGTCTGTTGGTTAGCAAGATAACTCAAAAAGTTTTGGACGGATTTCAATGAAACTTTCAGGCATTGTTGGAAATGGTACAAGGAAGAACTGATTAAATTTTGGGGATGATCCGGATCACCGTCCAGAAGAAAACCGCCATTACAGAAAATGCCATTTTCGTGAATAACTACAGAACCACTAATCCTATCATTGTCAATCCAATTGCTAGCCATATGTTTTCATGGTCAAGGAATCTGAAAACATACACACAAACACTGTATGGAGTGAACTGTGGCGCTTGGCGAAGGTCTGCGCTCTCTGAGTGCTTTTCTAGTTTTCCTTCTAATCTCCTGAGACAACTCTCTCCTTTGCTTAGTGTGACTCCATGTTTAGTGTGACACACACCATGTCATCAAACAGCACAGTGACTACTTGTCACCCTTTAAATAGGCTGACTGACTGATTACAAGTTTGTAGACACTTCTGATGTTAATTAGAGGACACATCTTGGTTGAACATGTCCCTATGGTCACATTATTTTCAATCTTTTCTAGGGGTACCATCATTTTTGTCCAGGCCTGTTTCATGAGTTTGATTTTAAAATAATTCTGTTGAATCACAATTCAAAAGCATTGTCTGATTTTCATTGGTTAATTTTCATAGAATTTTTATTTATTACCACTTTTGTCAGATTCAAGTTATTTCTGTGACCATTGTGGGTTTTTCTTTCATTAACAGAGGGGTACCAACAATTTTGTCCACGTCTGTACATATACAGGTACGCTGCAGTAAAATCAGACTGGAAATTGTACTGCACTTCACTGTCAGCCATCCCACAGTGATGACAGTCAATCTCATAAGATGCCTTCCTGCATTGGAATGCATAAGCAATGCACACACACCTGATTTTTCCCCTCTCATTAAAGGGTTGTGCAGTAGAAAGATAAATGTAAAAAACTAAAGGTCAACCTGACATAACGCACGGCTCAGGAGACGCACACACACAGGCTCAGAGTAGTTCAAATAGTTTATTAGCAACAGGAGTGAATGGATGTGTGTCTGCGAGATGTAGATGTGTTGGTGGCGGCGTCTGCTTCGGGCACAGAGGCAGGGGACCGTACAGCCGGACAACCCTATGGGAAAGCACAAGGAGAAGGGTGACGGGCACACACCAACACAGGAGATATGATAGCGAGAGAAGAGCTTACTTGGATGGGATAGATGGCTGGCACAGCAAGGGACGAGACCCGGTAGACAGCCACCTGCAGGGCCCGGTGCAGCAGCGAGGAGATGGAGACGGAGAGGAAAAGTCCGCCGCCGGGAAATCCACCTGTGCACAGGGGAGCAGACTTCAAAGGGAAAAGGTAAGGGCTTCTTACCGAAATGATGGCTGAAGAGGTAATAGTTCTCACAGCAATAATGATGAGCGAAATCTGACGGCTTCAGGCCGAAGCTCAGGGTGAGGCGGCTTATATCCCTCGCCGCTGATGACGAGCAGGTGTGCGAGCAGGTGGCGCCGCTGATGAGCGGCGCGGCGTGACAGTACTCCCCCCTCTAGCAGCGCCTCCTGGCGGTGGCTTCTCTGGGTGCGCTCGGTGGAAGTCAGTGATGAGCGATGAGTCCAACACGAATGACGAGGGTACCCACTGTCGATGCTCGGGCCCATAGCCCTCCCAGTCCACCAAGTACTGCAACCCACGACCCTGGCGCCGAGAGTCCAGGATGGAGGCGACGGACCAGGCCGGATGGCCATCAATCATCCGGGGCGCGGGTTGCGCAGCAGGAGGAGGGCAAAGGGGGTCGGAGACTGCCAGCTTCACCTTGGACACGTGGAAGGTGGGATGGATGCGGAGGGAGGGGGGAATAGCCACACGCACAGCTACCGGGTTGATGATCCGGGTGATGGGGTAGGGTCCCATAAAGCGCTGTGCCAGCTTCCTCCTCTCGCCTTTCAACGTCACGTCCTGGGTTGACACGTAGACTCGTTGCCCAACTCTGTACGCCGGGGCAGGTCTTCTGTGCCGGTCCGCCACAGTTCTGTTGCGCTCCGCCGTGCGTAAAAGCGCATTACGCGCTGATGCCCAGATGGGGCGGAACTGCCTGAGATGTGCCCTAACTGAGGGGACAGTTACCTCACTCTCCTGCGCCGGGAACAGCGGGGGGTCATAACCCAGGGACGCCTTGAAGGGGGACATCCCTGTAGCAGAAGAGCGAGCGGTGTTGTGGGCGTATTCAACCCAGGCAAGGTGGTTACTCCAGGACGTGGGTTTGGATGCTGTTACACAGCGGAGCGCAGCCTCCAGCTCCTGGTTGGTCCGCTCACACTGCCCGTTGGATTGGGGGTGATGGCCGGAGGAGAGGCTCACCTTGGCTCCGATGGCGTTACAAAACGATCTCCAAACCTCAGAGGAAAATTGGGGCCCCCGGTCCGAGACCACGTCCACCGGAATCCCGTGCAGCCTGACCACGTGTTGGATGAGGAGATCCGCCGTCTCCAGGGCAGTTGGAAGACCGCGTAGGGGGATGAAGTGCACAGCCTTGGAGAAGCGGTCCACGATGGTCACGATGGTGTCTTAGGAATTAGAGACTGGGAGTCCGGTGACGAAATCCAAAGCGATGTGCGACCAGGGCCTGCCAGGGACGGGCAGGGGCTGGAGCAGACCCGCCGGAGGGGCGTTTCCCGACTTGTTGGTGGCACAAATTGGACAAGCCCGGGCGTAGCGGGCCGCATCCCTCCACAGGCCCGGCCACCAAAAGGACCGCTGGAGGAGGTTTATCATCCGGGAGGAGCCAGGGTGACAGGTGAGCTTGGAGGTGTGTAGCCAGTGGATGACCTCTCCTCGAACCGCAGATGGCACGAACAGCCTCCCCTCCGGTCCGCCGCCAGGGTCAGGTTCCACTTCCTGCGCCTTCCGGATCTTGCCCTCAATGTCCCAGGAGATGGCTCCCACGACGCACGACCTGGGCAGGATGGTGTGGAGCGTGTCCTCCGACTCCTCGGGGGCGAACTGCCTAGAGAAGGCGTCGGGCAGGCCGTTCTTGGAGCCAGGCCTGAAGGTGATGGAAAACTGGAACCTGGCGAAGAACAAGGACCAGCGCGCCTGGCGGGCGTTCAGGCGCTTGGCAGATCGAAGGCACTCCAAGTTCTTGTGGTCCGTCAGGACCACGAACGGCAGGTCCGCCCCCTCTAGCCAGTGGCGCCATTCTTGCAGCGCGAGCACCTCCCTGAAGTCTGGCCAGGAGCTCTCTGTCCCCCACGTCGTAGTTTCTCTCCGCCGGGGACAAGCGCCGGGAGAAGAAGGCGCAGGGCCTTTTGGCGCCGTCGTCAGGCGACCGCTGAGATAGCACCGCCCCCACTCCCGTGTCCGAGGCGTCCACCTCCACGATGCACTGCAGCGCGGGGTCGACCTGGCGAAGGACCCGGGAGGAAAAGAACTCCGCCTTCAGCGCCTGAAAGGCAGCTGCGGCCTCTTCGGTCCACCGGAACGGGACCTTAGGGGACGTGAGGCGGGTCAGTGGTACGACGATGGAGCTGAAGTTAGGGACAAAGCGGTGGTAGAAGTTCACGAAACCAACGAACTGTTGCACCTGTTTCCTCGATGCAGGTCAGAATCAGAATCAGAATCAGAAAAAGATTTATTGCCAAGTACATTAACAGATCACTGATAACATATGAGAGAATTTGACTTGACACAGTAATGAACCTGCATTTCCGTGCCGCGGCGCATCTGAAACGCGCCTATCAGCAGGAGGGTACAGGTAGCATAAGGATAATACAATAGGAAGGAGCAAAAAAATCATTGATTCAAAATACTGGTTACATAATTAATCAATATTAAGAGTTCAAGGAAAAAAAAAGCTCTCATTGCACATACATTCGCTACACAGAATTCACAAGACACAAGAGAGCAGTGTATCTTTATTCAGTTCTTGGATCAGTGTGTGTGCGGTGTTGAGCAGTGTTAATGATAATAAGAGAGACCCAAGGACACTTGGCAGAAGATGTTTTGTCTGGCTGGCGCCCAGTCCTTATCTGGCGCAGAGCAGCTGACTGTCCAAGGCCTTGTGCTCGATGATTTTGAAAACACAGTTTGCAGACAGCCAGGAGGAATTTTCATGGGGAATGAGCCAAATAGGACTGATCACAGAGAAGGCTTATATTTCTTCTGTAGATTCAGTACTAGTCCTTCATTGCGGGGCTTTAAATCCGTCGTGGAAAGACCTAAGCGAAATCATGATGTAATCCACCTTACGAGACAGTTCTCCAGTAGTCGCTATCAGGGTCTTCTCCAGTTTTTCAATTTGATGGATGCACCTCGCCTGGTCAGCATTTTGATAGGTTGAATCCATCTTCAGCAATTTGCAGTAAACCAGGACAATTCCAGTCCCAATCAGAAAAATCCCGATCACCAATATTACGAAGATAAACAAATCTTCAATATCTTCGATAGAGAGATTAGTGAGACACAGCATTTTCCAATTACCTGTGTCACGTAAATAGCCCGCTGGAGCCGTTCCAGCGGGGCAGACAGCTTCCCCCGGAGCACTTTTCCTTGTTGAAAAAATAGTGTCAATTGTGTTCAAAGCCCAGCTTATTAACTCCATAATTTCTTTTCGGCGGTCGCAGTTAGACGCAGACAGACAACAGCAAGCTGGGATCCAGTAGTTAGGAGGGGAGGAAAAGGTCAGAGCAGGAGAGAAGAAAAAAGCGTCTACTCTCTTGGGAGGGCGGAAGTGAAGAGGGTAGGCCATTCTACCACCACCTTCACCTTCTCTGGGTCTGGACGCACCTGGTCGTGTGAGATGATGAATCCCAGGAAGGATGTAGTCTTAGCATAAAATTCACACTTTTCAGCCTTCACGTATAGCCGGTTCTCCAGCAGTCTTTGGAGGACCTGCCTCACATGGACCTGGTGCTCGTCCCTGGACTTGGAGAAGATGAGTATATCGTCCAGGTAGACGAACACAAAGAGGCCGATGAAGTCCCGGAGGACGTCATTGATGAGGCGCTGAAAGACGGCAGGAGCGTTGGTCAACCCGAACGGCATTACCAGGTATTCAAAGTGGCCGTTCGGGGTACGGAAGGCTGTCTTCCACTCATCTCCCTCCCGGATCCGGACGAGGTGGTACGCGCTGCGCAGATCCAGCTTGGTGAACCAGGTCGCCCCCTGGAGGGAGTGGAAAGCAGTGTCCATGAGGGGCAGGGTGTAACGATCCTTCTCCGTGATGTCATTTAGAGCCCGATAGTCTATGCAAGGGCGGAGGGATCCGTCCTTCTTTCCAACGAAGAAGAACCCTGCTCCCACGGGTGATGACGATGGGTGGATTATCCCCGCGCTCAGCGACTCCTTAAGGTAGGCGTTCATCGTCTCCTTCTCCGGCGCCGACAGACTGTAGAGCCGACCAGAAGGTAAGGGTGCCCCCTGGCGGAGGTTGATGGCGCAGTCATAGGGCCGATGAGGAGGGAGAGACATAGCTTTGGTCTTGCTAAATACCATACCCAGGTCGTGAAATTCCAGAGGCACCAGGGACAGGTCCGGGGGTGCAGCGTCCGTAGCAGGGGAAGAAGCGGACGGAGAGCAGGCAGCGGACTGAAGACAGGTGCCCATGCAGAACGTGCTCCATGCCGACACCCCAGCTGACTTCCAATCCAGGACAGGGTTGTGGAGGCGTAGCCAGGGATACCCCAGGATGACGGGCGACACAGAGTTGGGCAGGATGAGAAAGGTTATCTCCTCCCGGTGGTTACCAGAGATGATCACCGGGACCGGGATGGTCTGGTGCGTGACTCTCCCAAGGGAAGCACGGGAGAGGTTGACCAGGGAGATGGGGTTTTTGAGTGCCTGGCAGCGGATGCCCAATCGGGTTGCCAGGCTTTTTGAAATAAAGCTGCCTTCTGCGCCCGAATCCACCATGGCGTGGGTGAGATGCCCAGTGGGGTTGTGGCAGAAACGGATGGGCAGCTTCAATTGAGTGAGAGTATTTAACTGGTTGACATCCGCGAGGCCCCCTACAGTGACTCGCGGACCCCGCCGACTGGCTTTCTGTGGGCAAAGCTTCACCGTGTGTTGGTCATCTCCGCAATACATACAGAGATCCAACTCACGGCGGCGTTGTTTCTCCGCAGGGGAAAGCTTTGTCCAGCCCGTCACCATCGGCTCCGACTCCTCGGGGCACGATGGTGGCGGCGCCGCCAGGGGGTGAGCTTGGGACAGGCGCGGCGAGACTCCACGAGGGCGAGAAGAAGACGACTTCCGTCCCGAGGAGCGCTCGCGCAGCCTGTTGTCCAAACTAATCGCTAAGGATGTCAGCTCCGCTAGCGTCTCAGGGATATCCCGCCCAGCCAGTTCATCCCTCAGATCATCATTGAGACTGCGGAGGAAAAGGCCGCAGAGGGAGCGTTCCTCCCAGCCTAATTCCTCCGCCGCTACCCGGAAGTCGACCACGTAGTCCGCTGCCACCCGGCTTCCCTGCTGGAGGGCGAAAAGCCGATGGACCTGGACCGTCTCGGTAAGAGTGTGGTCAAAGACCTCCAGGAAGCGTCTCACGAATTGGTCATACGTGAGGGTGGCATAACTGGGCCTCGCCATTACGGCGTAGGTCCATGTTAAAGCTCGCCCCTCCAGGAGATTCCCGATATAACCAATTCGGCTATGATCTGAGGGAAAGTCTCCGGGCACACGGTGGAAAACGGACTCACACTGCATAATAAACCCCCGCGCTCCGCCGAGCTTACCGCTAAAGCGGGCGGGGGTTGGAATGGGCGTGAGCCAAACCGGTGCACCCGGAGCCTGCTGGACGGCCACTGGAGCTGCAGGAGCTGCGCCACCCTGACGAGCCAGGGGGAACGGCTGTTGGGGGTCCAAGCGGCCCAACCTGTTAGTTAAATTTAACAACTGATTAAAAATCACCTGTTGCTGATAGGCTATCTGATCCACTCTAGCCTCGAGAGTGGAAAACCGGTGTGCGAGCCCGCCGTCTGCCGAGCCGCTCTGCTGAAGCCATACTGACATAACGCACGGCTCAGGAGACGCACACACACAGGCTCAGAGTAGTTCAAATAGTTTATTAGCAACAGGAGTGAATGGATGTGTGTCTGCGAGATGTAGATGTGTTGGTGGCGGCGTCTGCTTCGGGCACAGAGGCAGGAGACCGTATAGCCGGACAACCCTATGGGAAAGCACAAGGAGAAGGGTGACGGGCACACACCAACACAGGAGATATGATAGCGAGAGAAGAGCTTACTTGGATGGGATAGATGGCTGGCACAGCAAGGGACGAGACCCGGTAGACAGCCACCTGCAGGGCCCGGTGCAGCAGCGAGGAGATGGAGACGGAGAGGAAAAGTCCGCCGCCGGGAAATCCACCTGTGCACAGGGGAGCAGACTTCAAAGGGAAAAGGTAAGGGCTTCTTACCGAAATGATGGCTGAAGAGGTAGTAGTTCTCACAGCAATAATGATGAGCGAAATCTGACGGCTTCAGGCCGAAGCTCAGGGCGAGGCGGCTTATATCCCTCGCCGCTGATGACGAGCAGGTGTGCGAGCAGGTGGCGCCGCTGATGAGCGGCGCGGCGTGACACAACCCTACTGAGTTCAGACATCCCCCTTGTTTCCAAAAGGACCATCACGGCCTCATTCCTCCAGACCAGGGATGGGCAACTTTGGCCATAGTGAGGGCCACACATTTTTTTCCTCACTTCCCGAGAGCCAGATTTACATATAAACCTTTTTTTTTTTTTTTTTTTTGTGGGGAGGGGATTTTCTTCAGTCAAAAGTTTCACATTTAAAACTGAAAATGCAAATGAAAATCAAAGCTACTCAGTGTTTTATCATATTAGAATTAAAATTACTGATAAAATTACATCATGACCTAATTTTTAAAACTCTCTCCATCAAAATGATGAGCAAAGAGAAATTATGGATGGTAATTAACAAAAAAGCCAAGAAGAAAAGGAAATATGATGATGAAGAAAAATGTTTTTAAAATATTAGAAGAATATGATCAAAGTAAAAAAAAATGTTTTACTGATAAATATGCTACATTTCTGGTTTAAATTAGCCTTTTTTGCAAATCTATATTTTATTTTGGTATTAGATGTGCAAGCTTCTACTGATAAATTGGCATCATTTTATTTAAAAATGTATAACTTTTTAGTTGTACTCTTGTTTGTTTTCCAAATTAGTGTTTTTCTGTCATAATTTTGTCATTTCTTTGATTGAATGATACCATTTATTTCAAACAAGACCACATAAAAACAAAAATTAAAAAAAAATCCAAATGCAGTCCAAAAAGGAACAGGATTGAAGCCAAAAGCTTATCTTGTCCTGTCCCATCCTTAACTAATTAATATACCAGTATACCTGCTTGCTCATATACACATACCTACATACATTCCGATAACAACAAATGGAAACTTAACGAGCAAGGATATAAATTTGCCTTTCATTTTGAAACTTGTTACTGTAAATACCCTTCAGTGAAGAGCTGTAGCATTAATTGTTGTTTAATTAAAAGCAGCTTAATTTGTACATTCATTGCTCTTCACAGCCTATTAATGTGGTCTCAGCATGCAACACACACATAGCTTAAAAGATGTACTCCGGGGCACATTGCTCTCTCTATCTGTGGCTCCCTCACTCTTGTTCGACTGCTCACAGAGCGGCACCTAGGTTTCAATTAGAGCTTTCTCTGCTGGCGGACTCTATAACTGCATTTAAGAATGCAGTTCCAAATACGTTCAAACGGGTTATAAATACATAATTGATTTTTGGAAATGGACTGGCGGGCCTCAGTGAATCGTGTTGTGGGCCACCAGTTACCCATCCCTGCTCCAGACTCACCTCAGACCCAGTCTAATGCTGTTCACTTTCAGTGGTCAGTGTGGCAGGACCGGGGGGCATGACCAACCTAGCAGATCTGTCAGGTCGATCATGCTTACGGAAAGGATAAAACAGCTGATGTGACACGTCACAGACGTCAGATGATGTTTTCTGAAGAAAACTGCAGGTGACAGTTGAAACATGTCAAGGTATGAAAACATCTCTTTGGCTGAATAGAAGAATGTGGCAGGATAACAGCAGAGAAAGCAGAATTTGGTCTTAGTATGAAGCAATAAATCAAACACAGGCAGTGTTTCATTCCAAAATATTTATCTTTTCATCCTTCAACAAATGATGGAGTTCTTTCTTGACATTCAAAACTTGGAATGGTGTCATATAAAAGCATGTAGTCAGTTAAAAAAATATATATTTAATTCACTGTGGGTTAGAATTCCTCCCTCCATAGATTGCCTCCATATTGTGGTGAAGGGGTTTCGATGCCCCATGATATCCCCATGATCCCCATACGTTGGACCTCCAACCTACGTTGGAGGTTCCAAGGTTGTCATAGCCAGGAGCGGCACTGGGGTTAAGCTCTCAGTGCTCATAAAATGCTCCTTATGGCGTGCGTCTCGAAAAGCCTCTGACAACTAAGTCCAACTCCTAGCCTGCCCGTGAGGTTTAGTCTCTAAGCCCGGCGGAACTGCTTTTACTAATAGGAGAAGGGACGAGGGCGGATCTCTGGCACCTTAAAACCAGATGCTTCGGGTAGATGGTGGCTCATCAACCTGGGAAGGTAGCCCATCTAGGGGAAGGTAAACCCTGATTTCAAACCTCTGCTGCCTTGCAGCACACCCAGTCACGGGAAAGGCTTCGGGAGTCAACCCTGAGGAAAAATCCGGAGTCGGAGCTCCTAAGGCAGTTCTCTGTTGTGCTCAACATCGTTCTGGCAGCTCCTGCGACGGCGCTGGTGCCAAACTATAGCAGCCCTACTGTTCCTTTGGATTCATCAGTGACGTTGAGAGGGGGGACATGCTGCATGGGTAATATCTTGTCCTCCATATCTTCCTGCCCAGGCTTGAATCCTATCAACGCCCAACGTTGGAAGGTAGAACACCGGTGCGCATCGGCCTGTTCAGCCACAGGCGGTGCTGTTCCAGCAGAGTAGATGTTTAGGATTCTCTTCCATGGTCATCATAGACCGACGGAGGCCGACGAGGATCCCCGGAGCAATGTTGTCAGGGGCAACTTGCCCCTGGTAGGACCTCCCAAGGCAAACTGCTCCTGGGCAAAGGGCCAGACTAAGAGCAGTCCAGTGGATCCCAATGAAAAAGTTACAGCAAGTACCTAAAGGAGCCATATGGGTCGACCTTCCAGTGGACTCACCACCATCAGAAGGGATTATGGGGATCATGGTGCTATGTGAACCCGGGCAGCAGTCTGGGCTACTTTGCTTGGATTGGTGTCCATGACCCAGATCTTTGGATAAGTTGTAAAAGATGGATGAACGGATACTTGATGGATGGATGTTTTAGAACCCCATTATGTTTTAAAGCACACATTCAGAAACTCTAAAGTAAGGGGAAATACAGTTGAGAAAGAGAACCAAGTTGAGGTTACAGTTTTTTGGGGTTTTTTTCAGTTGCTTTGGTGCATTTGTCAGAACAGAATTGAAATTCGTAAAACTATTAGTTCAACCTCCACATCACCTATCAACTTGTGCTTATCATAAAAGCAATTTCTCATAATTTAAAAAAACAGCAAATATTTTTGTACATTATGCAGCTGCTTGTGTACAATTTATGGTAAAGGTTGATTAAAAATTTTGATTGTGCTTTATCTTCAGAAATTGCTAGTTAATCGCAATTAATAGTGTGCTAATCACTTTTTTTAATACAACATACTTTAAATTGATAATTTTTCAAGTTTCTCATACTCTTATTAACATGGAAGTGGACAAATATGTTTGCTTTCTTCACCTGCAGGTTTATTAAATGCTCTCAACATGTCAAAAATGTCAACAACTATCCAGAACATCCTCCAGAAAATATTCAAAAGTTCTGAAATACTGCATGTGCAAACAATATAATGGCAGGGCATAATGACATCATTGTAGCATTACTTACAATACTGACACAATTCAGTGTCCAACTTAACTCCTATAGTAGACATCCACTTTACTTCTATAGTAAACATCCACTGTTTTTAAGCACAAAACAATTGACATCGGGTGTCACAACAGACACAATTTCCCTTTTAGTAGAAAAATTGTAAACATCAACAAAGTGGCGGTGCACATGAGAAGTATACTATAGAAAAAGTCAAATCTAAGAGAAAAAACTGCAAATCTATGAGAAAAGCTGCAAATTTTAAAGAAAGAAAATGCATTTAATTGATTATTCACAGAGGTCCAGTGGTCTCCAGTTGGTGCGACTGGGTGGGTCTTTCTTGCTGCCTCCTCGGTTTTTAGCTCACTCTTCTTCGCATGGGTTGTGTGTCTTGTCTGCTATGGTGGGTCTCAGGGGTAGCTCGTGGATGCTATGGTTGGATGTAGTGTAGGTTGTATCATGCAGGCCCGTGTCTTCCATGTTGCCGATTGTTGACGATCTATTTGGCGATCGCTGTGTTGAGTTTGTTGTCTGTGCAGGTGTCCGGGCATCTCTGTTGTGCATTGTCCAGCATGGTTTGTTTTTTTCTTGTTGTTTGGTGGAGTGCTGTTGTTGCCAGGTGCTTGGCTGGCAGGTGGTGCTTGGAATTGGGCGTGCTCCTGTGGTCACGGGGTTCAGGCTAGTAGCGCACATGCACGTGTTGTTGTGTTCTTGTTGACGGAGCCATTTGGGGGTTCTTTGGGGCTGGACTTGCCTTTCTGTCTTTGTCCATTTTGGGTCATGGAGGGGTTTGTCCCGCATTGTGATCATGGACTTGGCTTCCGAGTGTCTGTATGACAGTTGGAGTGGCTTCGGTATGGAGTGCAGCGAGGCCAAAAAGTACCATTTGTGCTTGTGATTATTCATGACTAATCGCGATCAAAAAAATTGTTGGCGTTAATGGGTTATTGCATTTACCGGTGATTAACACGTTAACTCCTTCACCACCAGTACAACTGTCTGCTATTTTTTACATTATCATTTGCTATTGTCATGTTGGTTAAAATACATCACACAGGTTTTGTGTTGAATAGTCCTTCCCCCTAAAACATTTAGACATTTGTCCATTGCTAGAGTTACAAAAGTGTTGAAGTAGTTATTATGATGTTAAGCAGATTTTTTTTTTTTACATTTCCAGGACTTTTTTGTAAAAATGTACTAAACTGATTGTTTTTAGGTAAATCTTTACTTTCATTTATGAGGGGAAGTGTGTTATAAATTAGGTCAACCACTGACCTTCCAGTTCTCTCAAACAGCTCAGAGGTGAATCCTATTGACAACACATACAAAGCCTTTGCAGAGCAGTTACCATTTCTAATACAAAATTGGAAGGACAGGAAGAGACATAAGGATGTGAGTTGGAAGAATAAGAGGAAGATAGACCAAGTACATAGGCCTGTTCATGATTAAATTAGGGCCACAATTGTTGACCGTACTCTAAATCATGGTCTTACAATTGCTGAGGTCGGTCTGAGGGTGCAACCAAATACTGGGAGAATCACTGTATCCTTGATTATCCAAACATTTTATCGGGGGAATAGGTAGGTAACCCCCAAAAATGTGCACTGTACCATACATACAGAAATACTGTACATTTACTGTAAAACATCAAAATGCATAAATGGCATTCACTTATATAACGCTTTTATTCTCATCTCTAGATGACCAAAACGCTTTACAGATCCTGCTATCCACCCATTCATACACTGATGGCGGCATAGCTGCCAAACATGGCGCTGTCCAGACCCACCAGGAGCAATTGGGGGTAAAGTGTCTTGCCCAGGGACACAACAGCAGGATATCTGGGAAGAGCGGGATTCGAACCACCAATCATTGGGTTATTGGACGACCTGCTCTACCTCCTGAGCCACTGCCATTTACATAATTCAGTAAAAAAAAAAATAGTACAGTAAAAACTTTGAATCATATGGTGTGTCTTTCAATCTATTCCCCTCACACAATTATATGTGGCTTTAAATAACAGTTAGTTATGACCAAGCAATTTGATTGAACAACAGGAATTCCAGGAGTTACTATATTCCAAGATAATTGCACTCCAGTTTCACTGGATGTGTATCACTTGGCTTCAGAGGTGTTCATGTAACCGTTAATTACTAACAGCTATTTACTATCAACTCTCTGACAATTGCAGTACTGTTTTGGATACTGTAATTTCCACAGTGAGGTGCTGTTTGACAAGAAGTTATACATCCCTGACCCGGAAGAAAAACCCTTTTGAAAAGGTCTACCTCTGTCTACCCCGGCCCTGCTGTCATTTTAAGCTCATTAAGCGATTTCACATCTGCTTAAAAAAATAGGCAGTGTTAGAGTTTGAGTTATTATCTCGATTAACAAACCACAATACCTTTGTGGTGATGGACTCTTTATTTCATCTGAAAATGTTAAGAAAACTGAGCAAAGTGTGCTAAATCGCTAGCATGCTAACTACTAGCTACCAGCTATCTACCTACCGGTGGGTCAGATGACCGGCATTGGATACGTTTTGATCTGGGGTCTTCTGCAGTAACAACTCAACAGGCATAATATTACTTTTGCACTTGACAATATTTAATTTACATGTGTGTGAAATGATATTAGACGTTGGCATGCTGATTGAGATGTTTAGCAACAGTTATTGGCTACATTGAGAAGGGACTATTTTTTCTCAGCTGCGCAAAATAATAGGTTAAACAAACAAATCACAATATTTTGTCCAGTATTGCTGTCATTTAATAAATTGTGCATAAAAGCAATATTATACTCAAGCTCATTATGGTATCATGAATATACCAACTGGTTTTGATACACGAGGGAGGGCACATGACATGTCACACCCAGAGTTACTATATTCATGATACCATACTTACTCTCGCGTAATATTGCTTAATTATTTATAGTTTTGAAATTGCTCTACAACACTGAAAATTGTTGCCTTGTTCATTTTTCAGTCACCGTTATCAAAAGCCATGGCAGTTTTCAGTGGAAAATAATGACAGCGTAAACTGTTCTATTGACATCATGGCTGAACATTTTCATGGCCTTGTTCATAAAGATGGCATGAATGTCATGTTCTGGTGAGCGCACTCTCCTCCTCCCTTCCTGTTCAACTTTCCCCGACTCCGCAGGCAATCACCTGACCTGCGGGATGAGACACACCGGCTTCCTCCGCCTCGCCAATGCTTAAAAGGACCTTCACTTCAATGCTTCAGCGCTGGCTCATTGGGTATACTACCAACTATAAGCAAGTAAGTTATATTCTCTCGCTCAGAGGAAATTTATTAATTCTTCTTTTCCTCTCTTCTACAGGTTGCTATCATCTTCGTGGTGCATCTCCGGGGTTGTTGTGCACTCAACTGCCTCATCATCATCACCACTTCTGCAGCCATATCCACCCGGTCAGACCCCTCACCCAGCTCTACTCCTGCCTTCCAGCTTCTTCTCCTGGTTTGCCGTTTTTGCTGGGTTTCACTGCCAGGTTCTCTGTTTCTCCCACATGAGTGCAGTCCTATTTTCCCTTTTCAGTCTCCCTCTTTATCTAACCTGCTCTTGTCTCTCCTTCCAGGTTGTGTCTTCCTCTGGCGAATGACGTCTTTCATTAACAAAGCTCTCCCTTTTGAATTATCCATCCATCCATCCATCCATCTTCTTCTACTTAATCCTTTTCGGGTCGTGGGGGGTCTGGAGCCTATCCCAGCATCTTTGGGCGAGAGGCAGGGTACACCCTGGACAGATCGCCAGTCCAATTTGAATTAATAAAATCCAAATTAATTTACTTCTCTGTGTCATCGTGTGTTTTCTCTGGTGTCACTCCTGCACGTGAGCTGTCAATTATTACCAATCATGACAGAATGAGCCAGCCCTAGTGCAAGCTCAGCGGGAGCGACATAAGCGGAATACTCCACTTTAGATCGCTTAGATGCCACAGAGAGGCAGGTGGCCGTGTTTTTGCAGCAGCTGCCAACGATTATGCAGCAGATGGGCATGGTCGCCGAACATTTGGCTCACTTGTCTCATCCGGTTTCCACCCCTTCACCTGTTGCCGCAGTTTCTTCCACGGTGTGCCGAACTACCTCCGTTCCCTCACCTACCCCATTTGCGGAGGAGGTGGGGAAATGTAAAGGCTTTCTTTGTCATGTTCGGCTTTATCGGGGCCAGGTCGGTGGGGAGTACCCGGATGATACAGCAAAAATTCATTTTATGACTCTTCTGCTGCGAGATAGGGCCCTCAGCCTGGCCCAATCTATTCTCAACAGTCCGGAGAGCCCTAATAACTCATTTGGTAGATTTGTTAATGAATTCGCTCTCGCGTTCGACCGGACAGAGAGCAAGGGGAACATCATGAGTCAAGTTATGTCACTCCGTCAGGGGAGTTGGTCTGCCGCCAACTACTCTGTGGAGTTTTGGGTCGCTGCGGCAGACTCTGGATGGAATGATGTTTCACTACGCAGTGTCTTCCTCCGGGGTTTAAATGAAAACCTCCGCGACGACCTAGCAGTTCATGCAGTTCCCTCCTCCCTGGATGGTCTTATTGATCAGGCTTTCAGTTTAGACAACCGATACCGTGAGCGTGTGAGAGAGAGCAAGGCCTCCTCCAACCTGCCCAGTGCATGCACGCTCACTTCTGCTACTGACACAAGTGGAGCCGGCTCCTCCTCTGAGCCTATGAAGCTCAGCCAAGTCTGTCTGACTCCGAAAGAGCACCAGTGGTGGAGGAGAGCCGGCGCATGCATGTACTGTGGCTCTTTAAAGCACACACTGCATAAGTGCCATCTGAAGCCTAAAAGACACGGCCCGTCAGTAGCCGTGGGGGGTCTGACGGGTGGGAAATCTATTCATCCCCCCGGTAACGTCTCCATTTCAGCCCTCATCCAGTTGCCGGTGGTCAAGAGGAGAGTCAGTGCTTTGATTGATTCAGGAGCAGAGCAGATCTTTATTTCTGCGTGCCTTTTGTGGGATGTAGGCATCCCCACAACCAAATTGCCCACACCCCTCAATGTTACTACACTGTTGGGCGAAAATATAGCATCCATCACCAAACACATAGGGGACGGTCTCCGTCCTTCTTTCCGGTAACCACCGGGAGACAATTTTGTTCCTTATTCTCCCTAAATCGTGGCTCCAGAAACATAACCGCATTATTAATTGGATACATAACTTTTTTTTTTTTCTCCTCTCGGCGCCACACCAGTCGGCTGCCTTTTGCAACAGCGGCTCGATTCCGAGTTTTTTTTTCCCTTCCTCTCTCTTTTGATCACTTTTTTTTTCACCCCACTTATATCACGGACACACAGATCGTCCCAAATGTCTCCTGAGCCGGTGGACGGAGCCACTGTTTATAGCAGGATACGATACAACAGGGAAGAGCTGCTAGCATTTAACCGCCACCCGGTCCCACTGGAAAAACTCGACATACCGAGAGAACTGAGGCGAAAACGCCGCGGCTGCCGGGCTGGAGTAAGGCGGAGGACAAAAAATATAAGGTACAGACCCTCCCTTCCATCTGTTGTCATGGGAAATGTACGGTCGATACTGGGAAAGTTAGATGAGCTAGCGGCTATCTCCTGTTATGATAGCACTTACCGGGAGTGCTCTCTCCTTTTGTTTACTGAGACGTGGCTAACTGAACTAGCAGCAGATGCTAACATTGAGCTGGAGGGTTTTCACATGATACGAGCTGACCGAACACCAGAGAGTGGCAAAACTAGGGGCGGTGGAGTGATAATGTATGTTAACAACAACTGGTGTAGACCGGGACATATCACTGTTAAACAACGACACTGCAGCAAAGACATTGAGTTGCTAGCTGTTAGCATGAGGCCTACATATCTCCCGAGAGAACACTCACACGTGATCTGCATTGTTGTTTATGCAAATCCGACGGCGAACGCTGGGACAGCGCGTGACGTCATCCATTCAGTAACCAGCAGGCTGCAGACAGAACACCCAGATGCTCTTCTCCTCATCTCAGGCGATTTCAACCACGTTTCACTGTCTCCCATTCTGCCCACTTTCACCCAGTATGTCACATGCCACACTAGAGACAATAAAACACTGGATTTGTTCTACGCAAACACTAAGGAGGCGTACACCTCATCACAACTCCCCCCACTTGGGAGATCGGATCACAACTTGGTTCATCTCCGACCGGTGTACAAACCCCTAGTGCACAGACAACCTCCGGCCATGCACACTGTGGAGTTATGGTCTGAGGAGACAATGGACACTCTAAAGGACTGTTTTGAAGCCACTGCCTGGAAGCAGCTCTGCGATCCACATGGTGAGGACATCGATGGCCTCATTCACACCTTCACGGGCTACCTCAGCTTCTGTGTGGACAAATCCGTTCCCACCAAGACCATACGGCGTCACTCAAACAACAAACCCTGGATCAACCCTGAGATAAAAAAACTTCTGAGAGAGAAGAAGAGGATCTTCAGGTCGGGGAACAGGGAGATGCTGAAGTCCGTACAGAGGGAGCTGAGGAGAAAGATCAGAGAAGGCAAGGACAGCTTCAGGAAGAAGATGGAGGACAAGCTGCAACAGAGCGACATCAGCGGGGTCTGGAGAAACCTCAAAACCATCTCGGGGCTCCAGAATACCTCCCCCCAGGCCACGGGGGGCAGGGAGTGGGCGAACAACCTGAATCTGTTTTTCAATAGATTTGACCAACCGCCCTCCCCCCTGTCTGCACAACAACCACTGCTGCCTCTAAGAAATCAAGTCCTTCTACCCACTCCCCACTCCACCGACACCCCCCCCACTCCCAACACACAGCCCCCCATCCTGACCCTGACCAAGACCCAGGTGAGGACGGAGCTGAGGAAGATCAAGGCGAGGAAGGCGTCGGGACCGGACGGCATCAGCGCAAAGCTCCTCAAGTCCTGTGCAGACCAGCTGTGTGGGATTGTGACGTATATCTTCAACATGAGCCTGAAACTGGGGAGGGTACCACAGCTGTGGAAAACATCTTGTGTGGTACCTGTACCAAAAACTTCCCACCCCAAAGACCTGAACAGCTTCAGACTGGTGGCCTTGACGTCCCACTTGATGAAGACCCTGGAGAGACTGCTCCTTGCTCATCTCCGCCCCCTGGTGGAACCAGCGATGGATCCACTCCAGTTCGCCTACCAGCATGGCATTGGGGTGGAGGATGCGGTGATCTTCCTCCTTCACCGTTCTCTGTCCCACCTGGAGAAGCCCGGGAATATGGTGAGGATCATGTTCTTTGACTTCTCCAGTGCTTTCAACACCATCCAACCGATGATCCTGAAGGACAAGCTGCTGCGCGCAGGGGTGGACCAGCACCTGTCATCATGGATCCTGGACTACCTCACAAACCGGCCTCAGTTTGTGAGAACCCGGGACTGTGTTTCCGACACAATCATCAGTAGCACAGGGGCCCCCCAGGGAACGGTGCTGGCTCCCTTCCTGTTCACTCTTTATACTGCGGACTTCTCACACAACACAACACATTGCCATCTACAGAAGTTCTCTGATGACTCTGCGATCGTTGGTCTCATCTCCAGCGGAGATGAAGCTGAGTACAGAGGGCTTATCCAGGACTTTGTGGACTGGTGCCATCGGAACTGCCTCCAGATCAACGCGAGGAAAACTAAGGAGCTGGTGGTGGACTGCCGCATGCATGGGCAGCCCCTCACAGCACCAGTAAATATACAGGGAACAGACATCGAGATGGTGACATCCTATAAGTACCTGGGTATTCATCTGAACAATAAACTAGACTGGTCACACAATACTGACGCACTCTACAAGAAGGGACAGCGCAGGCTGTTCCTGCTGAGGAGACTCAGGTCTTTTGGTGTACAAGGGGCGCTGCTGAAGTCATTCTATGACACGGTGGTGGCATCAGCCATCACTTTTGGAGTGGTCTGCTGGGGCAGTGGCATTACTGCAGCCGATAGGAAGAGACTGAACAAACTGATTAAGAAAGCTAGCTCTGTCCTGGGGCAACGCCTTGATCCGATGGAGGAGATAGGAGAGAGAAGGACGGTGGCTAAACTGTCATCTCTGCTGGAGTCCGAGTTCCACCCTATGCAGGACATACTGGATGCACTGAGGAGCTCATTTAGCAGCAGACTACATCATCCCAGGTGCACAACCGAGAGGTTTCGTAGGTCCTTCCTACCAACGGCTGTCAGACTGTACAACCTAAGCAGGGCTGCTCGCAGAGATAGCAAAAAGACGTAACAAACTAATAGTTTTTTTTTAATGCAAAAGATGCAATAGACTTACACAATGGTCCTCTCCGGCATACAACTAGGAACATACCGGTCGCTATGGAGGGTGAGAATATGTATGGGCACATAATCATACCATGTAGGATAACTAAATAGACGGTTATGCTGTTTCATCCCACCTAGCAACAATGCTCTGCACTGTGTGTGTTTATATATTTACATATTTATTCCATCTAGCTACAATGCTCTGCACTGGGTGTGTTTATATTTATATATCTATATATTTATTCCATCTAGCTACAATGCTCAGCACTGGGTGTGTTTATATTTATATATCTATATATTTATTCCATCTAGCTACAATGCTCCGCACTGTGTTTTTATATATCTACATATTATTCCATCTAGCTACATTGCTCCGCACTGTGTGTGTTTATATACTTGCATATTTATTCCACCTAGCTGCAATGCTCTGTACTGTGGGTGTTTATATATTTACATATTTATTCCATCTAGCTACAATGCTCTGCACTGTGTGTTCATATATTCATATATTTATTCCATCCAGCTACAATGCTCTGCACTGTGTCTGTGTGTGTGTGTGTGTATATATATTTTATAGTAATATGTACATATGTATATTAGCTGCTCTTGCTTGCTTGTTTTTTTTCTTGCCTTCTGATTGTTGCTCTGAGTGTTGCTATCCCTGTGCTGTTGCAATCCTGGAATTTCCCCGTTGTGGGACTAATAAAGGCTTATCTTATCTCTTCCTGGAGCCCATATTGTTTGGCATCCTGTCTTAGCTTGGCCAAGTGTTCAAGTGTTCACCATCCAAGTATTCACCATCACTGCCCATCTTTTCCCCTCCAGCAGAGCCATCGGACCTCAGCCTAGTACCTGAGGTCTATCATGACCTCGGAGAGGTCTTTAGCACGTTGAGAGCGCTTTCTTTACCTCCCTATCGCTCTTACGACTGTGCCATAGACCTTCTCCCGGGTGCACGACTGCCGTCCAGCCAGCTCTACAGTATTTCTGGGCTGGAGAGGGAGGTGATGGAGAGCTATATTAAAGATTCTTTGAACGCCTGCCTCATTCGGCCTTCATCAACTCCTCTTGGAGCAGGATTCTTTTTTGTCAGAAAGAAGGATGGTTCCTTGCGCCCGTGCATTGATTATTGGGAACTTAATGCAATAACTGTTAAGGATAAGTATCCTCTGTCCCAGATAAACTCCGCGTTTCAGCTCCTTCAGTGTGCGCGAGTACTCACCAAATTGGATTTGCGTAACACCTACTACCTGGTTCGCATTTGTGAAGGGGACGAATGGAAGACGGCCTTTAAAACACACTTGGAGCAATTTGAATATCTGGTGATGCCGTGCAGGCTCACCAATGCCCTTGCCGTCTTCCAGCACATGATCAATGACGTCCTCCGCGATATGGTTAATAAATTTGTTTTTGTCTACCTTGACGACACTTTGATTTTTTTCCCGCACGCCAGAGGAACACGCAGTCCACGTCAGGGCCGCTCTACAATGGCTCCTGGAGAACCAGCTTTACGTTAAGGCCGAGAAGTGTGAGTTTTCCACCCGCCCACTTCATTCCTCGGTTTTATCGTAGCTGAGGGGGAACTGGGTGCCGACTCAGCCAAGGTAAAGGCTGTGCTTGATTGGCCTACACCCCAGTCCCGCAAGGAGCTCCAGCGCTTCTTGGGGTTCTCAAATTTTTTATCGCTGTTTCATCAGAAACTATAGTGGGGTAGCACAGCCTCTTTCCCAGCTGACCTTGGTTAAAGTACCCTTTAGTTGGTCTGAGGCAGGTGAACAGGCTTTTTCCAAATTGAAGGGTCTGTTCTCCAACGCCCCCATCTTGGCCCAGGTCGACCCCCAGCTCCAGTTTATTCTAGAGGTGGATGCTTCTGACTCAGGGGTGGGTGCTGTCCTATCACAGCGCTCAGCTTCAGATCAGAAGCTCCATCCATATGGGTATTTCTCTTGGCAGCTCATGCCTGCCAAGAGGAATTACAACGTAGGGTGACCGAGAGCTCTTGGCCATTAAGTTTGCTCTTGAGGAGTGGAGACACTGGCTGGAGGGAGCAACCCAGCCCTTTATTGTGTGGACCAACCACAAAAATTTAGAATATCTTCGGTCGGTCCGCAGACTGAACGCCAGGCAGGCCCTTATTTTTTGCTAGATTTAACCTTACCATCACTTACAGGCCTGGCTCCCATAATATTAAACTGGACATTCTCTCCTGCCAGTTCTGCCCTGACCCTCCTACCCTTCATTCCCTTCCCCAACCCATTGTCCCATCCTCTTGCTTCCTTGGAGCTCTCATGTGGGACATTAAGCACAGGGTCCAGCGGGCTCAATCCACAGAACCCAAGACAGAAGGGGGTCCTGACAGTCATCTGTTTGTCCCGGCCGCTCTCACAGTGATGTCATCAGGTGGGGACACACCAGCTTTTTAGCCTGCTATCCTGGTATCACTCGCACCATCATCCTCATCCGTCGGGTGTTCTGGTGGCCCACCCTGCAGACCGACGTCCGGGATTATGTCAATGCCTGTCAAGTCTGCAGTCGCAATAAATCTGACTCCTCGCCCCCTTCTGGTCTCCTCCACCCACTTCCTATCCCCAGCCAACCCTGGTTCCACATTGCCCTGGACTTTATCACTGGACTTCCCCCCTCGCAAAGCAACACCGTAATCCTCACCTGTGTGGATCGCTTTTCTAAGGAAGACAGCCCACAGCAGCGTCTGGCAGCAAAGGGGGAACCATGATGGTGTCAGACAGAGGAGGTGAGGCCTCGATGCCCTCGGGCTGGTCGGCAACACCCCCATGGTTCCAGACTCACGGTTGCACCCACGGAGGTCCCAGGCTGGGATGTAGCTGCACCCGCAGTGGCTCCGGGCTGGAGCAAGGAAGCACACACAGTGGCTCCGGGTTGGAGCATTGCAGCACCCACAGTCGCTCCGGGATGGAACACTGCAGCACCTGTGGTGGCTCCGGGCTGGAGCACTGCAGCACCCTTGATGGATCTGGACTGGACCATGGATGCACCTCCAGTGGGCTTGGACTGGGCCCTAGCTCACCCTTGGTGGGCCCGGGCTGGGCCAATGCTGCACTCTCGGTGGGCCCGGACTGGGCCAACGCTGCACCCTAAGTGGGCCCGGACTGGGCCGACGCTGCACCTATGGTGGGCCCAGACTGGGCCAGTGGTGCACCCTCAGTGGCCCTCAGGCTGGAGCGTAGAACCCATGGTGGATCCATACTGGAACGCAGCACCCACAACACTCCCCGACTGGGACACATCACCCACAGAGACTCAGACAGAGGACGAGCTGCACCCTCAGAGGTCCTGAGCTGGGACAGAGCACCTGCGACGACTTCAACTGCAGGGGAAGCTGGACCCATGGCGGCCTTGTGCGATGATTCTGGACCCACGGAGACCTCTGGCAGTGCTGTAACCTCCTCGGTGACCCTGGGAGAAAGCTCAGATGGCACAAAAAAAGAGACAGGGTCAAGGTCACAGGCAGCGGCGGAGCCGGGAGAGGTGAGCTCAGGCGCAGCTGACAGCTGCACCTGACTCTCCTCACCAAGAGCCCGGTGAGATTTCTCCAGAACAGATAAGAGAAAAACAATGGAGAGCACCTGCCTGTGTGATGGACCGCTCTGTGTCATTATCTCCCACAGCTGTGCACACACTGGCTCTTAATCACACTTGGACTATTTATTCCGCTCTACCTTCAGATTGGCATGGAGCCGTCTGTCTCCCTGGCTGAAGAAGCCCTACTCTTGTCATCCTTGTGAATCTTCCTGCCTTCGCCGTTCTGTCTAAGCCTCCTTGCCTCAGCCTCATCCTCTGGAAGGATCATCCTCGCTCACCAAGTAAGCAATTCTTTCTCACCTGTTCCTTCGTTGGTCCCCTGTGCACAGGCAGAGTTCCGTGCTGGTGGAACCGTTCCTCCTGGCAGCGGACCCGACCTCGCTCTCCCCAGCGGGTCCAGCTCTCACCAGCTGCATCGTGATGACAGGCGCTGTCCTCCTGGTGCTGTCCTCCGGGCCGACCTGAGTGCATCTCCTGTTCTGCAACAGTAAGCCTCAGTTATTCACTGTACGCTCCTTCTGTTGGGCTGAACTAATATCTCTGCCTCTGCTCTGTCTATAGGGTTGCCAGGTCATACGGCGCTCCACTCACACCCAGCTACGACATAACTGCAGACATACACATTCACAAACACATATACAACACGCACGCAGACACATACATTCTTCAATAAAGATAATTGTATCCACTTCCGAGCCTGCGTCTATTCCCTGGGTCTGTCAAACATGTCAGTACGGCTCCGTCAGAATGACCCAGTGGACAACGCGCTAGCGCGCCAAGTTAACAACTTAGAGGCTTGGGTGGACCAGTTAGCTTATCAGCAACAGGTCATCTTAACACAGCTGGTTCAGATTAACAGTTGGTTGCATCGTCTTGCGGGGCAGCAGGCGTTCCCACCGGCTCCTAGTAATAATAATAATAATAATGCATCAGATTTATATAGCGCTTTATCATAGACACTCAAAGACGCTTTACAAGTAGATACATTATTCATTCACTCCAGACAGACAATGGTAGTGGCAAGCTACTACTGTAGCCACAGCTGCCCTGGGGCAGACTGACAGAAACGTGGCTGCCAATCCGCGCCAACGGCCTCTCCGGCCACCACCGAACATTTATACACATCCATACCCAGTGTTATGGACACTGGAGGCAAGGTGGGTAAAGTGTCTTGCCCAGGGACACAACGGCAGGATATCTGGGGAGAGCGAGATTCGAACCACCAACCATCCGGTTATTGGACGACCCGCTCTACCTCCTGAGCCACTGCAAAGCATCCCGGCTCCCGCTAGCTCACCACCTAGCCAGTCTAGCCAGGCTCCCCCATCCTGGCTAATGCCAGTCCCTACTCCCACTCGTTTTAGCGGTAAGCTAGGGGAGGCTAGAGGGTTCTTACTCCAGTGTGAGATAGTCTTCCAATGGGTTGCTGGTGAATTCCCCACTGACCACAGCCGCATTGGTTACATAGCCAACCTGTTAGAAGGGCGAGCTCTCGCCTGGGCCTATGCGGTTATGGCAAACGTGAGCTATGCTACCCTAACCTACAGCCAGTTTGTCAGCGAATTCAATGAGGTGTTCAACCATTCTGACCGTGATAACATGCTCACCACCCGGCTATTAAACCTAAGACAAGGAAGCAGGTCCATGGCGGACTATGCTATCGATTTCCGGGTGGTGGCTGCAGAGGTGGGATGGGAGGACACCTCATTGTGTAGCATATTTATGAGGAGTCTTAGCCCTAGCCTGCGGAATGAGCTGGCCCACTTAGAGAAGCCTGAAAGATTGACTGAGCTTACTTCCCTCGCTATCAACCTCGATAACAGGCTAAGGGAGCGGGCAGCCAAGCGTAGGACTTCCGATCGCTCAGGCGCCCAGTTTCGCCACTTCCCCCAGTCCCCTCTGTTGGCCCTGCCTTCCCTAGATCCGCCGGATGCTCCGGAGCCTATGGTAGTAGGGCAGATGAAGCTACCATTGGTGGAGAAGTACCGGCGCCGGGAGCTTGGATTATGCCTGTACTGTGGTAGTGAGGAGCATTAGGTGGCGTCCTGCCCCATTCGGCCTAAAGAGGGAGTCCGTGCATCGCAGTAGGGGGACTCACGGACTCGTCTCAGCCTAATCCCTTCTCCAAGTGCTTGCTGCCCATTAGATTTATTCACAATCAAACTGAGTTTGTCACACACGCCTTAGTTGACTCGGGGGCTGAGCAGAGCTTCATCTCGGGGGAACTGGCAACCCAGCTAGGGCTCCCTTGCCGACCACTTAAGACCCCCTGAAGCTCATCGCCCTGTCTAAAGCCCCCTTGGCAGTGGTGTCTACACAAACCGCCCCGGTGTCAGTCATCATCTCAGGAAATCATAGGGAGGATCTGAGCTTGTTCGTCCTGCTGGTTTCGGCCTCTCCAGTCATCCTGGGTTACCCCTGGCTCTGGTTTCACAACCCCACTATTGACTGGCGCATGGGGAATGTGGGTTCTTGGAGCTCCTTCTGCCTCAGTGCTTGCTTGCAATCTGCCGCATGCTCGCCATCCATGTCCCTGACTACACCCGTCATCCCGCCTCCCAATCTGTCCGCGGTCCCGCCAGAGTATTGTGACCTGGGGGGCAGTTTTCAGTAAATCCCAGGCGCTGTCCCTCTCCCCCCCACCACCACCCATATGACTGCACCATCAACCTCCGGGCTGGAGCCCCGCTCCGGAGAAGACAGGCTGTATAGTCGGCTCGACGGCAGCGATGGAGACATATATCGAGGAGTCGCTCAACTCGGACATCATCCGTCCCTCGTCCTCGGCGGTGGGGGCTGTTTTTTTCTTCATTGGGAAAAAGGATGGCTCCCTGAGGCCATGCATTGACTTTCGTGCTCTTAATGACATCACCGTCAAGGACAAGTACACTCTTCTGCTGATGGACAGGGCGTTCGACTCTCTCCAGGCGGCCTCCTGGTTCACCAAACTGGACCTCTGCAACGCGTACCATTTGATGCGGATCAGGGAGGGGGACGAATGGAAGATGGGTTTTCGGATCCCAAGCGGGCATTTTGAGTATCTGGTGATGCCGTTTGGGTTGACCAATGGTCCCTGTTCTTTGGACGTTTCAATTTTACCATCACCTACCGCCCCGGGGCCAAGAACACAAAGCTGCACGCCCTGTCCTGACAGTTTGCCTCGGACGCTGTGGAGGTGTCCGACCATCCCATCCTTCCTTCATCATGCATCGTGGGCGCCCTGTCGTGGGACATCAAAGGGAGGGTCTTGAGGGCACAGGAAGCTGAACCGGACCCGGGTGGGGGGCCAGCGGGTAAGCTGTTCATCCCTTCCTCTGTTTGGGGTGAAGTGATTCACTGGGCCCACTCCTCCAGACTCTTGTGCCACCCGGGGAGGGCTCGCACAGCGGAGATTCTCCTGAGGACGTTCTGGTGGCCATCGCTCTGGAGGGACGTCGCTGAATACATCCACACCTGTCCTCCGTGCACCACCAGCAAGACATCTTCCTCTCCTCCTGCTGGTTTGCTCCATCCTCTCCCCACTCCCGGCAGACTTTGGTCACACATTGCCTTAGATTTTGTCACCAACCTCCCTCCATCTAATCGGCATACCGCCATCCTCATGATTGTCAATCGCTTCTCGAAAGCTGCCCACTTTATTCCTCTGCAGGGGGTGCCTGCGGCAAGAGACACAGCGTATCTGCTCATTTAACATGTCGTGAGGCTGCATGGGATTCCCGTGGACATCGTCTCTGATCGGGGTCCCCAGTTCGTGTCCTGGGTGTGGAAGTTGTTTTGTAATGCTCTGGGGGCTACGGTGAGCC
The DNA here is from genome assembly GCA_020510985.1 of Pholidichthys leucotaenia. Lineage (NCBI taxonomy): Eukaryota > Metazoa > Chordata > Actinopteri > Cichliformes > Pholidichthyidae > Pholidichthys > Pholidichthys leucotaenia. Next base: position 163,824,163 of record CM035847.1, read on the forward strand.
TGTCCTCCGGCTACCACCCGCAGAGTAATGGACAGTGTGAGCGAGCGAACCAGGAGCTGGAGGCTGTGCTGCACTGTGTCATTGCTGCTAATCCTGCGTCTTGGAGAACCCACCTCCCATGGATCGAGTACGCTCACAACTCCACCGTGTTCTCAGTGATTGGCATGTCCCCCTTTGAAGCCTCCCTGGGTTACAATCCCCCACTATTTCCCAAGGAGGAGGGGGACATTGTAGTGCCATCCATCCGTGCCCACCTCAGACACTGTTGTCGTCTGTGGAGGGCGACCCGACTGGCACTTTGGCGCACGGCCGACTACAACTCCAGGACCACTAATCGCCATAGGAGGCCGGCCCCGCTCTACCGGGTGGGCCAGAGGGTTTGGCTGTCCACCCGACACATTAACCTTAAGGCGGAGAAGAGAAAGTTGTCCCAACATTTCATCGGCCCTTTCTCTATTGTTCCGATCATTAATCCCGTGGCTGTGCACCTGGATCCCCCCCCCCTCCGTATTTGTCCAACATTTCATGTGTCCCAGGTTAAGCCTTTTTTTCCCAGCCCTCTCTGTCCTCCTCCCAGGTCTCCACCTCCAACAGTGGTGATCGACGATGACCCCGCGTGGAAGGTCAACACCATCCTGGACGTCCGACGCTGGGATCGCGGCCTGCAGTATCTGGTGGACTGGGAGGGGTATGGCCCAGAGTGGAGGTCCTGGGTGCGTCCGTCCTTTGTGTTGGATAAACAACTCATCAGGGACTTCTACCGAAAGCAACCAGGTAGGCTGGATCAGGCACCGCAGGCACCTCCTGGGGGGGGGGGGGGGGGGAGTACTGTGATGGCCCGCTCTGTGTCATTATCTCCCACAGCTGCATGCACACCGGCTCTTCATCACACTCGGGCTATTTATTCCGCTCTACCTTCAGATCGGCACGGAGCCGTCTGTCTTCCTGGCTGAAGAAGCCCTACTCTCGTCATCCTTGTGAATCTTCCTGCCTTTGCCGTTCTGTCTAAGCCTCCTTGCCTCAGCCTCATCCTCTGGAAGGATCATCCTCGCTCACCAAGTAAGCAATTCTTACTCACCTGTTCCTTCGTTGGTCCCCTGTGTACAGGCGGAGTTCCGTGGTGGCGGAAACGTTCCTCCTGGCAGCGGACCTGGCCTCGCTCTCCCCAGCGGGTCCAGCTCTCACCAGCTGCGTCGTGATGACAGGCGCTGTCCTCCTGGTTGTAGCCTCCGGGCCGACCTGAGTGCATCTCCCGCTCTGCAACAGTAAGCCTCAGTTATTCACTGTAAGCTCCGTCTGTTGAGTGAAAGGACACATCACTTGTGTAACGTATCGTCACTTCCTGTATTGCTGTCTGTCCTTGTGGTTTGTTCTCCTCACTCTACTGAGGATTTTGCTTTTAATTGTATTTTAACCACTTTTTTCCATCTACCGTTAGTTCTCAATTCTGTTTATCAAGCTTTGATTTCCTTGATTATTTAAAGAATAAAGCTACCAATAAATAGGAAGACTTCTTTAAATTTATTTTATTTATTTAGCGAATGCAAAGTCCTTAAGCCAAGCAGTTGCCTCCTGGTTTGCTGTATGGAGGGTGTGTAATCCTCCTTCCAGTCTTTGGAGCGGGCAAGCCTCTATGATGTGTTCCATAGTTTGCTCCTCTCCACATGCGCACAGTGGGCTAGGGCTACTGCCCCATCTGTGAAGGCTGGCCAAGCAGGGGCCATGTCCAGTCCTGAAGCGATTGAGTGTAGACCACTGTCTCCTTGGGAGGTTGGTGCCCGGGACCTGTTGGTTGGGGTTTATCACCAGCTGTTTGTTTGGGACCTCCTTGGTTTCCCATTCCTCTTGCCAAGCTGTCTGGATGGTAAAGTCAGCTGGGGGAGGGTTTTTCCAAATCGGCCGTCTGGATGAAAGTCGGGCAGTGGGTGGGGTGTAGATATCTGCATGGATTGGTAAGTGAGGAAAATCTTTAACTTTTTGGAGCATCCTTTGAGTTAATGCTGCTCGCCGGATGTGTGGAGGGGCTATGTTTGACAGTACAGAGAGCCAGGGGAGTGGTGTTGAGCGGATTGTTCCAGTTATAGTTCTCATGGTTGAGTTGAGCTGGGTGTCTACATGGTGTGTGTAAGATGACCTGGACCAGACAGGGGCACAATATTCTGCTACAGAGTATGAAAGGGCCAGTGCTGAGGTGCGCAGGGTGGAGACTGCCGCCCCCCATTTTGCACCAGCGAGCTTGCAGAGCAGGTTGTTTCGTACTTTCACCTTAGCAGCCGTCCCCTTTAGATGTTCCTTGAAGGATAAGGTCCTATCAAGGGTCACTCCAAGATAAGTTGGATTTGGGGCATGCTTAAGCTTGAGTCCGCTCAGGTGGATGTTTAGTTCTCTGGCAGCTTTTGCATTGTGGAGATGAAATACACTGGAGACGGTTTTTGCTGGGCTTGGTTTTAGGCGCCAGATTTTGCAGAACTGGTCCAGTTTAGCAAGATCTTCCGTGAGCACCCGTTCCAGTGGTTCAAAGTCTGGTGCTTGGAATGCCAAACAGATGTCGTCTGCATAGATGAATGTTGGAGCCTCATCCGTCGCCTAGGAGCTGCACAGAAGCCCCCTAGCCAAAGCCGAGCATCCGTCACACCCAACCAAGTTGCATCCCACCTACTGACTATCGCCAAAGCACCCCAAGACAAAGACACCAGAAGAGCAGTTACAACTGAGCTAAAAAAACACCAAAAAATGCCTGTAGAGGAAATGAACCCTGAACCCTTCGAGGCTGCTGAACTGGAGAAAGTCCTACAGGGCCTGAAATGTGGAAAGGCAGCAGGATACGATAACATCTTCCCAGAATTCATGAAGAATCTTGGTCCCCGAGCCCTAACCTGGTTGACACAATTCTACACAAGGATCACACAAACGAACTCGATCCCAAAGAAATGGCGGACAGCAAAGGTCATTGCCATCCCAAAACCTGGCAAAGACCACAAACTACCAGCAAGCTACCGCCCAATCTCCCTACTCAGCGTTCCTTACAAAATCATGGAGCGCCTAATACTGCAACGCATTTCCCCAGAAATAGAGGATATTCTAAGTGTGGATCAAGCAGGTTTCCGCAAGGACCGCAGTACAGGAGAACAAGTACTGGCCCTAACCACCTTCATTGAAAATGGCTTCGAGAGCAGACTGAAGACAGGGGCTGTGTTTCTCGATCTTACAGCCGCCTATGATACGGTCTGGCACAAAGGCCTCCTCCTGAAACTTATAAAGGCGATCCCTGCTTGGGCAACAGCAATTATAAAAACCCTGCTGACCAACCGAAGGTTCAGAGTCCACCTCAGTCAGAACACAAGTGCATGGAGAATGCAGAAAAACGGACTCCCACAAGGCTCAGTTCTAGCTCCAACTCTGTTCAACCTCTACATAAACGACCTGCCTACTACAAAATCCCGCAAATTCATCTATGCAGACTTCTTTAAATAACCTGGTAGGAATAGGGTCTAAAAGACAAGTTGAAGGCTTGGATGAGGAAACTATTTTGTCTAACTGTAAAACAGGGGTTCTCAAAGTTTTGATGGGTGAGGGCCAATTTGGGAATCCAAAGTTGAACCGAGGGCCACCAAAGGGACGGAGGCAAAAAAAAAAAAAAAGACTGAAAATTCAATTCCATTTGTAATCCTTTTAATTATCAGATTTAATTAGTTTGGGTAAAGTCATATTAACAGTAAGAAATTGGGACTGATGAAAATACAATTTTAGTTTGTCCGTGCTTTCATCCGTCCGTGCTTTTTTTTAATATCCGTGCTTTCATCCAGTGCGATGGAAAACGCTCCCTTTTCTAGCCCCTCCACACGTATCGCCAGTTGGTCCTTCAAATCATTTGCCAGATCTTCGATTCGTCTTGTGACTGTGTCATTCGACAAACTTACGTCACGGAACTTTGTTTTTTGGTCTGGGCATACACGCTCTGCCACTTTTAGCATACAGTCTCGAACAAATTCTCCGTCACTAAACGGCTTGCCCCGTTTAGCTATTTCATGAGCTACCATATAGCTAGCCTCTGTTACTGCTTTGCTGGTTTTTGAAAATTGCGTGAAGACTGACTGTTGTGCTGTGTAGCCCCTTTTAAGTTGTTCCATCTTTGTGGTGCGATCCTTGCCACTGAATTTTTCATAATTTTTGTGTTTTGTTTCGTAATGGCGCCTGATGTTAAAGTCTTTTCGCACTGCGATTACCTGTCTGCAGATGAGGCATACAACTTTATCTGACCCGTGAGGTTCAATGAAGTAGTCCAAAGTCCATTTTCCCTGAAACTGCCTTTTTTCCTCGCTGACAGTTCTCGGTTTCCTCGAGTGAGCGGTCTCCATCTCTGCCTCTTTCTCTCGCTGATCCATCTTTATTTCCACACTTCGACTTCCACAAGCACTAATATTTATTTCTTATTCTTCTTCTGACTCAAAATGGTGCTCCGAAACCGTTGCCAACCAACACTTCTGCACTGTGCGCTGAACGTTCCATCTCCCATAATACAATTGGACTAGCTGCTGCAATGAAGTGATCGCAAGGTCGACAACACATGTAATTACGGCTTGTGCCTACAGATGGCGCCAAAGACCACTAAACGTAGATGTGTATCGGAATTTTTCCAAAGCAATTAGTTCAGATCATATATTGGTTAAGACGTTAACAGATTGGCCGCGGGCCGCCAGAAATGTTTTCGCGGGCCGCCATTGGCACGGGGGCCGCACTTTGAGAAACATTGCTCTAAAAGGTCAATTGGAGTAAACTCATCCAAACAGATATCAATTGAAGGAGTTGTAGTAGTTATTGTATTTAAGTTAACGATGGGGAGAATCTGATTGATTTTATCTCTGATAGATGAAATTTTATTATTGAAAAAGTTCATGAAGTCCTGACTAGTAAGCTCTAAGGGAATGCTAGGATTGACAGAGTCCTGACTCTTTGTCAGCCTGGCTACACTGCTGAAAAGAAACCTGGGATTATTCTTGTTCCCTTCTATTAGTGCAGAATAATAACTCGTTCTAGCTTTTCTAAGAGATTTTTTATAAATTAAAAGATGATTTCTCCAAGCTAAATAGATTTCATCTAAATTAGTGGAGTGCTATTTTCTTTCTAATTGACGAGTCTTCTGTTTTAAGCTACGAGTTTCTGTGTCGAACCAAGGAGTTAGAAATCTCTGATAAGACTTTTTCTTTTTTAAAGGAGCCACCATGTCTAGAGTCTGATGCAGAGAAGCTGTAACACTATCTACCATGCTATCAATTACAGAAGGAGTAAGCTGTCTATAGCTTATTTCCGTTGTGTTGACACATGGCATAGAGGAAACAATCTGCATAAATTTGGTTACAACATCATCTGAGAGGCATCTACTGTAGTAATATTTTTCTTTAGGAGCCAAATAGTCAGAAAGAGTAAAATCAAAGGTTAACAGACAATGGTCTGACAGTACAGGGTTATGAGCAGACACTACCAGATTTTCTATTTCTACGCCATATGTCAGAACAAGGTCCAACGTCGTCAGCCTCCGTCGGTCTATGATGACCATGGAAGAGAATCCTAGATGTCTACTCTGCCGGAACAGCACCGCCTGTGGCTGAACAGGCCGATGCGCAAATGGCAGTCCCTGTCACACAGGTCGCACTTGTGGATGGTCTCCATGCTGCTGGAGCTGTGACGGTTGTTCCTGCGGGTCCTTTTTTCATCTGCTGCAGCAGTCAGTCTCTCTTCACCCGCCTTGAGCTGTCTGGTCAGGGTGCCTCTCCATTTGGAGCGGTCCGTTGCAAGGTCCTCCCAGCACTCTGTGTTGATCTCCAGGGCCTTCATGTCTCTCTTGCAGACGTCTCTGAAGCGCAGCTGTGGGTGGCCAGCGTCTCTCCTGCCAGTCGCCAGTTCTCTGTAAAGGACGTCTTTGGGGATTCTGCCATCCTCCATACGGTGAACATGGCCTAGCCAGCAGAGCCTGCACTCACTGAGCAGAGTGAACATGGAGGGAAGGCTGGCGCGGGACAGAACTTCTGTGTTGGGCACTTTGTCCTGCCAGGATATGTCCAGGATGCGGCGAATGCAGCGCAAGTGGAAGGAGTTCAGTCTCTTTTCCTGCTGGGCGTATGTTGTCCACGTCTCACTTCCATAGAGCAGTGTGCTGATGACTCAGGTGTTGTACACTGCCATCTTCGTCTTGACAGAGAGTTTGGGATTCTCCCACACTTGCGTGGTGAGGCAAGCGAGTGTGAAGGCTGATTTTCCAATCCTCTTGTCGATCTCTGTATCAAGGGAGAGGTTGCTGCTGATCGTGGACCCCAGGTGCGTGAACTGATTCACGACCTCCAGCTCGTAGTCGTCGATGGTGATGGTTGGTGGTGCTTCCGTGCCTTGCGCCAAGACGTTAGTCTTCTTCAGGTTGATGGTAAGCCCGAAGTCCTTGCATGCCTGGGAGAAGCAGTCCATCAGAGTCTGAAGCTCCTGCTGTGTGTGAGTCGCGACTGCAACATCGTCTGCGAACAGCATGTCTCTGATTAGAGCCTCGCGTACTTTGGTTCTGGCTTTCAGGAGGGCGAGGTTGAAAAGCCTGCCGTCAGATCTTGTATGCAGATAGATTCCCTCTGTTGCTGTGCTGAAGGCATGCCTCAGGAGCATAGCAAAGAAAATCCCAAAGAGGGTTGGCGCAAGTACACAGCCCTGTTTCACTCCGCTGCATATGTTGAATGGCTCTGAGACGTTGCCGTCGTACTACACTATCCCCTGCATATTGGTGTGAAACGATTCAATGAGGCTTTGCAACTTTGGTGGGCATCCTATCTTTGGCAGGATCTTGAAAAGGCCCTCTCTGCTGACCAGATCGAACACTTTGGTGAGGTCGATGAAGGCGACATACAGGGGCATGTTCTGTTCTCTGCACTTCTCATGGAGTTGGCGGATGGAGAATATCATGTCTACCGTCGATCGCTCAGCGCGGAAGCCACACTGAGACTCGGGGTAGACATGTTCGGCAAGCTTCTGTAGACGAATGAGAACAACTCGTGCATAGAATTTGCCAACAACGCTGAAGAGGGAGATGCCCCTGTAGTTGTTGCAGTCGCTTCTCTCCCCTTTGTTTTTGTAGAGGGTGATGATCTTGGTGTCCCTCATGTCCTGCGGTACAGCACCTTCCTTCCAGCACTGACAGAGGCAGCAGTAGGGCGGTCTTGCAGTGCTTGATCAGATCTGGGGGTATGCTGTCGTTGTCGGGTGCCTTGCCAGTGGCCAAGCTATCACTGGCCTTGCTGAGTTCGTCGATGGTTGGTTCGGCGTCAAGTTCGTCCATGGATGGCAGGCAGTCGATGGCATCAAGGGCTGATGGTGTCACGGTGTTCTGTCTGGAGTAGAGGTCAGAGTAATGTTCCACCCATCTCTCCATCTGCTTGTTCTTTTCTGTGATCATCTCCCCAGTGGAGGATTTGAGGGGGGCCGTCTTGCTCTGAGCCGGACCAAGTGCTTTCTTGATGCCATCGTACATACCACGGACGTTCCCTGTTATGGCAGCGGTTTGAATGTCTTTGCTGAGCTGAGTCCAGTACTCGTTGGCGAAGCGCCGAGCAGTCTGCTGAACTTTGAATTCTCGCAGCTCTGAGAATCTGGAGATTCTTCTTGTTTGGGTACTTCTTGTACTCAGCAAGTGCTGAGCGCTTGGCTTCAATGATGGGGGTCATCTCGGTCGACTTGGCATCAAACCAGTCCTGTGACTTCGAGGTCTTCCTCCCAAAGGTAGCCAAGGCTGTGCGGTGGATGGTGTTTCACAGCTCTTCCCACTTCTGCTTTGCAGACTCTCCTTCTTGTGGTTCACCAAGTTCCTTCTCAAAGGTGGAGGCAAACTGCTCAACAAGTTCTGGTTGGGCCATCTTGCTGGTGTCAATCCATGCCTTTCCAGGCTGTCTGGCGCGGTGGAATTTCTTCAGCTGCAGCTTGACCTTGCAACACACCAATGAATGGTCTGTGTCGCAATCTGCACTCTGGAACGAGCGGGTGATTAGCACGTTCTTCAGTGAGGTGTACCTGGTCAGGATCAAGTCCAGCTGGTGCCAGTGCTTTGAGTGCGGATGTCGCCAGGAAACCTTGTGTTGGGGCTTGGTCTTGAAGAACGAGTTTGTGATGCACAGATCGTGATATGTGTAGAACTCGAGCAGCCGCTGTCCGTTGTCGTTCATTCTGCCCATGCCAAATGGTCCAAGACAGGAGGGCCAGGAGTCATGATCAGCACCCTCTCTGGCATTGAAGTCTCCAAGGAGAATGAGTTGTTCAGAGTTGGGGATGATCCTGACAGTTGTTGCGAGATTCTCCTAGAACTCCTCTTTTGCCTCTGGTGTGGCTGTCAGTGTTGGGGCATACACACTGACGAGGGTGACTGGGCCTTGAGTGGTGTTGAGGCGGAGTGTGAGGAGTCGTGCAGAGCCATTGCTGCCCTGTTTCCTGGAGAGTGGCAATATCCACTTCCAGTCTCTTCAGGTCATTATTGATGACGGCAGTCTTCCTGGTGTCACTGATGTCCTTGAGGTTAGCAGTGACATCCTGTCATCATAGTGCGGACGTTCCAAGTTCCCAGTTTTAGAGTTGGTCTCTTTTGTTTTGTTGTCTTGCCTGGTGCGAAAGTTCTCAGCCTGCCGTTCGGACTTCTCCTCATCCCCATGCACCCAATGAGGAGAGCAGGCTGTGGTGGGACAACACCTTATTGGCTGGGGGCTGCCCAGCTTGAGGCGGGCGGTAGCTGTCCAGTGAGATCCGATGATCCCTCCCACCATCAGGAACAACCCCTGGCGCCACGCTCTACGCCAATTGAGCGGTGGCTTATAACCGGTAACTGTCATTCCCCGTGTTTTGTCTACGCTGAAGGCGAAGCTGGAGTGTCCTCTCCAGTGATCCGGTGTTATACCTTCCAGCGTTGGGCATTGGTAGGTTGGTAGGATTCAAGCCTGGGCAGGAAGATATGGAAGACAAGATGTTGCCCATGCAGCATGTCCCCCCTCTCCACCTCACTGATGAATCCAAAGGAACAGCAGGGCTGCTACAGTTTGGCACCAGCGCCGTCGCAGGAGCTGCCAGAACGATGTTGAGCACAACAGAGAACTGCCTTAGGGACTCCGAATCGGTATTTTTCCTCAGGGTTGACTCCCGAAGCCTTTCCCGTGACCGGGTATACCACAAGGCAGCGGAGGTTTGAAATCAGGGTTTACCTTCCCCTAGATGGGCTACCTTCCCAGGTTAAAGAGCCACCATCTACCCGAAGCATCTGGTTTTAAGGCGCCAGAGATCCGCCCTCACCCCTTCTCCTATTAGTAAAAGCAGTTCTGCCGGGCTTAGAGACTAAACCACACGGGCAGGCTAGGAGTTGGACTTAGTTGTCAGAGGCTTTTTGAGACGCACGCCATAAGGAATCAGAATCAGAATCAGAATCAGAATAAACTTTATTGCCAAGCATGTAAAAAAACACACGAGGAACTTGACTTGACATTGGTGCGCATGCGCGCGACACAACGACACGGCAGCCATAAAGGCGCCTCATCAAACAGAGATAGATAAGAAAGGGAGGGGAAGGGAGGGAACGACACAAGGGGGGAGGAGAAAAAAAACTTCGTTATCAAAATACAGCTTATTTTTAAGCAGATTGTGATTACAATGAAAAAAAATCTCTCAATAGCACAGAGCAACAACTCAGAATTCACGAGACACAAGAGAGCAGTGTACAGTATATCTTTAATCAGTTCATGAATCAATGTGTGTGCGGTGTTGAGCAGTGTTGATGATAATAAGAGAGACCCAAGGACCCTTGGCAGAAGATGTTTTGTCTGTCTGGCGCCCAGTCTTATCTGGCGCTGCAGCTGGCTGTCCAAGGCCTTGTGCTCGATGATTTTGAAAAAAAAACACAGTCTGCAGACAGCCAGGAGGAATTTTCATGGGGAATAATAATGCCAAATAGGACTGATCACAGAGAAGACTTGTATTTCTTCTGTAGATTCAGTACATTAATCCTTCATTGCGCAGCTTTGAACTCGTCGTGGAAAGACCTGAGCGAACCCATGATGTAATCCACCTTACGAGACAGTTCTCCAGTAGTCGCTATCAGGGTCTTCTCCAGTTTCTCAATTTGTTGGATGCACCTCGCCTGGCCAGCATTTTGATAGGTTGAATCCATCTTCAGCAATTTGCGGTAAACCAAGACAATTCCCGTCCCAATCAGAATTATCCCAATCACCAAGATTACGAAGATAAACAAATCTTCAATATCTTCGATAGAGAGATTAGAGAGACACAGCATTTTCCAAATACCTGTGTCACATAGATAGCCCACTGGAGCCGTTCCAGCGGGGCAAACAGCTTCCCCCGGAGCACTTTTCCTTGTTGAAAAAATAGTGTCAATTGTGTTCAAAGCCCAGCTTATTAACTCCATAATTTCTTTTCGGCGGTCGCAGTCAGACGCAGACAAACAACAGCAAGCTGGGATCCAGTAGGAGGGGAGGAAAAAATCAGCAGGAGAGAAGAAAAAAGCGTCTGCTCTCTTGGGAGGGCGGAAGTGACATTTAGTGACATAAGGAGCATTTTATAAGCCACTGGGAGCTTAACCCCAGTGCCGCTCCTGGCTATGACAACCTTGGAACCTCCAACGTAGGTTGGAGGTCCAACGTATGGTGGAGATAATGGGTAGAATTTCTGAGAAAACCCCATCGAGTCTAATATTGAATTAAATGGCATATTAAGGCAATCACTATCTACATCTGCATGTATATTAAAGTCCCCTACTAGAATTATTCTATCTTATTTCAGCACTAAATCAACTAATAATTCGGATAAAAACTCTCAGTAGGTTGATGGAGGACGATAAACTATGTCAAATAAAATTGGGTTTAGCCTAAAATTGCTAAAATGCTCAATACTGAGGACCAGGCCCTCAAAGGAATGATAACGTGTTTTTTGCTTTACATTAACTAGTAATTTGGAATGGTAAATTGTTGTTACTCATCCTCCACGACCAGAACTTCTGAGATTTTCACAGTTTAAATAACCCGAGGGAGTTGATTCATTTAAACTAACATAATCCTCTTGCCCTAACCAAGTCTCTGTAAGGGATATTAAATCAATCTGATGATCAATTAACAGATCATGGACTTGCATTCTTGGGAGCTAGAGACCTAATATTTAACAAACCGCATTTAAGTTTTAAATTATGAGGAGGAAGAGAGGCCAAATCATTCAATTTAGAGGCTTCATGTTTAATTTGAGTTTTACCAACTTTTTGTTTAACCACTTTGGGATGCTTATACATTATATTTTTATTTACTTTGGAGGGAGCAGACAATGATTCTCTGATAGGGAAGACAGGGGCTAAGTTGAGGGGTGGCAAACTTAGCTACTGCTAAGTTGGGTCTTAATTGGTTGGCTGCTGGTTGCAGCAGCTGGCTCTTAAACCAGGCGGCAGTCTTCTGTCATGAATGTTCCTCCAGAGCAAAGAGACAGAGCTACACGCTGAACTGCATAGTGATGTTTATTAACAAAAGAGAACAGAAAAAACAAAAACTGCAAGAAACAAAAAAACAGGTGAGGTAAACTTATAGAAAAACATTCAAGAGCCGGAATCACACTGCGAGTGCTGAGCAGGAAACTGAGGAGGAAATCTGTGCAGAAAACATAAAAATACAAACAAAGATAACTTACAGAGAAGCACTCCAGTGCTGGAATCACACTGTAATTGCTGAGAATATAACTGAGTAGGAACACCCAATCAGACAGTCATAAAGTCAGTCAAGGCTGCCGCAGTGACAGAATAAACTGGCAGTCCTAAAATAGTATGGCACAAATGAGCGGCAGGTGAGGGCGATGAGCGAGCAGGTGACCTAATTAATCAACTACTCACAGCTGAGATGGCAGGGGAACAGAGTGAGTAGCTAGTGGGGGTGTCTGGGAAGAAAGAAGGGTGCTTTTGTCACAAAACCAAAAATAAACACAGAAACTGTCATATTAGCCTCTTCAAGGTGGGAGAGACAGACCCACGTGCTGGATTGTGCTGGTACATTTATTAACAAAAGAAACATAAAGTCCCAAAAACTGTGCAGACAGACAAAAATGCAAAGAAGGAAAAAAAACTTACAGCTGGCATCCCTGGGACGAAATCACCCAGCGGACGCAGGAGTTGAACAAGAGGATTATAGATGGCTAAACGTCAGGAGACACATTCAATAATCCAGCACAGGCATAGTGTAGAGACAGTGTTTAAATACACACAGAAGATGTGCTGCAGGTGTGAATTATTGAGTGAGCAAGGCCTGATTGATTAACTGCTCCCAGCTGAACTGAATGAGAGCAGATAGAGGCAGTGTCTGGGAAAAGGGGAGGCTCAAGTGAAAACAAACCCAAAAAATACATACCGGAAACTAACAGGATCAACCTAATCAGACAAACAATACTAGGAATAAAGTGAGGATCTGAGCTCAGATACATGACAGAAAAAGGTAAAATAATCGTTGTCGGCCTCCGTCGGTCTATGATGACCATGGAAGAGAATCCTAAACGTCTACTCTGCTGGAACAGCACCGCCTGTGGCTGAACAGGCCGATGCGCAAATGGCAGTCCCTGTCACACAGGTCGCACTTGTGGGTGGTCTCCGTGCTGCTGGGTCTGTGGCGGTTCTTCCTGCGGGTCCTTTTTTCATCTGCTGCAGCAGTCAGTCTCTCTTCACCCGCCTTGAGCTGTCTGGTCAGGGTGCCTCTCCATTTGGAGCGGTCCGTTGCAAGGTCCTCCCAGCGCTCTGCGTTGATCTCCAGGGCCTTCATGTCTCTCTTGCAGACGTCTCTAAAGCGCAGCTGTGGGTGGCCAACGTCTCTCCTGCCAGTCGCCAGTTCTCCGTAGAGGACGTCTTTGGGGATTCTGCCATCCTCCATACGGTGAACGTGGCCTAGCCAGCGGAGCCTGCGCTGCCTGAGTAGAGTGAACATGGAGGGAAGGCCGGCGCGGGACAGAACTTCTGTGTTGGGCACTTTGTCCTGCCAGGATATGTCCAGGATGTGGCGAATGCAGCGCAAGTGGAAGGAGTTCAGTCTCTTTTCCTGCCGGGCGTATGTTGTCCTCGTCACACTCCCATAGAGCAGTGTGCTGATGACGCAGGCATTATACACTGCCATCTTCGTCTTGACAGAGAGTTTGGGATTCTCCCAAACTTGTGTGGTGGGGTGAGCGAGTGTGAAGGCTGATTTTCCAACCCTCTTGCCGATCTCTGTATCAAGGGAGAGGTTGTTGCTGATCGTGGACCCCAGGTACATGAACTGATTCACGACCTCCAGCTCGTAGTCTTCCATGGTGATGGTTGGTGGTACTTCCGTGTCTTGCGCCAAGACGTTAGTCTTCTTCAGGCTGATGGTAAACCCGAAGTCCTTGCATGCCTGGGAGAAGCGGTCCATCAGGGTCTGAAGCTCCTGCTGTGCGTGGGTTGCGACTGCAGCGTCATCTGCAAACAGCATGTCTCTGATTAGAGCCTTGCGTACTTTAGTTCTGGCTTTCAGTAGGGCGAGGTTGAAAAGCCTGCCGTCAGATCTTGTGTGCAGGTAGATTCCCTCTGTTGCTGTGCTGAAGGCATGCCTCAGGAGTACAGCAAAGAAAATCCCAAAAAGGGTTGGCGCAAGTACTCAGCCCTGTTTCACTCCGCTGCGTATGTCGAATGGCTCTGAGACGTTGCCGTCGTGCTGCACTATCCCCTGCATATTGGTGTGAAACGATTCGATGAGGCTTTGCAACTTTGGTGGGCATCCGATCTTTGGCAGGATCTTGAAAAGTCCCTCTCTGCTGACCAGATCGAACGCTTTGATGAGGTCGATAAAGGCGACGTACAGGGGCATGTTCTGTTCTCTGCATTTCTCCTGGAGTTGGCGGATGGAGAATATCATGTCTACCGTCAATCGCTCAGCGCGGAAGCCACAGTGAGACTCGGGGTAGACACGTTCGGCAAGCTTCTGTAGACGAATGAGAACAACTTGTGCGTAGACTTTGCCAACAACGCTGAGGAGGGAGATGCCCCTGTAGTTGTTGTAGTCGCTTCTCTCCCCTTTGTTTTTGTAGAGGGTGATGATCTTGGTGTCCCTCATGTCCTGTGGTACGACACCTTCCTTCCAGCACTGGCAGAGGACGTCATGCAATGGCAGCAGTAGGGAGGTCTTGCAGTGCTTGATCAGGTCGGGGGGTATGCCGTCGTTGCCGGGTGCCTTGCCAGTGGCCAAGCTATCACTGGCCTTGCTGAGTTCGTCGATGGTTGGCTCGGTGTCAAGTTCGTCCATGGATGGCAGGCAGTCGATGGCATCAAGGGCTGACGGTGTCACGGTGTTCTGTCTGGAGTAGAGGTCGGAGTAGTGTTCCACCCATCTCTCCATCTGCTTGTTCTTTTCTGTGATCATCTCCCCAGTGGAGGATTTGAGGGGGGCTGTCTTGCTCTGAGTCGGACCAAGTGCTTTCTTGATGCCATCGTACATACCACGGATGTTCCCTGTTATGGCAGCGGTTTGAATGTCTTGGCTGAGCTGAGTCCAGTACTCGTTGACACAGCGCCGAGCAGTCTGCTGAACTTTGCTTCTCGCAGCCCTGAGAATCTGGAGATTCTTCTCGTTTGGGTACTTCTTGTACTCAGCAAGTGCTGAGTGCTTGGCTTCAATGACGGGGGTCATCTTGGTCAACTTGGCACCAAACCAGTCCTGTGACTTTGAGGTCTTCCTCCCAAAGGTAGCCAATGCTGTGTGGTGGATGGTGTTGCGCAGCTCTTCCCACTTCTGCTTTGCAGATTCTCCTTCTTGTGGTACACCAAGTTCCTTCTCAAAGGTGGAGGCAAACTGCTCAGCAAGTTCTGGTTGGGCCATCTTGCTGGTGTCAATCCATGCCTTTCCAGGCTGTCTAGCACGATGGAATTTCTTCAGCTACAGCCTGACCTTGCAACACACCAATGAATGGTCTGTGTCGCAATCTGCACTCTGGAACGAACGGGTGATTAGCACGTTCTTCAGTGAGGTGCGCCTGGTCAGGATCAAGTCCAGCTGGTGCCAGTGCTTTGAGTGCGGATGTCGCCAGGAAACCTTGTGTTGGGGCTTGGTCTTGAAGAACGAGTTTGTGATGCACAGATCGTGATATGTGCAGAACTCAAGCAGTCGCTGTCCATTGTCGTTCATTTTGCCCACACCAAATGGTCCAAGACAGGAGGGCCAGGAGTCATGGTCAGCACCCACTCTGGCATTGAAGTCTCCAAGGAGAATGAGTTGTTCAGAGTTGGGGATGATCCTGACAGTTGTTGTGAGATTCTCGTAGAACTCGTCTTTTGCCTCTGGTGTGGCTGTCAGTGTTGGGGCATACACACTGACGAGGGTGACTGGGCCTTGAGTGGTGTTGAGGCGGAGGGTGAGGAGTCGTGCAGAGCCATTGCTGCCCGGTTCCACCATCTTCAGCAAGGTGTTCTTCACTGCGAAGCCCACTCCGTGTTCCCTGTGTTTGTCACTGCCCTTTCCCTGCCAGTAGAACGTGTAGTCCTTCTCTCTCAGTGCGGCTGTGTCAGCCAACCATGTTTCCTGGAGAGTGGCGATATCCACTCCCAGTCTCTTCAGCTCATTATTGATGATGGCAGTCTTCCTGGTGTCGTTGATGTCCTTGAGGTTAGCAGCGAGTCCTGTCATCATAGTGCAGACGTTCCAAGTTCCCAGTTTTAGAGTTGGTCTCTTTTGTTTTTTTGTCTTGCCTGGTGCGAAGGTTCTCAGCCTGCTGTTTGGACTTCTCCTCATCCCCATGCACCCAATGAGGAAAGCAAGCTGTGGCGGGACAACACCTTATTGGCTGGGGGCTGCCCAGCTTGAGGCGGGCGGTAGCTGTCCAGTGAGATCCGATGATCCCTCCCACCGTCGGGAACAACCCCTGGTGCCGTGCTCTACGCCAATTGAGCGGTGGCTTATAACCAGTAATTGTCATTCCCTGTGTTTTGTCTACGCCAAAGCCGAAGCTGGAGTGTCCTCTCGAGTGATCCGGTGTTATACCTTCCAGCGTTGGGCATTGGTAGGATTCAAGCCTGGGCAAGAAGATATGGAGGACAAGATGTTGCCCATGCAGCATGTCCCCCCTCTCCACGTCACTGATGAATCCAAAGGAACAGCAGGGCTGCTACAGTTTGGCACCAGCGCCGTCACAGAAGCTGCCAGAACAATGTTGAGCACAACAGAGAACTGCCTTAGGGGCTCCGACTCCGGATTTTTCCTCAGGGTTGACTCCCGAAGCCTTTCCCGTGACCAGGTGTGCCGCAAGGCAGCGGAGGTTTGAAATCAGGGTTTACCTTCTCCTAGATGGGCTACCTTCCCAGGTTGACGAGCCACCATCTACCTGAAGCATCTGGTTTTAAGGCTCCAGAGATCCGCCCTCGCCCCTTCTCCTATTAGTAAAAGCAGTTCCACCAGGCTTAGAGACTAAACCACGCGGGCAGGCTAGGAGTTGGACTTAGTTGTCAGAGGCTTTTCGAGATGCACGCCATAAGGAGCATTTTATGAGCACTGGGAGCTTAACCCCAGTGCCGCTCCTGGCTATGATAACCTTGGA
Organism: Pholidichthys leucotaenia; assembly: GCA_020510985.1. Classification (NCBI taxonomy): domain Eukaryota; kingdom Metazoa; phylum Chordata; class Actinopteri; order Cichliformes; family Pholidichthyidae; genus Pholidichthys; species Pholidichthys leucotaenia. Next base: position 163,840,750 of record CM035847.1, read on the forward strand.
ACCGGTAAAATAATCATAACAAACATAAAATACTTAGACATAAATTGAGAGTCTGAGATCTGTGGGAATACTGAGCTCAGACTCATGACAAGCATAGTTTAACTTGGCGATATACTGGAAATTGGAAAACCATAAAATAGCATTGGTTAAGAAAAGTGGATGCAATTTCATGAAGAAAAAGGTGAGTAAACTATTTTATAAAAATAGAAAATTGTTGTTACTCTAAAAAAGAACATAAATTAATGAAGGGACAAAATGTATTTTGAAATTCTAACGGGGTTTGCATGAAATTAAGTTTAAAGAACTTATACCAGGAATATTCTGAAGAATTAAGTTTAAATTAAACAACAGACCGTCAGCCACAGAGTCAGATCACATCCCTTGTGGCAGCAGGGCCCCCACGTGCCAACCTTGATTCAGCTGGATGTTCGTGGATTCTGTTGGTGGAGAAGCTGATAGACAGATTCTCCCACAAGGCCGTGCTCCTGAGATCGGGTTGTTCTTCGGCAAGCTGGGCGAGGTCTTCTCTTATGCACTGAAGAAGGAATTTGTTTATTGTACAAAGCCCCATCAGAAATTCAATCTGAGGCAAAAAAAAAAAAAAGAAAAATCACAAATCTGTTTCTCCCGATGTTGGTGGTTTAAATTAGTTGGTTTAAGCTTAGAAAAAAATCAAACAAAATCTTTTTGCACAGTGATTTAAAGGGAATAATTAAAATAAGGAACAAGTGAACTTTAAAGAAAAGAAAAAGAATTTCCAAAGAGCATGACAGCCTCTGGGCCTTACTTGGAAGAATGGGAGAGTAGAGATGTATGCTCCTTACAGCTTGACCAATGCTCCAAAACTGAAACAAAGGGAAGCTTTTTTTCAGGTGTGGTAGTATCTCACTGAATTTCATGGAACTGAGCTGAACCAATTACATTTGAGCTTCTTGTTTGGCAGAAATCATAAACTGACTAAAAAGGCAATGAAGATAGGCTTGGTAGCCCATTGGTCAGTTCAAATTTCTGAGGTGGGGGTCCTCCACAGACAGAGAAGGGGGAGAGACATTTGATATGAGAAGTGAGACCCCCCCCCCCCCTTAAGACACATGTGTTGCTGAATAAAGCATAAATTCCTTAAACTTTAGTGACTAAGATATTCTACTCAATAATAAGGGAACATACAATGTCTCTACATTGTAACTGTAATTGATTTGTGATTGTAAGCATGCAAAAAATAATTTATTCCTGAAAATAGAGCAACATATATCAAATCATATCAATAAAAGCATTTGAAACCACATTGTCCAACCCTAGAGTTCAACCATGTCTTCAGTAGTGGATACTGTCTTGAGAGAAAAAATATGAATTAATGTATTTGTCCATAATGCATGAATTCCACTGCAAAGAGGAAATAAAAATAAATATTCCTGATTCGTCCACCAGATTGCACTGTGAAACTGTCTGGTTGTTTCCTGGAGAATCTTGACTCCCAGGTCTTGATTATATCAACCATAAACCTGTCAATTGAAACATTCCTTTGCCAAAGAGCAGAAAAGGGAGAATGACCTGGAGAAGGGATTAACTTCCACTCCATGGCCGATGGATAGTGTTACAGCTCTGGTCCTTGGATGATAGAAGCAGCTCATCACCAGACTTTTGAGTTGAAACAATTTTTCTTCAGCAAAGAATGATTTTATAGATTGGAACCCAAGGTCAATGCTACAACTACCATACGTGCAGGGCATACAGGAGAATTGAAATGGCATTTCTCTCTCTCTTCATTGGTGTGCATTTTTTAAAAAGAAAAGGAATAAGGCTGGATAAAAAAAAAGCAAAACAAGAACAAACAGTGACAGCAGCAGTCTCTGTACAGTCTATATACAGTGATGCAACCCGTGGTGTCAGTGGCAGCCAGAAGGACTCTGACCTCCATAGAGGTAAACAATTAGTTTAGGTAAATGATTAGGGATAATAAACCCAGCAATCCTATATTCAGACAGCTAGAGATGAATACCCATAGTTGGATTTCAATGCAGCAGTGTAGGTGAAGATAGTGACAGATATGATTGCACATGATCAGTATTGCAGTGACATACAGACAACAGCAGATATGGTATTTGTGCAAATGGTTGTGGTTAAAGTTCAGAGACATATAGCAGCAAAAGTACAACAGAACAACAGCATTATTGTTGGTGTGCCAGTCTTTCTGTGCTAACATCTGAGGTAGTTATTGTGCAGGTGTTACCGTCGGGGGTGGTGGGTGAACACAATTCAGGGTCCTGATGGCCTGATGAACGAAGCTGTTCAGCAGTCTTGTGGAGCGGGCCCAGAGGCTACGGTACCTTGTTCCTGAGGGCAGGGGGCTGAAGAGGAAGTGTAGGGGATGGGAGGTGTCGCCTGTGATGTTGATGGCTCTGCGGGTGAGACGGGTGGGGTAGATGTCCGAGAGGGGGGGCCGGGGGGTACCAATAACTGGCTGAAAAAACTGGCTGAAAAATAAACAAGAATGTACCCATGTATGAAATGATTGTCTGCAGGGTGAGAGTGAATGAAGGGAAGGAATGAATGTGTTTGTTTATAGTGAGTGACGAAGGGAGGGAGACCTGAAATAGGCAAATGTGAACCAGGTTTTTATATTGTGTATTTATAATCTTGTTTGCATTGATGTATGTGGTTATTGTTTATTCTGTTTTCATTTTTTTCTTTTCCTTATCCTTTATTTTTTACCTGTTTCTTCTTTCTAAAGCCCATCCAGGGACAAGAGTTGCAAATTAGCTAAGAGCTATACACTCTTTGTGCAACACATTAGACTGATTGTCATTTGATTAATTGTCTATGTTTATTGCACTGTCCCTGTCAAATAAACAAATAAAATTAAAAAAAATAATCTTGCTGGCTGCATCCACTATGGGTTGTAGTATCCACAAACTTGACGCTGTGGTTAGTGTTGTGGGCTGGCACGCAGTCATGGGTCAGCAGGGTGAAGAGCAGCTATCTGAGCATGCACCCTTGTGGGCCCCTGTGCACAGTGTGATGGTCTGAGAGGTGTTCTTGCCAACCCGAACATTCTGTGGCCTCCCTGTGAGAAAGTCCAGCACCCAGTTACAGAGAGAGGTTTTGAGTCCTAAGTGTCTGAGTTTTTGTATCAGGTGCTGGGGGTTGACTGTGTTGAATGCTAAGCTGAAGACCAAGAACAGCATATGCACGTAAGAGTTTTTTGAATCCAGGTGGGTGAGGGCTGGATGGAGAGCAGCAGCAATGGCATCTTCTGTGGATCTGTTTGACCTGCTTATGTACTGCTTATAAGGGCACAGCAAACCTCTGGGGTTTGCTGTGTCCTTCTTCCATGTTTCCCCATCCTCAGGAGCAGAGTGTCTGGGGCCGCTGTTGAGGAGAGGTGGATAGTTCCGTCCAGGTATGTGCTTCCCTTTGTCATACCCGGCTCTAGGGAGCCGGGCAATCAGAGCCAGGGACAAGCCTGTGAGTCGAGATGTTTTATTTTGGGTAAAGGATAAGGGATGAAGAGAGCACAGACACTCATACAGACGTACATTCTCAGGCTGCACAGCGCAGGGGTAGGTAGCTCGTACCGGACATGGGGGTAACAAGACGTGCATACTCACAGCGGGATACAAACACAGGAATGCTGCAAGGGGAGTAGAGGCTGACACCAGACGAAGGGGCTTCGGCCTAGCAGTGCTTATGTCGCAGCCCCGAGTCATCGAGGCTGCTCCTATTTATCCTCATTGGCAGCGCCCCAGCTGATGAAGACTAATTGGCCCCAGCCGTCCATAATGCTGCCAGCTGGGGGCCTGCTGAGACACTGCTCAATGGGAAGCAGGGATGAGGGAAAACATGGGCTGAGTGCCGAGACGGCATCTCAACCCATGGTGACACCCTTATTTCCAGCCATGAGCCCCACTGCCGTCGGGAGTGCTCCGGCCAGATTTCTCCCCTGGCCAGGCATTCCCTGGCTTCATGTCCCCCTGGACGCCAAGCTCTACTCTCCTCCAGCATCTACCATCTACCATCTCGTTTGTTAGCGCCATGCACCTTATAATTTAGTTCTTGTATGTTCACGTTTGTGTCTGTCTTTATGTTAATAAATGTGCAGAAACCACAGTGTGCGTTTGGTGTCCTTCAATAGCCCTTGAAAAGGGCCGTTCATGACACATAGCAGCTTGCCAGTCTTACTATAATCATGCACATCTAATAGTAAGGGAAGACTACACACACACACACACACACACACACACACATTAATAAAGTTAAGGAGTTCACTTATTCAGTACTGTCAACATTTCTGGTAAAGACAGACACTAGTGCAGGTCAGAATCAATTCTTTTGCCAAAGCTCTGTATTGATATGTATTCACCCATACTCACTGTAAATTTGTTTGTACAGTGGTCTTCAAAACCTCAAGGACACAGTTATTTTGCCAGGTATATTACAGGATTCCATCTTTTCATGTATATATGTCCATTCTTAGTTGCCAACTTGCTGTAATGTGCTCCATACAGTTCCCTTCTTTCAGTCTCAAAGAATATTCAAGGTACTACCTGGTATCTCTGCACTCCACTATTTGAACAATTTATGCCTGTCTTCATGCACTTTCATTTTACACTGCACAGTGTGTATGTATGTAAACCTTTTAATTGTTGAACTGCTGCCGATTGCTGGAAGCTATCACAAGTTTTGTTGTGCTTTGCACAATGACAATAAAATCTCTAATCTACTTTTTCCCATTGCTCAAGGGTTGGTGGGTATGGCTTTAGCCATTCTATTCTAATGGGCCAATATTTAAACCCTCACATGTACAATTTATTTTCCCCCATAATCTGGGGAAGGGTTACCCAGTATCACATGATATGGTTCAAAAGAGAAATTAATGCCTTGTATCATCACTATTTCTCCTTTGAAAAAGTCTGACATCATGGGACAATTCCTGAAAATGTCAGTCACCCACCTGTCCATAGCCCCTCCAACAAACTCCACTGTACCTTTTTTTAATAACTTGACAAAATTAATGGGGTTTTGAAGAAAGCCGTGTTTATTATTAATCCATGCAGCCAAGCATGTATGGTAGAACAGAATGATTTTTCTCCTATTGGAGTGCCTGCTGCCATGCAAGGCACTGCCACAAACAACTTTCCTCCCCATTTTATGTTGAGCACCAAGCTAGAAGATGGGAAGTATCTTTTTTGTTAATATGGTCCTTGATATGTCCAGCTTGAACCCACCACCTCCTGGCTGTGGGGCAGATGTTTGACCACTAGATCAACACTCCATGTTACACGCCCATACTACCAAAGGTAAATGATCACGAAAACACAACAGTCAGGCAGAGTCAAATGCAAAAGAGATACAGTGATCCCTCGCTACTTCGCGCCTCACCTTTCGCGCCCTCAGTGCATCGCGGATTTTTCAAAAATATTCATCAAAAATTCAAAATTGAGAAAAAATGGGCGGGCGCTAGCAGAAGGCAGGGAGACTACATTAGAACATCAGGTATCAACACGGAGAGCCCGCACAACTCAAAATCCACCTCTCTGTTCGCTGTTCTCGTGTTGGCTCAGCTCAGGAATCTCGCAAACTGATTGGCCGAGACGTTTTACCCAGCTTCTCTCCCTGCCGAGCGCCCATACCCAGCGAAGGAAGACCGCATTCATTGTTCTTTATCGCTCGTGTTGCTTAGTCTTGCTGCGTGGAACTTTTCGCTGTTCTCTTGTGCCTTTTTGTGCGAAATAGTCTTCCCGTCGAGCCACTACACCGCCTCCTGCAGCTTCTCCAGCTCTATCGGAAGCTGCCCTCGACGATGCTGCGCCTCTAGCACCTGACGATGAGGCGTCACCTGAGGAGCAGTAAAGCTCTCATTAACCTGTGCAGTAAATCATCTTCATCTTGAGTTACGTATCTTGTTATAAGAATAAAAGAGTTCTAAAAACATATTTATGTACACTTTATTTACATCTACGTATGTATGTACACTTACACACACACACACACACGTATCATATGAGAGAGAGAGTGAGAGAATGAACGTAAGTATTATTTATGGGTGACGTCATTAGGGGTGACGCTACTTCGCGGTTTTTCACTTTTCGCGGTCGGTTCTGGAACCCATTAACCGCAATAAGTGAGGGATCACTGTAATGAGATTTATTGGTACAAATGTGTTTGATTAACAGAACTCACATCAAATGGTGGGGGAGCGTGGGACCGGTGGTTGTGCCAAAGAAAGGAAGAAAAAACAGGGCCTGTGCTACCTTCCCCCAACCAAAATTCTCTGTACTTAACTAAAAAAAAAAAAAATAGTAAAACTTATAGGACGCACAAACCACATAACCTAGTGTGTTTAGAGAAAGAACTAAGTGAAGTGTAAAGGCTATCCCAAACTTACTTGGTCGCCAACCACAACCTTCCACCAAATACCTTTATATACACTACTTACAAAAAGTTAGGGATATTTGGGTTTCGGGTAAAATGTATGGAAAATGTAAAAAGTTCACGCTACAGTGATATTATATCATGAAAGTAGGGCATTTAAGTAGAAGCATGCAATGGTGATTTTTTTCATCTCAAACAATTTATTGAAACAAAAGCCAACAACAGTGGTAGGTATACCACAAAAAAAAAAGTCAATGTCTCAACAACTTGTCATGTGCCCTTCCAGCTTAAAGGCATCGGCCGGACGAAAATTCAATATCGCTAAATCATATCTTAAATTTTTATGTGAGACGAGCTAATTTGAACCGCACATGTTTTGGTGTCAACAAATGTCGCATAAGGTGACAATGCGCTCTTGAAATACGCTGTCCTTGAGAGCTGTCTGGCTCAGCCGAGCGATCAGCGGCTAAGATGGCCACTGACTGTGTGACATCATCACAGGGAGAGACACGCACACGCTCGGCGGACATTGTTTGTTGTTTACGTTTTAAAATCGGCGAATACGGATATTTCTCGGAGTACTTGTGGATTACAAATAGATTATTTATTAAGATTAAGATTTCAGGAATTGAATTAATTATGGTTTGGCGTTGTGTTGTCTACGGGTGCAACGTTATACCAGCGGAGCATGCGGTGAGTGTTTTTGAATTTCCCGTCCTTGGGAAAATCAGAACGGCATGGGTGAAATTCGTTCAGAAAACGCGAAAAAATTGGAATGATGTCGGTAACTCACTCAACATGTGCAGTAGACATTTCGTTGACAGTGATTTCGAGAATAAGATGCAATTTGTGTCACGACTCGCCGCTCATCAGCGGCTTCAGCTGCGCGCACACCTGCGTAGTACAAATACAAAGATGCGAGCACTACATACGATCCCGCAGCTCCTGAGAGACTGCAACCTAACACAAAAAACAGTTTCACACAATGAAACAACAGTGCATGTATTATATATATATAAAAATTATTATCCCATTGATTTTCATCATTTTTGGTCACATATCTCACACCTACAATTTATTTATTTCAGGGACAAAGGGCTGTGAAAAAGTTGTTGATATGATCAACAAAACACGGGTCCTCAGGGATGTGCGAAAGCTGAGTCCAGGGCAGCAAACTTCAAATGTGGAGGCTTTCCACAGTCTGATTATTCATTTTGCACCAAAGAGTGTACACTTCTCATTCCTTGGAATGTTGACAAGGTGAGGAGATGCAATATGTGACCAAAAATATGAAATGCAATTATAATAATAGTGCCAATTACATAGAGTTTCTGCTGATAGACAGATCACTTATATGTCCAAAAATAAATCATTGTGATAATATTCTAATTACAGACTTTGTTTAGCTGCAATGCACTTTAATGAAAATGCAGGCCGCAAGCAGGCACAGAATCGTGATGGTGAGCCGGTCTTAATGAATGAATGAATGAATGAATTTATTTCGGATAGTACAGTACCGGTTAAAAGAAACTGTATAATATAACAACAAGGTCAAATTAGACAAAGACTCCTCCTACTATACAATTCCACGTAAGTTATCCAAAATGGGTGATGGCTGAAGCCGCAGCTTATATTGCTTATATTGTCTTCATCATCAGGTACCCAAAATTCAAAAAAGGCGGATATACACTGCAAGCAAAGAAAGTTAATCCAACTTTCGGGGAGTATAAGAAATATTAGTATCATTTTCTAGGCTTGTATATGATATTTACAGTGGGTGGAGGGTTGGTCTTCATTCAACTTTCACATTTCATAGCTTTTATCAAATTATGTTAATTTGGGTCAAATTTGTATTTCATACTGTAGTCAAATGGATGTCTAATTTTTATTGAATATATTTTTTTTCAGAATATGTGGATGATCTGATGAATACTCTGTTCAACAAAACCTTGGTTGATCCAACCCACTTATGGGAGCAGTGGCACTCTGTACAAGCCAGAGTTCCCACCACATTGAGTGCCGAATTGAACCCGAATTTTATACCATAAAATGGTAGAAAAATTATTCAAATGTATATGACATGCAACTTTGATGAATGCTGAAATATTAGAATTATAAAATTGACATGAACATTAATAAACTCAATATATGATTTTACAAAACTTTATTTAAATATCATTTTTTACAAATCTAATCTTGGTAGGCAAAATCCCTTGTAGTGATCCGATGGGAATGTTTCTCTGATGAGGCTCACAGCACAGGCAGGCAATATCACCCTCACTTCTTCCTGAGCTGACGTCACTGCTGCCTGCCCCTATCGACAGATGGCGGTACTGCAGCATCACTAAGTGAAAGATGGGCTATTACCAAATAAAGTCATTTATGGAGGCTGATGACACATATTAAATCACGGGAATGGCCAGAATGGAATATTTTCATACAATCAGTTTATTGGTTCAATAAAAAAATGTCACCGTCTGAGGACTTTAAGGCTGAAAGCCGTCACACAAGCAGTGAGACAGAGAGCGAGCAGCTTAGTTGAGCTCCTTATGTAGCACAGCTGATCAGGTCTTCTCAGGTGTGAAGCAATCAGGCCATTAACCTGTGGAGAAAACAGAAGGGAGGGAGAGAAGAACAAAGGAGCAGATAAATAGTGCCCCAGTTGGGTACATACAGTAACACTCATCCTTATTTTCCATGCAAACTCTCTCCAGTTGGGCTGTTTAAATATTTGTGTCACACCTACCAAGATTTCCCCAATTCATCATCTATTTACCTCCAGTTCTCATTTTTTTTCTTTGGCTAATGTCTGAATAAATCCTTTTATAAAGGGCTGGCACAGTTTTTTTGAACATCTGTTCTCCATGTAACTATCTCAATAAAAAAAAACTGTTCTAAATTACAGGGTGTTGCTTTGATATTACCCCATTCTTTATGTGATGTCAATTAGTGTCTTTAAGATTTTGAATTTATAGAATGTCTCAGCAATTAAAAGGGAGAGACAATGATTTTAAGGATTATTATAGAAATCCTGCATATAGTAGATGTTCTTCATATTGATACAATCCAATTTAGAGTGTTTCATCCAGTTCAGAATGTAGGATGAAATGGTAACATTCAAGTCAATCTTACTTTTACACACAACAATGACATAATTTAAATTGATTTATCCACAACCTGGAACCAAAGAATCTTTTTCCATTGTCATCGTATAAAACACTATATAGCCACTGATGTTTGGAGGTACAAGTAAAACTCACATGATATTATACAGTTGGCCATTTTGCCTGATCTGTGTATTTTAGGTTTCATACAAAAAAGGATGGACCAGAGTGGTAACCTAGATGGTAGAGCAGCCGCCCCACAACCAGGATGTTATGGGTTCAAATCCCGGCCAGGTCATACCAAAGATCATGTAAAAACTTCCATGCACTTTCCGCCTTCTAGCTTGGTGCTCCGCATAATAGAATGGGGAAAGGAAAGTTAATGCACAGAGCTACCAGAGGACTGACACCCCCCCCCCCCCCACTGTAGCTTTCACTACTTACAGTAGCTGTGTGGCCTAGGGTCAGAGAAAGGAGATAGATGCCACCACATGCTGTGGAAGGGAGTTAACTTAACTAAGAAGGATGGGCATAAAAATGTGTATTTTTTCCCCCCTATGTTTGACCTAGAACTGCCTTTTAGGGAGGAAGTGTACCTTCATTACATATTAGAGGCTGAGTGGCAGGCAAGAAGTGATGAGTAATCTTTGAGTGTAGAATGGTTTTCATATCTCCCTTAAATGGCATGTTGGCTTTTCACTGTCATTATGTAATTCCATTAGTTCATTGATATAGACTATAGAGTGAATATGAGCAGGAATGTGAGTGGAAAAATGACTTTGACAGAATGTTACAAGCTGATATTCATATCAGAGGACAAAGTAGATCTTCACACAGCTGGGAAAAAGACTCTGTAAAGTCCTATGAGGTAGAGGAGTAGGAAATGTTCATGTACAATATTAAAATGTCTCTTATAGTATTTTTTATCATTATCCTGATCAGCGTTTGAGCAAACAGCAGCTGTTCATGTGTCTGCAGCTGACTTGAGATCCACAGGTGCTAGGATGACCAAACTTGGTGCGTGCGTTGAACTTGTGGTCTCCTTGTCATAGTCTACTTTTTGTGTCAAAAGGTTAAAGTCACAAGGTCATCTGTTGTCTAACTCAAGAATAAATGAACCTGCATTGTCTTTTTTTTTAACGACAGGAGAACATTTTTTTTAATGATGCAGCCTTATGATAACATCAATGCATACCCCCTCCCAAAAAAGGCAAATATTGAAAATGTTGATTGTGCAGACAGGCCATTATTCTAAACCCATTCCTCTCCACTGGGCTGCTCCAAAGGTTGTAGCTTTCTAAAGCCTCTGTCACAACAGGCCATATGGGCTGCTACGGCCTGTCTGTGCACAGATTTTGGGGTGTATGTCATGTGCCACTTAAGTGTTTCTTGCAAATTTTTAGCGCACATAATCATGTACGGTTGATTTTAGACATGTCCAAAAAAACTCAATGAATTCTTTGTGATCAAGAGGTCAACAGTGTGAAGTGCTTCACCTGCAAGGAGCTTGCATGTTCTACATTTGATTTTTAAGGGCCCTGGAAAAAAAAATTGAGGTACAACACGATAATGCTAAACTTTAAACTTTAAACTGTATTTAGTTTTATATACAGTTAAAAACAATTCCAGATAAAACACAAACAAAACAATAAAAAGACAAAGAGAGCCCTCTCCAAGCCCTCCCCCCGCCCCCACTCTCGTCCAAGACATCCATCCACCGGACTCCCAACTCACCCCAGAGCCCACCTCCTCCCACCCTGTTCCACCCCACCCACAAGTAATAATGGGCATAGTTGAAATATGGCTGAGCACTGAGGACCAGAGTGAGGACACACCATCATAGGGGGACCATCAGTACCAGGAGCCGGTCTCAGCCCACAGTTGCAAAGACACCGCCACAGGGGCCACCGGCCCAGGAAGACAGAGGAGTCCACAACACAACCAACAGGATGTGACTGGACTCCCCCATCCCACCAAGCCAGGACCACCACAACAGCAGCATCCCCACCGCCAGAGCCAATTACAGCACCTAGTGCCAAGAGCGCCCCCCCAATGAGGAAACACTAGAGCTAAAAATAAAATAAAATAAAATAAAATACAATAGAATACAATAAGAAGCAGAGTAATATCATGAATAAAAATAAATAAAAAGAGAATAAAATGGTTAAAGGAATAATAAATATACTCATATATATATATATATATATATATATATATATATATATATATATATATATATATATATATAAATATACTATATCGTAATGCAAAACTGAATTAAAATAATCTAAAAATATAAAGATAGATAAATAAATAAAATAGATAAGTATATAAACATGAATGATAAAATTATTATTATTATTTATTTATTTATTTATTTTATTTATATAGCGCCATTTCACAACAACAGTCATCTCATAGCACTATCAACTGTAGGGGGGGACCCCCACAGTTGCAGAAAGACCCCAGCAATCAGGCGATCCCCTGTGAGCAAGCACTTGGCAACGGTGGAGAGGAAAAACTCCCTTTTAACAGGAAGAAACCTCCAGCAGAACCAGGCTCAGGGAGGGGCAGTCATCTGCTGCGACTGGCTGGGGGGTGAGGGGATAGAGAAGAAGAAAAGAACAGACATGTAGAGAGCAAACAGCACGATGGGGACTCAGTCTATGGGAGAGAACAAACAAATGTTAATGACCAGCAAAAAAAAAAAAATGTTTCATAGAGAGTGAGGAAAGGAGTGAGGCCCAGTGCATTACTGGAGGTCCCCCGGCTGACTAAACCTATTAGCAGCATAACTAAGGGAGGGTTCAGAAACACATGATCCCTCCCTAATTGTAGGCTATATCAAAAAGGTAGGTTTTAGCCCTATTCTTAAAAACAGAGATCGAGTCTGACTCCCGAATCCAGATTGGCAGCTGATTCCACAGGAGAGGAGCTTGATAACTGAAGGCTCTGCCTCCCATTGTACTTTTGGAGATTCTAGGTATTACAAGTAATCCTGCATTTTGGGAGCGTAATGCTCTGTTAGGATAATACGGTAGTATCAGATCTTTTAAATAAAAAGGAGCCTGATTGTTTAGAGCTTTGTAAGTAAGAAGAAGGATTTTAAACTTAATTCTAAATTCTATGGGAAGCCAGTGAAGGGAGGCCAGAACCGGAGAGATATGATCTCTCTTTCTAGTACCTGTTAAAACTCTTGCTGCAGCATTTTGGATCAGCTGAAGACTTTTTAAAGATGTTTTAGGACAGCCTGATAATAAAGAATTACAATAATCTAATCTCGAGCTAACAAAAGCGTGGATCAGCTTCTCAGCATCACTCTGAGACAAGATGCTCCTAATCTTGGCAATATTACGCAAATGATAGAAGGCAGTCTTAGAAACAAATTTAATATGTGAATTGAAGGACAAATCCTGATCAAAAATAACTCCAAGGTTCCTCACAGAGCTATTAAGAGAAAGAGTAACCGCATCCAAACTGATAGTTTGATTTGGAAAGGAATTTCTAAGGTTTTTTGGACCAACAAGAATGACTTCAGTCTTATCTGAATTTAACAGCAGGAAATTACAAGTCATCCAAGCTTTGATTTCCTTAAGACAGGCTTCTAACTTGGCTAATTGATTACTATCATCTGGCTTCATTGACAGGTATAATTGTGTGTCATCAGCATAACAATGAAAATGTATACAGTGCTTTCTAATAATGTTGCCTAACGGAAGCATATATAAACTAAAAAGAGTAGGGCCTAGCACAGATCCCTGCGGAACTCCATGACTGAGCTTTGAGTTGAAAGAAAACTCATTATTTACATGAACAAACTGGAACCTATCAGATAAATAAGATCTAAACCACTGCAACGAAGTTCCATTAAGTCCAACATAGTGTTCTAATCTATCAAGTAGAATATTATGATCGATAGTATCAAAAGCTGCACTAAGGTCTAAAAGGACAAGTACAGAAACTAGTTCATTATCAGATGCAATGAGGAGGTCGTTAGTGACCTTCGCTAAGGCTGTTTCAGTACTATGATGGATTCTAAACCCAGACTGAAACTCTTCAAGTAAACCATTTCCCTGTAGGTGGTCAAATAATTGCGTAGCAACAACTCTTTCTAAGATTTTTGAAATGAGAGGGAGATTAGAGATTGGTCTATAGTTAGCTAAAGCTCCTGGATCTAGCGTTGGCTTTTTGAGTAAGGGTTTAATTACAGCCGTTTTAAAAGCCTGCGGTACATGGCCTAAAGTTAATGAAGACTTGATTATATGAAGAATAAAGCTACCAATAAGTGGAAAGACTTCTTTAAATAACCTGGTAGGAATAGGGTCATTAAAGACAAGTTGAAGGTTTAGATGAGGAAACTATTTTGTCTAACTCACAAAGGTCGATTGGAGTAAACTCATCAAGACAGACATCAATAGAAGGAGTTGTAGTAGTTACAGTATTTAACTGTGGGAAGAATCTGATTGATTTTATCTCTGTTGGATGAAATTTTATTATTGAAAAAGTTCATAAAGTCCTGACTAGTAAGCTCTCAAGGAATGCTAGGATTGACAGAGTCCTGACTCTTTGTCAACCTGGCTACAGTACTGAAAAGAAACCTGGGATTATTCTTGTTCTCTTCTATTAATGCAGAGTAATAACTCGTTCTAGCTTTTCTAAGAGATTTTTTATAAATTAAAAGATGATTTCTCCAAGCTAAATAGATTTCATCTAAATTAGTGGAGCGCCATTTTCTTTCTAATTGACGAGTCTTCTGTTTTAAGCTACGAGTTTCTGTGTTGAACCAAGGAGTTAGAAATCTCTGATTAGACTTTTTCTTTTTTAAGGGGGCCACCAAGTCTAGAGTCTGATGCAGAGAAGCTGAAACACTATCCACCATGTTATCAATTACAGAAGGAGCAAACTGTCTATAGCTTATTTCCGTTGTGTTGACACATGGCATAGAGGAAACAATCTGCATAAATTTGGTAACAGCATCATCTGAGAGGCATCTACTGTAATAATATTTTTCTTTAGGAGCCAAATAGTCAGAAATAGTAAAATCAAAGGTTACCAGACAATGGTCTGACAATACAGGGTTATGAGGAGACACTACAAGATTTTCTATTTCTATGCCATATGTCAGAACAAGGTCCAATGTATGGTGGAGGTAATGAGTAGAATTTCCTACTTTCTGAGAAAACCCAATCGAGTCTAATATTGAATTAAATGCCACATTAAGGCAGTCACTATTTACCTCCACATGTATATTAAAATCCCCTACTATAATTATTCTATCAGATTTCAGCACTAAATCAGCTAAGAAATCAGCAAATTCGGATAAAAATTCTGAGTAGGTTGATGGGGGACGATAAACTATGGCAAATAAAATTGGGTTTAACCTAAAATTGCTAAAGTGCCCAATACTGAGGACCAGGCCCTCAAAGGAATTATAACATGTTTTTTGCTTTACATTAACTAGTAATTTGGAATGGTAAATTGTTGCTACTCCTCCTCCACGACCAGAACTTCTGGGATTTTGACAGTTTAAATAACCAGAGGGAGTTGATTCATTTAAACCAACATAATCCTCTTGCCCTAACCAAGTCTCTGTAAGGGAAATTAAATCAATCTGATGATCAAATAACAGATCATGGACTAACAGAGACTTGGGAGTTAGAGACCTAATATTTAATAAACCACATTTAATTTTTAAATTATGAGGAGGAACAGAGGCCAATTCATTCAATTTAGAGGCTCTATGTTTAATTTGAGTTTTATCAATATTTTGCTTTATCACTTTGGGATGCTTATACATTATATTTTTATTTACTTTGGAGGGAGCAGACAACGTTTCTCTGATGGGGAAGTCAGGGGCTAAGCTGAGGGGTGGCGGATGAAGAGGAGCTGCAGAGAGGCGTGTAAGACTGCGACTCTGCTTCCTGGTCCCAACTCTGAGTAGTCAGGGTTTTGGAAATTTGGATAAAAAAGATGCCAGATTGTTAGATAAATGAGAAGCACCATCCAAAGTGGGATGAATGCTGTCTCGTCTCATAAGACCAGGTTTTCCCCAAAAAGAGCTCCAATTGTCAATGTAGCCCACGTCATTTTTAGGACACCACACAGACAGCCAGCGGTTCAAGGATGACGAGCGGCTAAACATGTCATCACTGGTCAGATTGGGGAGGGGCCCAGAGAATACTACAGTGGCATACATTGTTTTTGCAAAGTCACACACCGATTCTACATTAAGTTTCGTGACTTCCGACTGCCGGAGACGGATGTCATTAATGCCGGCGTGAATAACAATTGTGGAATATTTACAGTTACTTTTAGCCAGCATTTTCAAATTTGACTCGATGTCGCTTGCTCTGGCCCCAGGAATGCATTGGACTATGGCCGCTGGAGTCTCTAGGTTCACGTTTCTGACTACAGAGTCGCCAATGATCAGAGTTTTTTCCTCAGCGGGTGTGTCGCTGAGCGGGGAAAAACGATTAGAAACGTGAACAGGTTGGTGGTGTACCGGGGCTTTACGACTAGGCTTCCTTCTCACCATCATCCACGCAGTCTCCTCGCTGCTGAGGACAGCCAGGGAACCGCTGACAGGGGGGCCTAAGCTAGCTAGCTCCGCTGCAGCTAAGGGGCGTCCGTCGAGATTAACTGGCGCAGACGGTGTTTCAATGCAGCGGAGCCGGGATTCCAAATCAGACAACCTCGCCTCGAGCGCCTCAAAAAGACAACATTTATTACATTTACTGTTATCACTAAAAGAGGCAGAGGTGTAGCAAAACATCTGACAGAGAGAGCACACCAGAGGAGGAGAGGAAAGAGAGCTAGTAGCCATAGCTAGTGTCTAGCTAGTGGCTGGAGAGCAAACCACACAGGAAGACAGCAAAACAGGAAGTGACGATGCGTTACCACAAGGAAGTGACGATTTATCAGGAGATGCCAGCAGTATATCATAAAAGGAGCAATTGGTTTCTATTAGGAGGTATAAAATGTGCAAGATTTGCTGACATTGACTAAGGAAAAAATGTAAGAGACTCCCAGTAACCTTGTGGTAGTCTTGTGGGTGTTATCCTTTTGTTTTCAGATATAAAAGTAAACTAGAATTGATGATCTGAGTGTACTGGTGTGCCAAAAATGCATTGCTTATGACTACCACTGTGAAAAGTTGCATTTGGAGTTCTAGATCATTTAGCAATGTGTGTGATCTTGGTACACAATAAGCACAAAGTGTTATAGCTTTGTTAATTCCTGCAGGTCCTGCATCATCAGGATGTTTCCCTCAGGAATGAGGAAGCTGAACATGACACTATAACATCTGCTGCATTTTTAGCTCTTTATGACCTGTTTAACATCTTTTTGAGCTTCTAGACGGAGAGGATATTGCGTGACTTTGATGTTATAGTGACATATTGTTCTTAGATAGATAGATAGATAGATAGATAGATAGATAGATAGATAGATAGATAGATAGATAGATAGATAGATAGTTTATTTCGAACACAAAAATATAACAAATACAAGCAAATGGCAAATGCAATAAAGTAACATTATACACTGTTCGAAAGGGAGAAGGAAGAAGTGAACACTTATTAATTCCATCTCCTCTTTTCCATAGATACACCCATGTGAATTTTATACAAATTACCACCTTTAAGACCCCAAGTAAACAATTTACTGTATTTTTTACAAATCAACATTAACACCCATCCATTCTAACATACAATGATGTCCATACAACAAAACCAGCCTCAAACAACACAGATATACACAGTGCTGTCCTACCCACCATTCCATAGTGTCCCATAATATCCCAGAGTGAACATAATTAATCGTACATATAACTACTACCCTTCTAACATATACCCTTTCAGCAAATGATGCTTATACCTCTTTTTGAATTGATTTCTGTTTGTACATAGTTTCAGTTCCGGCTCTAGACTGTTCCACAAATCCACCCCACAGACAGATATGCACATACTTTTCTTGGTAGTACGTATCTTGGGTTTTGTAAAGTTTAAGTCTCCCCTCAAATTATGATCATTGTCTCTGTTTTTAAATATTTTTTGTATATTAGTTGGGAGTTGATTATTAATTGCCCTGTACATTACTTGTGCTGTCTTAAATTTAACTAAATCGATGAACTTTATGACATGTGACTTTAAGAACAACGAATTGGTATGGTCTCTATATCCTGCATTGTTTATTATCCTTATAGCTCTTTTTTGTAATTTGCATATTGACTGTAGGTTGGTTTTGTAGGTGTTTCTCCAGACTTCTACACAGTAGTTAAGATAAGGTAAAAACAGTGAATTGTACAATAAGACCAATGATTTATAGTCCAAGAAGTGTCTTGTCTTCCCCAGTATGCCTATACATTTTGCTAATTTGGCCCGGATGTGACTGATGTGAGGTTTCCAGCAGATTTTATTGTCAAGCGTCACCCCCAGGAACTTATTTTCCTGTACTGTTTCTATTCTGGTATCATCTATCGTTACCATTATTTCATGATTTATTTTATAATTTCCAAACAACATAATCTTTGTTTTTTTTAGATTTAGAGATAATTTATTTTTGTTGAACCACTGCGTTAATTTTTTCATTTCAGTTGTGACCACCTCTAAAACCTGCTGCAAATTCTCACCAGTGCAGACGATATTTGTGTCATCCGCAAACAAAATAAATTTCAGAATTTTTGATACTTGGCATATGTCATTTATATATAAAATAAAGAGTTTGGGTCCCAAAACTGACCCCTGGGGCACACCACAAGTGATGTCCATGAAGGGTGATTTGTGCTCTCCAATTTGTACAAATTGTTGTCTGTTACTTAAATAACTTTCCACCCAACTCAGTCCAACCCCTCTTATCCCATACCTTTCCAGTTTCCTTAGTAGTATTCTGTGGTCAATGGTGTCAAAAGCTTTCTTTAAATCTATGAATACTTCTACAGCAACATTTTTTTTATCTATACAACTAGTAATTTCTTCTATAAGTTCGATCAGTGCCAAAGATGTAGATTTATCTGCTCTAAAACCATACTGGCTGTCTGTAAGGAGGTTGTGTTTTTCAGTGAAATCATCCAGTCTCTTAGTGAAGATTTTTTCAAGTATTTTGGAGAATTGTGAGAGTAAAGAGACTGGCCTGTAATTTGTGAAGCGATGACTGTCTCCTGTTTTGTATAGAGGTATTACTTTTGCTATTTTCATTTTGTCTGGAAATGTACCAGTTTGAAATGACAGGTTACAGATGTGGGTGAGTGGCTTAACAATTCCCTCAATTACTTTTTTCACTATTGTCATGTCAATTTCATTCCAGTCCGTTGATTTTTTGTTCTTAAATTTACTCACAGTCTCGATAATTTCCTTTTCAGTAACTGCACCCAAAAAGATTGTGTTTGGATTTCTATCTTCTATTTCATTCACAGAACCACTGTAGTTTGTTTCTGGTGTCACTATTGATTTTGCTAATTCAGGACCAACGTTTACAAAAAATTTATTGAAACCACTGACCACATCTTCCATATTATTTATCAAATTGCCATTTTTGATAAAATATTCTGGATAATTTGCATTCTTAGGACGATTACTAATAATCCCATTGAGTACTTGCCATATTCATTTTATGTTATTTTTGTTATCCTCTAGTATTCTGTTGTAATATTCTTTCTTACAGGTCCTCATTATAGTAGTAAGCTTATTTTTGTATCTTTTATATTTGATCTCAGCTTCCACTGTTCTGCATTTAATGAATTGTTTATATAATGTATTCTTCTTTTTACATGCATTTATTAACCCTTTGGTGACCCAAGGAATATTTTTTTTATTGTCTGTCACTGTATTGTTTTATAGGACAGTATTTATTGTACAATGATTGAAATATTTGTAAAAATTTATCATATGCTCTATTTATGTCATTTTCATCATAAACTATCTTCCAATCTTGTATTAATAATTCCTTTGTCAGTAAATGCATTGATTCTTCGGTTCTTATTCTTTTATATTTAATATTTTTGGTATACTTTTTCTTCCTATAATCACATTGATAGACAACAAAAATCGGCAGGTGGTCACTGATATCATTCAATAAAAGCCCACTCCTGATATTATTTTCCATAATGTTTGTGAATATGTTATCTATTAGTGTGGCACTGTGTGACGTGATTCTGCTAGGTCCGGTAATTGTTGGATGTAAACCCATACTGTACATTGTGTTGATAAATTCTTCTGTCAAACTATGTTGTTTTGAGTTCATCAGATCTATATTGAAATCCCCACAGATGAACATAACTTTATGAGTTAGTTTTGCATACATTTTTTCCATCCAGTCCTTAAATAAGTCAATGTTTGATCCAGGTGTTCTATATACATAGCTCACTACTACATTCTTCACATTGTCCAGACAGATTTCTATTGTAATACATTCAAATAAATCATCCACAGTTACTGACAGATTTTCAACAACCTTGTATTTCAAGTTCTTGTCAACAAAAATTGCAACTCCTCCTCCTTTTTTCACTTTTCTATTTATATAATTTAGTTCATAGCCATCCATGGTAAAATCCACTCCTTTCTCTTCACTGAGCCACTTCTCTGATATTGCCACAATATTGAAGGGCTCTTTAAACTGGTGTAAATAATCTTTAATGTTATTAAAGTTTGCATAGAGACTTCTGCTGTTGAAGTGGATCATAGAAATATTGAAATCAGATGTGACCATTGTGTTAACCTGTTCATCTGTGTAGTAATTACAGTCATTATTGATGGAGCTAAATAAATTATTATCAGGGTCTATGTCATATTCTATGTCCTGTGGGTTGTGATCTGTGTATTCAAAAATTTTCAGTTCCTGTTGTCCCTGTTTGTTGATTTTTTGATTCATGTTGTTGAATGTTTTTTGCAGATGAGTAAAATCCTTCAGTGTCCTACAGTTGTCTGAATTGTTGCTGTGACTCCAGTTCATAATATTCATTGATAATTGTCCAGTTCCATAATATTACGGATGTTAATGACCTTGGCTTCTTCAGGTAATCCGTCTTCCTTTTATAAGATCAACATCCGTTTCATCTTTTTTACTATAATGAATTTAGAATTTGCTTCAAATTTTCTCATCCTTTCTTCTGTTAATGTTAAGATTGGTCATGGAAGAGATTTCTGGGCATCAATTATGCACAGCCTTTTGTGCTGTGGTTACCCAGTTAAGTGACAATGCATATATTTCTAATTTAGGAGAATATTCTATCTTAAGGTCAGATGTTGGCTTTCCATGGATGACTATATTCCTCGGCAGAGGTGACAAAATGTCCAACATTTTTCCAATCCATGTGTTTGGGTCTGACCAGTGAGATGTGTGGAACCCCCCATTGTTTAAAATGTCCTTTATCTCCAACAGATACGACAACGGATGTTCTCACACATCCCCTTGGTGACCAGTACAAGTTTTTTATGACCAATCTGGAGGATGGATTTGCAAAAGATGTTTGTTCATAATTTGGATCAGATCTGTTCAATTGCCTACAGTACATGGTATTTAACTGTTGCTTTTCCATCTGACATTGAAAAGCCATGTACATCATTACCTGAAATTACTGATGTGCATGCACTTGCGTCACACAAATTTAATCGGAGTACCTTGAACTTCCAACATTACTTCTGGTAAACACTATATTATTAACATTAGATCAAAGTCAGGTACATGGAAGATGTCTGCTATTTTCTAATAATTTAATTTTCTGTATATATGTAGGAGTGAGTCTACTTATCTGTTTTAGCCTTTATCATGCAGTCCAGTTTTTTTGTAGTGGATATGGGTCATGGGCACCTCCCCCTCCTAGCAGCCAGTCTTGCCATCACTCAGTTTCCATTATGGGTGCATTCCCTCCTCAGCCACGGCCCCTCCTCCTCCACTGCTGTCCTACCCCTCCTCCTTCTGGCTTCCTTAATAAAAGACAGAATTCATGGGGGGAGCCTCAGGCTCCCATGGGTCAGCTATTACATAAGTAAGTGCTGGTTTTTTCTTGAAATTTTATTTTCCTTTCATACCTAGATTCCCAATTTTCAGACACAGTACACCAATCTGTTAATATCTTGAAATTTAGTACAATGTCAAACAATATTTACAAGTGATCCAGACCAGCTGAGTGTTTTGTGTAAACAGTTTGCTGTTATTCTCAGCTTAGTTTTCACTAAATAACCATATTTTATTTGTCTGATTCAAGTCTAAGAGTTTAATCCCTATAAACTAGGTTTCATACTTTGATTTATGTTATAAAAATAATTAGGGATGATTTAAACATTATCATTTCATCTGTGTTCAAATCATATCAGATGCAAAAAGATTCTAAATGTTGTTTTCTCAGTAACATAAGAACACACTGCTCCATTATTCTGTAGGACAGTGCAGTGAGAAATGTCTTGTCCTGCTAATTCATCAACTCACATAGGATCAGATGGATACAGATCTGATTTTTTTTGCTTTGACACGAAGTATGCACTTTTCTTCTGGGTTAGGATGCAGAGTTGGATAAATCAGGGAAAAGTAATCTTTATTTTGATATTATACTGTGAATTTTAGCTAGAGTAATTCTATTGCTTTTTACACACACATTCTAAACCCAAATTGTTGAAATGTGTCATAACATTCTGCAAAGTGTCAGCTCAGTGCAATATGGACATGTACAGTTTTGGAACCAGATCACGGCACTCATCTGAAATCCAATTTTAGGTGCGTTTTATGCCATAGTTTTTTTTTTTTTTAATAAAGCCATTCCAATACAGTAAAAATGGTTTTACAACTTACATTCAGGCTTATGTTGTGTCTTCATGTCAGAAAACCCTCCTGCCACCACTAATTTGATTTTTTCCTCTCACACACACACAGGAGAATTCCATATTTGCTGTTTTTTTCTTCTCTTCTCTTTCTCTCTCTTAGACCTTTAGTGAATGAAACTGCTGGTCAGTTATTGTGAAATGTGACTTTAGCAGTAGTTTTAGGCATCAGTTATGCAATCCTCCATTCTCGTGAACATGTGCTGACTATAGATGATTCACAAATGCTATTTACGCATGCTTGGAGAACTTATGAGCAGTTTGTTGGATCTGGAGTGGTTTGTTAGTACTAACACAGCTTCCTGGCAAAGTACGCATGATTTACACGGATTAACACTAAAATGTTCTTGAATGAGATCCAATATTTGAGATGCTATCAGAAAAGTAAATGGAAAACAACAATATAATGTATTTTACTTACGTGCAGTCGGTTTGATCATCTTTGTCCCGTCTCTCGATGTCCCTTTGTTTTAAATTCTTTTACTGTAGTCAAGGAGGGAGGAGGGGGTTGTTAGGCAATGGCAACCGCAGCCAATTCAAGTGGGTCTGAAGAGGAACTCACATGGTCGCTGAACTAGGGAGGTGGATTAACCCAGAACCACAGCCACCACCATCGTCTCAGATTAATAAGAGAAACAGACAAACCATGAAACAGCCTCTTATTTTTTTTTTCATTTTTATCATGTTTATTATTTTTTCATCTCACCGTTGCAGTGTCAGTCTCTCATTCTTAAATTTTTTTTCTATCCTTCTTCCAAAACACTCCTGTATTTTGGTCCATACTTTTCCCTTATATACTGCACAAAATATACACATTTCATCAGCCTTTAATTTTCCTCTAAAACCAAACTCCCTTCTCCATTTCTTTCCACTCTCGGCATACTAACTTCACTTCACCATACACATACATCTCCGCAACATTTATTTCTTTACTTATTTTTTTCTTTTTTTTCTTTCAGTAGTGTTTTAAATTATCTTATGTTTATATATTTTTATTATTTTATATTTTTATATATTATTTGCATCCTTTTATAGAAACGT
Organism: Pholidichthys leucotaenia; assembly: GCA_020510985.1. Taxonomy (NCBI): domain Eukaryota; kingdom Metazoa; phylum Chordata; class Actinopteri; order Cichliformes; family Pholidichthyidae; genus Pholidichthys; species Pholidichthys leucotaenia. Next base: position 163,864,079 of record CM035847.1, read on the forward strand.
GGACAGACTGTAATTTACTGTACATACTCTGTTGTCATTGAATCCTTATTTAAATCTTATTTAAATCCTCCACCTGAACAACGAGAGCAAGTTTTAGCCAAAGTCAAATTCCTTGTATGTGTTGTGCATACTTGGCCAATAAAGCTGATTCTGATTCTGATTCTGATATATTCTCCTCCTAGAATTTTCACTACAACACATTCCTTTTTATAAATAGAAATACATCTACTTCTTCTCTCCTCTGCCCAGATTAAAGTTTAACCTCTTCACTCTCCAGCTGACTGGGCAGGCTCTTTTTTTTCTTCACTGCTTCCATCCATCCATCCATCCATCCATCCATCCATCCATCCATCTTCTCCCACTTTTCCGGAGGTCCTGTCATAACCTTGGACTCAGGGAACACACGCACACGGGCTCGGGAAGATTTAATGCTTTTATTTACAGACAAGGGTGTATGAGTACGTGAGTGGGAATGGAGATGTGGTGTGGGCGGACACCGTGCCAGGTGCGCGGAACAGCTCGCCGTTCGACCAGGTAACCCTGAGGGGAGAGCAGAGCAGGAGGTTAGATGTAGCCGACCACACCGTGGGAATAATCTGTTACGTTTGCTCACGTGCAGGGGAATGCGTGGCTGGCATTGGCTTGACAGCTGTGTCCTGGAAGACAGCGCGGCTGTGCGCCCTTGACGCGTTGGAGCCATGCAGGCGGAGATGAGGCAAGGAGGAGGAAAAGCCGCCGCCTGGGAATCCACCTGTGCACAGGGGAAGGACTGAAGAGAAGGTAAGGGAATGATGAGTTGCTTACGTGTAGAGAGCGATGACGGTAGAGACCGGATCTGTCGCCGTGTAGAGGAGTAGATGCAAAGACGACTCCAGGCCGAAGCAGAGGGCAGAGGGAAAGATATAGCTCACCGCCGATGAGGCGCAGGTGTGCGCGCAGCTGGTGATAATGATCGGCGAGAGCCAGGTGTAACAGTACTCCCCCCCGAGTAGCGCCTCCCGGTGCTGGCTTACCTGGGTGTGTCCGATGGAACTCCGTGATGAGACTGTCGTCCAGCACCCAGGACGGCGGCACCAAGGACCTGTGCTCCGGGCCATATCCCTCCCAGTCCATCAGGTACTGGAGACCGCAACCACGGCGGCGGGAGTCCAGGATGGCCGTGACACTCCAAGCAGGATCTCCATCAAGCAACCTGGGGGGAGGAGGGGTCTTGGGAGGAGGACAGAGAGGGTCAGTCAGCACAGGTTTAACACGAGACACATGGAAGGTAGGATGAACCCGGGGGGGGGGGGGGGGGGCAAGCGCATAGCCACCGGGTTAACGATCTTGGTGATGGTATACGGCCCGATGAACCGTTGCGCCAGCTTCCTCTTCTCCGCCTTCAACTTGATGTCTTTGGTTGACAGCCAAACGCGCTGACCCACCTGGTACTCAGGAGCGGCCCTCCTGTGGCGATTGGCGAAGCGAGAGTTGCGCTCCGCTGTGCGTAACAGAGCCTGGCGCGTACTAGTCCAAATGCGCCGGCAGCGCTTTACATGAGCCTGGACCGATGGAACCGCCACCTCCTTCTCCTCCTCCGGGAACAGCGGCGGATCGTACTCCAAGGATGCCCAGAACGGGGACATGCCGGTGGCCGAGGAAAGGATGGAGTTGTGGGCGTACTCGACCCAGGGCAGGCAGGTGCTCCAGGAGGACGGATTGGACGAGGTGACGCAGCGCAGGGTTGCCTCCAGCTCCTGGTTTGTGCGCTCACACTGGCCGTTGGTCTGGGGATGGTGGCCAGAGGACATGCTCACCGTGGCCCCCAGCACGCTGCAGAAGGCACCCCATACCTTGGAAACAAACTAACTGGGGACCCCAATCCGAGACCACGTCCAACGGGATCCCATGCAGCCTCACCACATGCTGAGTCAGCAGCTCGGCCGTTTCCCGTGCCGAGGGGAGCCCACGGAGAGGCACAAAGTGGGCCGCCTTGGAGAACCGGTCGACAATAGTCAAGATGGTGTTGTAAGAATTAGACTTAGGGAGGCCGTTAACAAAATCCAAGGCCACATGGGACCACGGTCTCCCAGGAACTGGTAACGGGTGGAGAAGATCCGCTGGAGGGGAAGTGGAGGTCTTACCCACGGCGCACAGAGGACAGGCACGGACGTAGTTGGAGACGTCACCTCTGAGACCCGGCCACCAGAAGGACCGCTGAATAAGCTCCACCAGCCAAGAAGTACCAGGATGGCAAGCGAACTTGGACGTGTGGGCCCAATGGATGATGTTGCCCCGAACCGACGATGGGACGAACAACCTCCCGACTGGGCCGCCGCCAGGATCAGGCTCCGCTTCTTGTGCCTTTCGGACTTTGGCCTTTATTCCCCATGCAACAGCTCCCACCACATACGAGGACGGGAGGATGGTATGCTCACGGTCCGCCGGTTCCTCGGGTTCGAACTGCCTGGAGAGCGCGTCTGGTTTGCCGTTCTTAGATCCAGGCCGGTAGGTGATGGTGAACCTGAAGCGACCAAAGAACAGCGACCAACGTGCCTGGCGGGCGTTCAGGCGCTTGGCCGTCCTCAGGAACTCCAGGTTTTTGTGGTCGGTCCAGACCACGAACGGCTGAGAAGCCCCCTCCAGCCAATGGCGCCACTCCTGAAGAGCCAGCTTCACCGCTAGGAGCTCCCAATCCCCGATGTCATAGTTCCGTTCAGCGGGGGAGAGACGACGAGAGAAGAAGGCGCAGGGGCCTACCTGCCCATCCACTGGCGAGCGCTGGGAAAGCACTGCTCCCACCCCTGTGTCAGATGCGTCCACCTCGACCATGCACTGGAGAGCGGGGTCCACCTGGGTGAGGACCCGGGAGGAAGCGAACTCCGTCTTCAGGGCCCTGAAGGCTGAGGCAGCCTCTTCGTTCTACCTGAACGGCACCTTGGGGGAGGTGAGGCGGGTCAGGGGGGCGGAAATGGCGCTGTACTTGGGTACGAAGCGGCGGTAGAAATTAGCAAAGCCTAGGAACTGTTGCACCTGCTTCCTAGAAGAGGGGGTAGGCCACTCCACCACTGCTTTAACCTTAGCTGGGTCGGGGAGGACCTGATTATGAGCAATTACAAACCCCAAAAAGGAAGTCTGGTTGGTGAAAAATTCACATTTCTCCGCCTTTACATACAACCTGTTCTCCAGGAGACGCTGAAGGACCCGCCTCACGTGAACCTGGTGTTCCTCCCTGAACCGGGAGAAGATCAGAATGTCGTCCAGGTACACAAACACGAAGACCCCCAGGAAATCCCGAAGAATGTCGTTAATTAGCCGTTGGAAGATGGCCGGAGCGTTGGTAAGCCCAAACGGCATAACCAGGTACTCGAAATGGCCGCTGGGCGTCCGGAACCCCGTCTTCCATTCGTCGCCCTCCCGGATCCGTACAAGATGGTAGGCGCTGCGCAGGTCGAGCTTGGTGAACCAGGTGGCCCCCTGGAGGGAGTCGAAGGCCGAGTCCATCAGGGGCAGCGTGTACTTGTCTCTGATGGTGATGTCATTCAGCGCCCGGAAGTCGATACACAGGCGCAGGGACCCGTCCTTCTTCCCCACAAAGAAGAACCCAGCACCAACCGGGGACGAGGATGGTCGGATAATGCCTGCGCTGAGCGACTCCTTGATGTAGACATCCATGGCCTCACGCTCTGGGGCAGACAGGCTGTAGAGGCGACCAGATGGTAACGGCGCCCCCGGGCGGAGGTTTATGGCGCAGTCGTAGGGACGGTGGGGGGGGGGGGGGGGGAGACAGTGCTTTAGTTTTACTGAATACCTGTCCGAGATCATGGAACTCAGGAGGCACCAGGGATAAGTCTGGAGGCGGGGAGTCCGGCGTCGGGTGCTGCACCGAGGGGGCACAGGCGGCAGACTGGAGACAGGAGCTCATACAGAACGTGCTCCAGGAGAGAACGCTGCCGGACTGCCAGTCTAGGACGGGGTTGTGGAGCCGCAGCCAGTGGTAACCCAAGATGACAGGAGAAGACGAGGTGGGTAGCACGATCAGGCTGAGGTCCTCCCTGTGATTGCCGGAGATGATCACCGGGACCGGTTTAGTCTTATGGGTAGCAGTCACTAAGGGCGAGTGAGCAAGGGTAACTAATTTCAAGGGAGATGACAGGGCTTGGCAGGGGATGCCCAAGCGGGTTACCAGGCCTTGTGAAATAAAATTTTGTTCTGCCCCTGAGTCCACCAGTGCGTGTGTGGTGTGCGCAGTGGAGTTGTGGCAAAACCTAACCGGAAGTATGCATTTGGTGAGGGTGCTTGAACGGGAGGCGTCCGCGAGACCCCCAAGAGCGACTCACGGAAGTTCCCCTTTTGGCCGAACCGGGCAATTCTCCACTGAGTGCTGATCCCCTCCGCAATACAAGTAGAGAGACAGCTCTCGGCGGCGCTGTCGTTCCACAGGAGAAAGCCTGGCCCTACCCACCTGCATTGCCTCCCGGGCATCGGCGGACCCAGGAGCGGGAACCACCAGGGGGCGAGACTGAGGAACCCGGGCGGAAACTTCGCCAGAGCCACCGGAAGTGCGGCGCTCGGCGGCCCGCTCCCTCAGCCTGTTGTCAATACTAATGGCTAAGGATGTTAAATCAGCTAATTTGTCCGGCAGCTCCCGGGAGGCCAGCTCGTCCCGCAGGGAGGAGTTCAGACTGCGAGCGAAGAGGACACAGAGCGCCGCTCCGCCCCAACGAACTTCCTCCGCTGCCACCCGGAAGTCGACAGCGTAGTCGGCGGCAGACCGGCTACCCTGACGAAGGTTTAACAACTGGGCGCCAAAGGTGTTATCGTGAGTGGGATGGTCAAACACCTCCTTAAACTGTCGCATGAATTGGGCATAGGTCAGGCTCGCGTAGCTGGGTCTTGCCATGACGGCATAGGCCCAAGCTAACGCTCGCCCTCCCAGAAGGTTAGCTACGTACCCAATTCGGCTGTGATCGGACGGAAAGTCTCCGAGGACACGCTCAAACACCGACTCACACTGCAGGAGGAACCCCCTCGCCTCACCGGGTCGCCCGGTGAAGCACGCTGGGGTTGGGATTGGTGTGAGTTGGGTCAGCGGACCCCCACTACCGAGACTTACCAAGGTGGAGATGGAAGCTGACCCGCCGGAAGGTGCCAGAGGAGCCAAGCGGCTCATTCGCTGGACAATTTGGGTAAGCTGATTGTTAATTGTCTGTTGCTGTTGAGCAATTAAATCAACCCGAGCCTGTAGGTTGGAAAAGCGGCGTGCCAGCCCGCTGTCCGCTGAGTCTCTTTGCTGGAGTCGTACTGTCATAACCTTGGATTCAGGGAACACATGCACATGGGCTCGGGAAGATTTAATGCTTTTATTTACAGACAAGGGTGTATGAGTGCGTGAGTGGGAATGGAGATGTGGTGTGGGCGGACACCGTGCCAGGTGCGCGGAACAGCTCGCCGTTCGACCAGGTAACCCTGAGGGGAGAGCAGAGCAGAAGGTTAGATGTAGCCGACAACACCGTGGGAATAATCTGTTACGTTTGCTCACGTGCAGGGGAATGCGTGGCTGGCGCTGGCTTGACAGCTGTGTCCTGGAAGACAGCGCGGCTGTGCGCCCTTGACGCGTCGGAGCCATGCAGGCGGAGATGAGGCGAGGAGGAGGAAAAGCCGCCGCCTGGGAATCCACCTGTGCACAGGGGAAGGACTGAAGAGAAGGTAAGGGAATGATGAGTTGCTTACGTGTAGAGAGCGATGACGGTAGAGACCGGATCTGTGGCCATGTAGAGGAGTAGATGCGAAGACGACTCCAGGCCGAAGCAGATGGCAGAGGGAAAGATATAGCTCACCGCCGATGAGGCGCAGGTGTGTGCGCAGCTGGTGATAATGATCGACGAGAGCCAGGTGTAACAGGTCCGGGTCGCGGAGGCAGCAGTTCAATCAGAGAAGCCCAGACTTCCCTCTCCCCAGCCACCAGGTCCAGCTCTTCAGAGAGGATACCAAGGCGTTCCCAGACCAGCTGGGAGACATAGTCTCTCCACCGAGTCCTGGGTCTGCCCCGGGGTCTCCTCCCAGTGGGACGTGCCTGAAACACCTCAAGTGGGAGGCATCCAGGAGGCATCCTAATCAGATGCCCATACCACCTCAACTGACTCCTTTCAATGTGGAGGAGCAGCAGTTCTACTCTGAGCCTCTCTCGGATGACTGTGCTCCTCACCCTATCTCTGAGGGTGAGTCCAGCAATCCTAGGGAGAAAGCTCATTTCAGCCGCTTGTATCCGCGACCTTGTTCTTTCGGTCATTACCCAAAGCTCGTGACCATAGGTGAGAGTAGGAACGTAGATTGACTGGTAAATCAACAGCTTTGCCTTAGAGCTAAGCTCCCTCTTCACCACAGCAGACCGGTACAATGTCCAAATCACTGCAGATGCTGCTCCAATCTGTCTATCAGTCTCTTGCTCCATTTTTCCCTCACTCGTGAACAAGACTCCAAGATACTTAAACTCCTCCACTTGGGGCAGGAGCCTGTCCCCAACCCAGTGAGGACAATCCACCTTTTTCCGGCTGAGGACCATGGACTCGGACTTGGAGGTGCTGATTTTCATCCCAGCCACTTCACACTCAGTGGCAAGCCATCCCAGCAAGAGCTGTAGGTCACTGCTGGATGAAGCCAACAGGACAACATCATCTGCAAACAACAGAGATGAGATCCTGTGGTCACCAAGCATGACACCCTCCATTCCCTGGCTGCACCTAGAAATCCTGTCCATAAAAATTATGAACAGGATCGGTGACAAAGGGCAGCCCTGGTGGAGTCCAACTCTCACTGGAAATGACTCCGACCGAGTGTTGGCAATACGAACCAAACTCTCACAACAGTCGTACAGAGACTGAATAGCTCGTAACAACAAGCCCGATACCCCATACTCCCGAAGTACCCTCCACAGAAAACCACAAGGGATACAGTCAAATGCCTTCTCCAAGTCCACAAAACACATGTAAACTGGTTGGGCAAACTCCTACGAACCCTCGAGAATTCCCTAGAGGGTAAAGAGCTGGTCCGATGTACCACAGCCAGGACGAAAACCACATTGCTCCTCCTGAATCCGAGGTTCAACCAACGGCCGGACTCTCCTCTCCAGTACCTTGGTATAGACCTTCCCAGGGAGGCTGAGGAGTGTGATCCCTCTTAAGTTGGTGCACACCCTCCGGTCCCCTTTTTTGAAGAGAGGAACCACCACCCCAGTTTGCCATGCCAAAGGCACTGCCCCCGACCTCCACACAATGTTGCAGAGGCGTGTCAACCATGACAGCCCAACAACATCCAGGGCCTTGAGGTACTCAGGGCGAATCTCGTCCACCCCCGGGGCCCGGCTACCAAGGAGATTTTTAACCACCTTGGCGACCTCAGCCCCTGTGATAGGCAAGTCATCCCCCTCGTCCACAAACCCTGCTTCCTCTGTGGAAGGCGTATCAGTGGGATTGAGGAGATCCTCGAAGTATTCCTTCCACCGCCCGACGATATCCCCAGTCAAAGTCAACAGTGCCCCATCTGCACCATACACAGTGTGGACAGAGAGCTGGTTTCCCCTCCTGAGCCACCGGACAGTTTGCCAGAATCTCTTTGAGGCCGACCAAAAGTCTTGTTCCATGGCCTCACTGAACTCCTCCCATACCCAGGTTTTTGTTTCAGCAACCACCCGAGCTGCACTCCGCTTGGCCTGCAGGTACACCTCAGCTGCTTCGGGAGTCCCACAAGCCAACCAAGCTTGATAGGACTCCTTCTTCAGCTTAATGGCCCCCCTCACCACTGGTGTCCACCACTTGGTTTGGGGGTTGCCACCACGAGATGCACTGACCACCTTGCAGCCGCAGCACTGGGCCGCCGCTTCAACAACAGAGGTGGAGAACATGGCCCATTCAGACTCCATGTCTCCAGACTCCCTCAGAATGTGGTTGAAGTTCTTCCGGAGGTGGGAGTTGAAGACCTCCCGGACAGGGGCCTCAGCCAGACGTTCCCAGCACACCCTCACTATACATTTGTGTCTACCAGGTCTGAATGGCTTCCTCCCCTGCCATCGGATCCAACTCACCACCAGGTGGCGATCAGTTGACAGCTCTGTACCTCTCTTTACCCGGGTGTCCAAGACATATGGTCGCAGGTCTGATGACACGATAACAAAATCGATCATCAACCTGCGACCTAGGGTGTCCTGTTGCCAGTTGCACATATGGACACCCTTATGCTTGAACATGGTGTTTGTTATGGACAAACTGTGGTTAGCACAGAAGTCCAATAACTGAACACCACTCGGGTTCAGATCGGGCAGGCTGTTCCTCCCAATCACCCCCCTCCAGGTTTCACTGTTGTTGCCCACGTGCGCATTGAAGTCTCCCAGTAGGACAATGGAGTCTCCAAGAGGAGCACCCTCCAGCACCCCAGTCACAGACTCCAAAAAGGGTGGGTACTCTGAAACATCATTTGGTGCATAGGCACAAATGATGGTCAGGACCCGTTTCCCAACCCGAAGGCACAGGGAAGCAACCCTTTCGTCCACGGGAGAAAACTCCAATATAGAGGCAGCAAGGTGGGGGGATACAAGAATACCCACCCCTGCTCGTTGCCTCTCGCCCGGGGCAACTCCAGAAAAGGCCAGGCTCCAGCCCCTCTCCAGGAGACTGGTTCCAGAACCGGAGCTGTGTGTTGAGGTGAGGCCAACTATATCTAGCCCGTATCTCTCAACCTCGTACACCAGCTCAGGCTCCTTCCCCACCAGAGAGGTGACATTCCACGTGCCAAAAGCCAGTTTAGAAAGCTTCGGTGTTTCCAAAACTTGTTATTGAACAAGTGGAGGAGGTCTTTGTTCTTTGCCATGCATGGTCTTAAAGCTTTCCTTTCAGTCAGAGCGATACTAAGGTCTCCAAAATTTGTTGGAATAATTTCCTTTAAAGTTAACTTGAATCTCGATTTGGAGGTAAATTTATAAAATAATGCAATTCTTATAGTTGACCACAAGATGGAGGCAGTTCCTTCTGCACTCAAGGAGGAGGGGACATAGAGATGTCGCTTAAAGGCATTTCAAGATCGCGTTTACCCACACATGCGCACTGAATGCCACGTGGCTGCTTCAGTCATGCACAAATGTGAACACACAATGTGGCTGCAAAACCTATTGTTCACAAACTACACCTTGTTTTGTTTTTAATTAACTGGAGCGCCATCTCCTTAAATTTAGCTGCAAACATGCAAGCATAATCTTACAACTTTAATTTAGTGTTCAATTCAATGCTGTTCCTCAAACAATCTCCTCTCAGTAACTTTTAATCATGCTTTAAACAATCTCTCAGCTCATCTAAGGAGAGAGCGGGTGAAACAACCCCTCTCCTTTGTAGAAAAACACACACACTCGTCTTTGTTCTTCGCACGACAAGAAATGCTTTGTTTAAGTTGAATTGCCTAATTATATACACTATGGGAAAAAGATTAGAAGATATTTACAGCCCCCATTATTTCTCAACCCACACAATTATCCCCTCAAGATTCAGAGAATCAGCTTGCACGATATGGACAATATAGACAGAGGTTATTGTGTATTTGAGTGTGTGTCTGTCCTTGCTGCACTGAATTTGCATATATTCTTTTCTCTTAGCTTAACTTTATGTAGAGGATACTTACATTGGGCCGCATCCAGTCACCAATACCAGATGTATCGTATCATAAAGTTCAGTCCTATACTGATTTTAACAAGCTATCTTTATTATTATGGACAGTCGCTCACTAGTGATATATCTTAAGATCTCACGCTGTACCACAAATTATTACAATCACTAATACTTTTACTCATGTAGTAATGTTATTTAAGGTCTTGTATTAGAATTAATCCATTTGCTCACTCAGGGATTAAATTTGAGAGTTTTGTAATTATTTCTACATAACTCACTCATTAAGTTTGAGATTCTTATAATGAATTAGAATACCTTATTTTTGCTCACTATTGATGTAAAAAAGTTATTGCATTGCAAATCTTCCTTATTTATAAAAGTGGCTCTTTGATCTGTCCCTAACATGTGAATGCATGCATGCTTTTTACTTCCTGCGTGTTCTTACAATCATAGAAAATAGCCACAAAATATATTATCTTAATATTAAGTTTTTCCAATAGCATTTAAAAATGGGACCAAAGACTTATTTTGACTGAATGTCGCAGACAATCCTACAGAGATTTTAGAAAAAGGTTCTCTCACCTTTTAATCAGTGGGTCCCAGATTGTCTGCAGCACTCAGACAAAGGCTTTGTCTCCTTATGATATCCATTCAAATAGTTGTAAAACTGCCTGCATCCTCCGCCAAACTTGTAACAATTAATTTTCTGGACAGTTAGCAGAATCTTTTCAGTTAACCAACCAAATAATCACAGAAGAAATATTATTTCTCAGCTTAACATTATTGGAACACACAAGGAGTCACATGGCCAGGGATCCCCCCCAGTTCTGACTCCTGGGAAGGACCTGAAACACAGGAAGTCACAGCTATATAAAGGCTCGCCATTAGTGGTCGTGGCTTTCCCACAATAAATGTCCATTGTTTCAAACTGTCCACTTGGCATCCAGATGGCTCCCCTCTTGTTCCTGCCTTTATGGTTTTATGACTTCCTCCTGTCTAGATGTCTACTTTCCTCTCTTCAGCTTCAGCCTTACGCAAGCCCATATATGGAAACAAGAACAGAGACTTTTCCTGTGAAGCTGTGATGTGTGTGTGCATGTGTGTTTAGTATGTGTGTATTATGTATGTGTAAGCAAGTGGTGTTTATGTGTGAATGGTTGGAAGAGCATTTGACTGATGTCTGTGTGTGTGGGGGGGGGGGGTATGTGTGTGTGGATCTAAGAGATATGTGTATGCAAACACTTTGTGTAATATCTAATTAATTAATCTTCACTATTTATTTATTATACAATTCCCAGCCTGTGTCCATGCAGTATTAGCCCACTCTTTGTCCTTAGTGATCCACAGCCATCTTGAGGTCTTCTCTGCAGCTTCTGAGGCTCTGCTGATGGCTTTCCTCTTGCGCACTCCAGTGATGCCCAGGAGGCTATAGGCCATGCATAATGATGTTCCCGCAAAGCCTGTGCTGCCCACTTCAATGGGCAGGTACCATACACACCACCCCTGTCTGCGGCAATCTTCTGTCAGCTCACATAAGCACACAAACCACACGAAGAAATTAAAAACTTTATATGCAGGACATAAAATTATCAAGGGTGCCCCTATGGGGCTTAAGGGTGGACTCATACACAGGGTAACATCCTGGAATATTTATTAATAGGGAAAACAGCTCGTGGGCTGAAACAGAAAATAAAGCCAAAAAGGCAGATCCAACTTGAAACAACAAGTGCGCTGACAAACTGGTGGCGAATTGACGAGAAAGCCAAACAGAGGGTAGGGCGTGAGCAGTATAAATAGAGGAGGAGATGATTAGAACAATCAGGCTCTCAGTTTGAGGAAACACTCCCTAAATCAGTTCTAATAGGATACATGTATTTCAGTGTCAGAGAACTAGTCCCAAAGCCACTCAGGTGCTACAAATATCAAAGGATGGGTCACACTGCTCAGCAACATAGGGGAAAGTTAAGATGTGCTAGATGTGGAGGGGAGCATGAATATGGTAAATGTAACAAGGACGCCAAAGTAAAGTGTTGGAACTGCGGGTGTGCGCACAGTGCTGCATATGGAGGATGTGTTGTGCAGAGGGAAGCTAGACAAGTCCAGGAAATCAGAATAACTAAGAAAATCTTGTATGCAGAAGCTCTAAAGACAGCTAGAGAGGCAGGAATAATCAGAGACACAGCAGGCCTTCCTCAAAGAAGTTCAGTTCAAATGGAAGTCCAGCAATCAACGGGTCCCATGCAAGCACAGGATCGTGCAGCTGCAAGGAATGTTTGTGTTCACAAATGCAAAATGGATAATGACACATTGATAGCTAAGAGGACAAACTTTATAGCTTTTATCTCCCACACCATGGATGTTGCTGCACAGCTACAGAAGAAAAGTGACAGAATCAAAACCCTTGTGGAAGCAGCAGAAAGCTTCCTAGATGTGAAAGATATCACAGCTGACCAGATTCATGCTTTATTGAAAGCTGAAACTGGGGAGACTGCACATGCTGAAACAAGACCTTAATTATGGTACTACACATACTACAGTGGAATGCGAGGAGTCTTATAGCAAATGGACAAGAACTTAAGAAGATTCTTTATGAACTAGAAGTTGTTCCACAGGTAGTGTGTGTACAGGAGACATGGTTTCAACCTCACTTAGATTTTGTTGTTCCAGGCTATACTTCAATCAGACAGGATAGAATTAACACTGTAAATGGAGGAGGATGTGCCACTTTCATTAAAGCTGGCCTGGCGTATAGGGTGATTCCCTCCCCTGAGGATATAGAGTGTAATATTATTGAAATATTTAGGCCAAATGGACAAGGAAATATTAAGCTGATTAATTATTACAACCCATGTAGGAAGTTGACAGCAGATATTTTCAATGTTATGGCTGGGGAAGGGCATATGAAAGAGGCATGGTGTGGAGACTTTAATGCCCACAATAGCTTGTGGGGAAGCACGCATACAGATATCAATGGAACAGTTGTGGAAGAGATGTTAGATAAAAGATTGTTAATTTGTCTAAACAGTGGTGAAGGTACCAGGGTGGATGTGCATAGGGACACATTCTCATGTATTGACCTGACTCTGTTATCGGATTCTTTAGTAAGCACCTGTGAATAGACGGTTTTGAACAGGACAACGATGGGAAGTGATCGCTTCTCAATACTTACAGTCATTAAAACTGAAGTATGTATACAAGAGGGAAGATGTTTTACAAGATGGTGTTTTGACAAGGCAGATTGGGGAAAATTTAGGCAATACTGTGTTCAATTGTGTCATTTGGTAACATTAGAAAGCGGCATAGAAGAGTGTTCAAGTCAGGTAACCAATCATATTCTGAATGCTGCAATAGCAAGTATACCTAAGAAAACAACACAGGGCAGGAAGAAGGTTGAACCCTGGCAGAATGACGAATGTAGTATTGCAGTAAGAGCAAAACAAGGCATTCAGAGAGCTGAGGAAGAATACAACTAGTGAAAACTTAATAGAGTATAAAAAAACGGGGCACTACTTAGGATTAATAAAAACAGGAAAAGGTCAACATGGAGAGAATTTTGTTCCACCCTTGGTAGGAAAACAGAACTAGGTGATGTCTGGGGTATGTTTACAAAAATGAGTGGGAAAAGGGTATCAGTTAAAATTCCAGCTTTAGTGGATGGGGACAAGATGGCTGTATCAAACAAAGAAAAGGTTGAAGTCCTAGGTGGAGCATTTGCAGCAGTGCATAGAGGAGACCATCTTGGTGAGAGTCATAGACAGCAAAGGCAGCATAAACTCAGAGAAAATGCAAACTTAAAAAATGAAGTGAAAGAGGACATGACTGTGTTAGATCTCGAGCTCACAATGTCAGAGCTTAAGAGAGCTTTGCAAAATAGTGGGTACACAGCTCCAGGATATGATCAGTTAAGCTATGCTATGTTCCGGCAGTTGCCTATGCAATCAATGCAACTGGTGCTGAAATTGTTTAACAGAATATGGAAGGAGGGGGTTATCCCAAGTGGGTGGAAGAAGGCTGTAATTTTACCATTTAATAAGCCAGGGAGAGATCCAGCTCATTCAGACAACTACAGGCCAATATCATTAACGTCACATTTAAGGAAATGGATGGAGAAGGTGTTAGTTTACAGACTCTCATATGTACGAGAGCAAAAATGATTAATAAATGACTATCAGAATGGTTTTAGAAGAGGAAGATTCACAGTGGATGATCTAGTTAGGGTAAGTAATGATATTGAAAAGACTCTCAAAATGAAAGATGTAATGGTTATAGTTTATCTGGATATTGAAAAGGCTTATGACTCACTGTGGAGGGATGGACTTCTTTTCAAACTGAATAAAATGGGAGTTGGTGGTAGGATGTATAATAGGATTATGGATTTTTTTTAACACACAGGACAATTAGGGATAAAGTAGGATCAGAAGTTTCTAATGACTTTGAAATAGAAAATGATGTTCCTCAGGGGAGTGTGATAAGCCCTGTTTTATTCAATATAATAATTAATGACAGGTTTGTGGCTCAAGAGAGATCCATCAAAGCAGCACTATATGCAGATGATGGAGCCATACGGACGAGGGAAAGAAATAAGAAATTTGTGTTCAAAAACATCAGGAAAGCAATGGAGAAAGTGGAAAAGTGGTCATTTGACTGGAGATTTAAATTTTCAAACAGTAAAACCTGCAATATGACTTTCACAAAAAATAAATATAAAATAAAACGCAGAACTGGTACAGAACCATTAACATTATATAATCAACAAATAGAGAAAGTCAATGAGTTCAGATATCTAGGATTGTGGTTTGATAGTGCATACACATGGAGAGTTCATGTTGAAAATCTGGAGACAAAGTGCAAAAAAGTCATTAATCTCATAAAAGCTGTAGCTGGACATGAATGGGGTGCAGATAAACAGGCATTAATTGACATTTACAGAGCACTAATGCGATCGACAATAGACTACGGATGCATGATTTATGGAGCAGCGGCAAAGACGACTCTGGAAAAAATAGACAGAATGCAGGATAGAGCACTTCACCTGTGCATTGGAGCCGTCAAAACAACACCAAACAATGCAGTTCTAATAGAAGAAGGAGAAATGCCAATGGATTTGAGAAGAGATCAACTCGCATTATCATACTGGGTCAAGCTGAAAGGAAGTGACAAAGCGAATACTTCAAAAACAACACTACAAGACTGCTGGGAATACTCTAATGTCCATGGACACGGGTTTGGGTGGACACTTGAAAGAAAAGGTAGAATGTATGGGCTACACACTATTAATATAGCCAACACCAGTCCAGTGAGTAATGTTCCCCCTTGGCTGTTTCCGGGAATAGAAGTAGACGCTAGTCTGCTAATGAGGAAAAAGGATTGGCATATGAGTGAAGTTGGTGTTAAAACAAGCACTTACCTCAGGAACAATTACTATAACTTCAACCAAAAGGAGGGAAGACATCATTATGGCAAGACTCAGACTGGATGACACAGGTTTATTCACCATGGGGAAAAGCGAAAGTGACAATTGTAGAGAATGTGGAGTAAAAGAAAATGTTAAGCACATCTTATTACACTGTCACAAATATGGAAATGAAAGACAGGTAATGGAAAATGAAGTTCTAGATGCTGGTAGGGTATGGGATTTAACTGGCATTCTGGGGACAGATGTAGATGGAGAGGCAATAAGAATCACAAGAAGGGCTCCTTTCTCTTTTTTAAATAACACAGGATTAAGTCATAGAATTTAGGGGTCGGGCTCAAATAACATAATGTTACACACTCTTGTACAGTAGGTGGCGCTATACACCTTTCAGTTGTTTGCTATCCGCCAGTAACAGAGAAGAAGAAGAAGAAGAAGCAAAAAGGTATCATATGACTCGCTATGCCATTATCAAAGATCATAGGACATAGGACATCTTCAAAGATCAAACGCAGGCATGACTCACAATCACAGGACTCGCCATGACATCATCAAAGATCATAGGACTCACAATGACACCATCAAAGATCAAAGGCAGGCATCATTGAATGAGTGCTAATGTGTTTGCTTACATCCTTGCTTACACTTGCTTTTTACGGGCATGCACAAATACTTGCTTATACTTGGTTTCTATGGGCATGCATGGGTATACACAGGCATGCACGGGTATGTACTAGTTTAAAATAATTTCTGACTCTTGAGTTGTTTTTATCCAAAAGTTAAACACTACTGTATATTTTTGAGTTTCCAGATGCCCATGACTTAATGTTTTGTGCCTTTGTAGATCCACTGTGATGCATAAGTTGTAATGCACATATGTAAATGATTAACTGAGGCATAATATTGTTAAAATTGCACTTGTTTTTCTTTTTAAAAAAATCAGGTTGTTCATAATGTTTTGTTAAAGAATGTTTCATTAAATGTAAACACTTCATAAAAACAAAGAAACAAATTTGCAGTTGTCATTATTTAGGGTATTATGCTATTATTTTACTGGTCTGGCCCTCTTTAAAATAAATTGGGCTGTATGTGGCCCCTTAGCTATAATGAGTTTGACACCCCTGCTTTAAACAGTAAAGTGAATGGCTGTATGGAATTTTTCCATAATGCCTTAAATCCCATTTTTAAAAAATGACGTTTTTCTTGTTGTATTCCACCTTCAACAGCAAAGATATTCTCTATTTTTTTTTTTTTTTTACACCTACATGACTCACAGAAAGTTAGGGACATTTGGCTTTCGGGTGGAATTTCTGGAAAATGTAAAAAGTTCACACTACAGTGATATTATATCATGAAAGTAGGGCATTTACAGTGCATCTGAAACATAGTCACAGCACTTCACTTTTTCCACATTTTGTTATTTTATTTTTTTTCTTATTCCAAAATGCATTTTTTTCCTCAAAATTCTACATATAATACCCCACAATGATGTGAAAGGTTGTTTTTTTTTAGATTTTTGCAGATTTATTAAAAATTAAAAAATTAAGAAATCATATGTACAGAAGTATTCACAGCCTTTGCCATGAAGCTCAAAATTGAGCTCATGTGCATCCTGTTTCCACTGATCCTCCTTGAGATGTTTCTACAGCTTAATTGGAGTCCACCTGTGGGAAATTCAGTTGATTGGACATGATTTGGAAAGGCACACACCTGTCTATATAAGGTTCTACAGTTGACAGTGCATACCAGAGCACAAACCAAGCATGAAGTCAAAGGAATTGCCTGTAGACCTTCGAGACAGGATTGTCTCGAGGCACAAATCTGGGGAAGGGTACTGAAAAATTTCTGCTGCTTTGAAGGTCCCAATGAACACAGTGCCCTCCATCCTCCATAAATGGAAGAAGTTCGGAACCACCCGTCTTCTTCATATGTCTGGGCTATGGGGTAGGGGGGCAAGACGGAAGCCTTATGTTATGAGGAAAAACATCCAAGCCATTTGAAATCTCCCAAACACATGGGAAATGATGTTATGTTCGATGAAACCAACTTTCTGGCTATAATTCCAAAAAGTACTGTATATTTGGCACAAACACAACACTGCTCATCACCAAAAGAATACCGTGCCTACAACGAAGCATGGTGGTAGCAGCATCATGCTTTAGGGCTGTTTTTCTTCAGCTGGAACTGGGGCCTTAGTCAAGGTGTAGGGAATTATGAACAGTCCCAGATACCAGTCATTGTTGGCACAAAACCTTCAGACTTCTGCTAGAAAGCTGAAGATGAAGAGGAACTTCATGTTTCAGTATGACAATGACCCAAAGCACACATCCAAATCAACAAAAGAATGGCTTCACAGGAAGAAGATTAAGGTTTTAGAAAGGCCCAGCCAGAGTCCAGACCTTCTTTTAGATTTGATTGGCGGTTGGCAACCAGCTTACAGGTGCATTGGCGCCACCTACTCTATCTTCAGACATCACTCTATATATCAGAGTCCAGACCTGAATCTGACTGAACATCTGTGGGGTGATTTGACGAGGGCTGTGCACAGGTGATGCTCTCGTAATCTAACAGATTTGCAGCATTTTTGCAAAGAACAGTGGGCAAATATTGCCACATCAAGAAGTGCCACACTGATAGACTCCTACCCAAAAAGAATGAGTGCTGTAATAAAAGCAAAAGGTGCTGCAATGAAGTATTAGTTTAAGGGTGTGCATATGCTGGTGCATGCATTTTCTATTTTTTCCCTTAAAAGATTTCAGTTTGTTTTTCAATTGGGTTGTACAGGTTATAGGTCACATTAATGGTGGAAAAAAGAGTTTCGGAATGATTTATCTTGGTCTCATTTTTTTACATCACAAAAGCCAGGCATTTGAACGGGGGGGGGGGGTGTAGAATTTTTATTGCCACTGTAAATGGCTTCATATTGACATCTAAAGTAAAAAAAAAAAAAAGTGCTCTGTGACTAAATATTTTGTGCGTGTCCACCAAATGCATTTTTTTTTTCCTGCTGTGGGCGACTATTTTCTGTGTAGTCCAACACTGTCATGAATCCAGGTTTGGAGGCCAAACCCGATTCTGACTCATGGTTATGCTTTGACCTAGTTTCCTCCTGACAGCTCGGGCACGCCCCCTCCTCCTATCAAGCTCAGTCAGCTGTACTCACTGGTGCTCACACACACCTGTTCCCAATCAGTTCTGCCCACGCATTCACACCGGCAATCTCTTTCCTCGTTAGCGTTTGGAGTATTTGTTTGCCACCACTGAGGAAGGAGATTGTCGGGACATTTCCCTTCATACGTGGCAGCATTTCCCTCTATGTATGGTTATTCACTCCTAGCGTTCTTTCCAGCCTGACATTTCAAGATGATCCATACCTTGGTGTTTTGACTGGCCCACTTCTCTGCCTCTTGACTGCACGGTTCGCCCCGAATTGACTCCAGACCCGTAAATGTTCTTAGCCTTCTCCTGTGCTAGCAGCCCTGCAGCATTTGGCTGCTTGCCTCTCCTGTTTCGTGCATAACGCAGCCCTGTAGCACCAGGCTTTATATTCACCAGGCTGTTGAACATTCGGCAGGCGTCCTGTAGCCTTGGAGGCCAACTCTGTCATTACACCTCTCCATACACTGTGTGTTTGACTGAACTGTATTTGGTGACAGCTGGAATTGTTATGTTGGTGAACTTTAATAAACACAGCACTCTCTACTCCTACAATTGGGCTTTTCATTCTCTTGCTCGTGCAACGTGTAATGGCGCACAGGGGTCCATGACAGAATGTCCCGACCATAAAAACCCCCAGCAGAGTAGTGTTTTTTTTTCCCCCTTCTCCTTTCTTCCTCATACATGGACATAATGACTTGGACAGACAAGGAGCAGGAAGCCCAGGATTTGCTGGAGGAGGTGGGCTTTGCCTTTCAGTGGTCTCAGTATACCGAGAAGCGGGAGTGGGCACAGCTCTTCGCAGAGGACTTCAAGCGGCGCTACCCTCACCTCCGAGAGATCCATAGGATAGACACCATCCTCTCCGTCATCCTTCCCGTTCCTGACGCAGAGTTGGAGGATGCCTCTTCGCGATCGGAGCCAGAAGAAATGCTCCCATCAGAGGAAGACTTCCCCCCTCCTCGGACCTCGTTCGTCTCCCGGTCCAGCGCCCACCCAGCCTGCGGATGAGAGGACAAAGGTGGAGTTAGACAGGGAGAAGCGCTCGTTATGAAAACTGGAGGAGGTTCTCTCCTGGACGCAGATGCCCCGTCCCTGTCCGACAGTTCATCAGGCTTGGGACACCGTGAGGAGGGTGATGGAGCGAGACAGCCTCTGGGATCATCCGGCAGTGATGGAGATCCTCCGGGACATCTTCGCCGTGCCATGTGAGGAGTCGGCTGAGGATCTCCCGGTGCTCAAGCTCCTCGCTCTCCCTTCCCGAGGACGCAGGGTCTCTCTGAATAGGTGATCCGCTTCCCAACACAGTGCTCCACATTCTGGATTACCTCATCTCCGTGTCACCCAAGAGGAGGAGATGGAGGAAGCCCTGCAGCAAGAAGCGTCCAGTCCTGCGTACCGCAGCTTTGCCTTCCCGCTCCGAGCAATGCTCCGCCTCGTCACAGGAGGAGATGGAGGAACGTAGGTGGGCTCTCCTGGCTGAAACGGACCTCATCTTGGAGGTGAAGCCGTGGCTCCTCCCGGAGATGGCTGAGATTGAAAGAGCTTTCCCCGAGGGAGGAGGAGCTTCAACCTGACGATGAATGCCAGGAGAGTGGAGAGGACGCCTCGGAGGCCGCTGGGGACCTCCAGTGTCAGGAGAACAGGGAAGTTTCTTTTCATTCGAGTTGCACAATCAATGATCAATGTTGCCTGCATCCTGGTGAGGAGACTCGGGGCGTGCAGTCCCCTGAGCTCTCCACCCCAGCGGCATACAGTACCCTCATGCCGGGTCTCAATGACTCTTCTCTATGTGCCCCCACGAGCCCATCGGTCCCGGATCCAGGTCGCTCTGGGGAGGAGGAGCCAGAGGACCAGGAGGGTAAAGCCCATGGTCCAGCTAAGGAGTCGTCCACGGCTGCCACGCCAGAGGAACCAGAGGAGTGGAGGATGGTGCACGAGAGTTCCACTCCTGCAACAGTCATCACGCCCGCTGCGGGGGCCGCCGCAGTGGAGATGTCCCCCAGACCAGACCTCCAGCCGATGGGACCCGGGGCATCATCATCAAAGTCGTGGACGGTGGTAGAGCTTAAGCACAGGCAACTAGTCTCTCCTGTAGTTCATTTGTTGATGGTGGAGGGATTTTGCCTGGCTTTTGGGGAGGGGAGTCTGGTGCAGCCCCCAGCCGCATCTGGACCCCCCTCTGGCGCCAGACTCGCCAGACTCTGCCGATGCCGGCGACCCTAATCGCTCCCCCTCTCCTGTCCCCTTCGAGCTCCATCCTAGGGTCGCCGGAGAGGAGCAGCCACCACCTGGGCTGCCCATTGACAATGAGGCGGGTCCAGCTTCCGCAGAGGGGGCCGATGGGGATGAGGCAGCCAACGGACCAGAGGAACCCACGCACCCAATATCGCCGGAGTCCTGGAAGGTGGTGGAGCTAGAATTCAGGCAAGTGTGTTCCATTATATTAGAAATTTCAATATTAAAGCCACACTGCCCGACTCATGGTGAGGTGGACCCAGGGCAGCTCACGGTAGCCCTTGGGACTGCCACACCGGGCTCCACCGCTGCCGGCGACCCTGACCCGGTTTTTCCCTCTTTCTCCCTTCAGACTCGGAACCTCTGGCAAGGGTCGTCAGAGAGCTGTTGGATTGTTCGTGTCCTGAGGATGGGAGGAGCATCACCTCCCTTGCTGGGGAGATCACCGCGGGTGGAGCAGAACCCCAGCTGGAGTCCACCGTGGGTGCAGCCACGTCCCAGACTGGGACCATCGCAGGTGCAGCCACGTCCCACATCGGGACCATCGCAGGTGCTACAGTTCTCCTGCTCCAAGCCTCGAATGGCAGGGGGGCTCCTGCTCCTTGGCTTGGCTGCCCATGTTCCCGAGTATGGAGGCTGCCTCTCTGCCATCCTCGCAGGTCCTGGTGGCTCCACCACACTGGTCGGCCGCCCGAGGGACTTGGTTTATGGGTCGGGTGGCCCATTGGCACGGGCAGGCCGCCTGACACTATCCCACAGGCCGCCTGCTGGACGTGGGACTTGGGCAGGCCACCCGATCTGCCACTCCTCACCACACTGGGGGCCTGGGACTCTGGTCGACCCCCCTGAACTTTGGACTTCTGGAGAGGGGGGTTAGTGCTCCAGGTTGGGGGTTAATTAGGAGGGATTGTTATTCATTCTGTTTTTGTACTATTGTGTTTTCACAGGTTGCCTCCCTCCTAACCAGTTTCCCCCCACCTCCCACCCTGGGTTAGTGTTTGCTGCCGGGGGGGGGGGGGGGGGTGAAGGGTTCCCTTGTGGGGTGTTGTCTCCTTTCTTTTTTGTCTGATGGTGCTGGGGTGTCTGGTATCCACCCCTGGGGGGGCGGGGCCCTGCCATGAATCCGGGTTTGGAGGCCAAACCCGATTCTGACTCATGGTTATGCTTTGACCTAGTTTCCTCCTGACAGCTCGGGCACGCCCCCTCCTCCTGTCAAGCTCAGTCAACTGCACTCACTGGTGCTCACACACACACACACACACACACACACACACACACACACACACACACACACACACACTCCATTCACTCTCATTCACATGCGCTCTCACACACCTGTTCCCAATCAGTTCTGCCCATGCATTCACACCGGCAATCTCTTTCCTCGTTAGCATTTGGAGTATTTGTTTGCCACCACTGAGGAAGGAGATTGTCAGGACATTTCCCTTCATACGTGGCAGCGTTTCCCTCTCCATAAGGTTATTCACTCCCAGCGTTCTTTCCAGCCTGACATTTCAAGATGATCCATACCTTGGTGTTTTGGCTGGTCCGCTTCTCTGCCTCTGCCTCTTGACTGCACGGCTCGCCCCGAATTGACTCCAGACCCATAAGTGTTCTTAGCCTTCTCCTGTGCTAGCAGGCCTGCAGCATTAGGTTACTTGCCTCTCCTGTTTCGTGCGTAATGCAGCCCTGTAGCACCAGGCTTTATATTCACCAGGCTGTTGAGCATTCGGCAGGTGCCCTGTAACCTTGGAGGCCAACTCTGTCATTACACCTCTCCATACACTGTGTGTTTGACTGAACTGTATCTGGTGACAGCTGGAATTGTTACGTTGGTGAACTTTAATAAACACAGCACTCTCTACTCCTGCTATTGGGTTTTTCATTTTCTCCCTCGTGCGCTGTGTAATGGCGCACAGGGGTCCATGACAAGCACTTAATGTGCTCAGTGCCCCAGGTGCAAAAGCACTCTCAGTGGTCAGTGTATTTTGTCGCTGCACTCATGGTGCTGAAAGCTGAAAAAAGTTCAACTTTCGGAGCGCTGCAATGCTCACCAGCTGCACACCTCTCTCACTAGCCGATCAGAATCACCCTAAAAGTACACTGTGATCAATATTTAACAGCCAACGCTTGGAGGGATGTGTATTTTCTTACTAGTTAGATGTGATTTATTCCAGTGAATGGAGGGTTTCAGAGCAAAATCTGAAATCCCTGGCACGCTTTGAGTGGCAGGTCAAGCGGTTGCCAGGATACTGGGCAGAGTTATTTTTTAATAAGCGCATGAAAAGTGCTCAGGAAAAACAGGTTGACAGCATTTTTACTTTCCCTGTGGACATCCAGCCTAAAGCTGTCACATGTGATTGCCACTCAGTGGTGTGTTGCTATGGTAACTGTCCTGTAACTGCCAAAAATTCTGTTCCAATGCATCACCCTCTATGAGACAGTTAGCTTCATAAACTCTTCATGTAGTTGTTATAAATTAATTATTAGTGGCACATTTGGTATTTTCTGAGACAACACTGAAGCAATTCTTAGATTTTCTCTTAGTAACTCTAAAGGACACAGTGGTTACAGAATTTGTCTCTTTCCCATAGACACTGAGTTCTTCTGTTGGACCCTTACCATTGCCGCTGCCCAGCTTCTCTTCTCTGAGAGTTGCAGACTCTCTGGGCCAAGGCCCTCTTTCTGGATCTGCCCCTGCTCTCTGGGGGTCCCTTGGCAGCTCAGGTGGCCTGGAACACCTTAAGACATCTCTCTGGGTAAAAATCACATTATTTTATTAAGGATTTACATTTATGTCCTCTCCCAACAGCATAAATTATCAGCTGTATTATTATTTATTTTCTTTTCTTGAAGCAGTGGGATATCTACCATTTTAGGCAGCAGGAAAGAAGAGAGGGTGTCACTCTTGTTGCCTGGTTTTGAGAATGATGAGGACAATAAGGACAAAATTTCAGAAACCAAGGTTAGCTTTGCTCTCTGTAGCTCTCTAAAATATACCTCATGTCCTCATGAACCTAGATATCATTTCTTTTTCAGCCAAGTTCTCGTGGCTCAGACACACTGCTGAAGAACGTCCACTTAGACCTTGATGCCCTTGGAGGAGACCTAAAATGTGAGGTAGGCAGACATTTAACAATAAGAATTATGTAAAAGATGTTGCATGCCCTCCTTCATGGATCGCCACCTTATTGTGGTGGTTGAGGGGTTTGCGAGCCCTTGTGATCCCAGGACCTATGGTGACAAGGCATTGCCCCTGGTAGCGTCTCCCAATGCACACAGGTCCTGGATGAAGGACCAGAGAAAGAGTGATCCAATAGAGTCTCATGATGAATGTTCAATCAAGGATTCAGTGTACTCTGCCCAGTATGGGATTACCGAGGCCCCGCCCTGGAGCCAGGCCTGGAGAAAGGGCTCGACGGCAAGCACCTAGTTTTTTTTAAACAAGGCCAACAAGTAAATTGAAAAGAAAATGCTTGATTGGGAAAACACAGCGGAGAAAATAAGTATCTAATATGTCAACATTTTGGATGGAGCCATTGCCCTGAGATTTTTACTATATATCAGTAACAACCCAAGTAATCGATACAAACAAAGAAATCAAGGCAACTATGTTCACAAAACAAGTTATATTTACTATAGTAAAATGACACAGGGAATAAGTTACAGGCTGACAGACGAGGTCTGGCAGGAGTCTCCGTGAACCATGACATGTCCAGATGACATTATGATGTGTAGTGAGAGCAGGAAGCAGGTTGAAGAGAACCTGGAGAGGTGAATGTATGCTCTGGAGAGAAGAGGAATGAAAGTCTGTCGAAGCAAGACAGAATACATGCGTGTGAATGAGAGAGAGGCAGGTGCAACGGTGAAGATGGAAGGAGTAGCGGTAGTGAAAATAGATGAGTTTAAATACCTGGGGTCAACCATCCAAAGCAATGGAAAATGCACAAGAGAGGTGTGACAACGGAATGTCACCACTGCTTCGGTCTAATTGAGAATTATATTATATGAGTAGAATTTGTAAATGTTAACATGGATTGTATTGTTAAAGTGCACATACAGTATAATTGGAGATCTGTTTTGACTTAATTGAATTCCTTTAGTGAGATAAATGTTAAGGTTAATTATATTAATTGGGGTGAGGCAATTGAATAATAAGACCACGTACCTTTGCCAGCATGCTTCCTGGTGGTATCCAGGCAAAAGACTCCTTAGGGGTTTGAGTGCCTTTTAAAGGATGCCAGGAGGAAGGAGGCATGTGATGGTTGAGTAAAGGGTAATTTATTATGTAAATAAGGGTTTAAACTATTTATTGTATTATTTATGGTGTGGTATTTATTCTGTAAATAGGTGGGAAATTATTTATGTCTCTTTTAGATGTTATTGGGTATGTGGAAATATGAAAATGTTTATTGTTTTGCTTGGGATTTTGGTATGTTCCAATTAAGTCTAATTATCTCACTAAGTATATAACAGGTTTTTGTCATTTGGTTTGTGGTGGGTGTCGGATGTTCATGTGAGTTGTTGCCTGTGAAGTATCTTTTGTAATAAAAGAAAAATTGCTGATTGCAAAATTGTTTGGAAGCCTCCGTTCCTTCTCTGGTGTGCCTTGACCACTCGGGCAGCATGACAATTGGTGTCAGAAGTGGTTCGTTCCCTGACAAATGTTGACGTTTGGTCAAGAAAGTGTTGTCAAATTAAGAAGTGATAACACGGGATAGAAGGAGCAATGTCCAAAAGGAAAATAAAGAAGCAACAAGAACAAGTAGAGGATTTTGACGCAAGTATGGCAACTGAGGAGCAGGGAGCCAGTGGACTGGACGAGCTGGAAGAACTGACGAGCTCGGTGAAGTCCATGGTACGTTTACTGACAGTCGGAGACCGTCAGAGGGAGGAAGAAGCCTCTCTTCAAGAACAAAGGTGGCAGACTGTGCAGCATCAAGTTCGCCAGATGCAGTCACAAGTGGCAGAGCTGAGAGAGGAGTGTGGGAGCCGGGCTGAACACAACGGTGATGACGGTGCTTTGGGGGGAGACTCCAGGGTGACGGCCAGTCGGGTCGGCCGGCAGGAGGATAACCTACCGCTGCAGGTGCAGGCGAGGACAACGCAGATGCACCACGAGCCCAGGCTGAATCCACTCTCTCCCGAGGATGACATCAAGCACTATCTGGTGACATTTGAGAGGATTGCTATGGTCTGCCGCTGGCGTAAAGAAGAGTGGGCTATTCAGTTGGCTCCTCTGCTCACAGGTAAAGCACGGAGTGAGTATGTGCTTATGGACATTGCAGACATGGACGATTATGACAAAGTGAAGGAAGCAATTTTAATTAAATATGAAATAACACCCGACACCTATAGGAGAAGGTTTTGAGCCCTGGACATTTATCAGGACGAAACTCCCCGTGAACTTTATGTACGTTTAAAGGACCTGTTTTATAAATGGATTAAACCAGAGACCTCAACTATAAAAGACATTTCGGAACTGATGATTTTGGAGCAGTTTCTGTGGATGGTGGACCCGTAACTGGGAATCTGGATACAAGAGCAGGACCTGAAGACTGCAGAGGGTGCCGCTCGTCTTGCGGAGGTCTTTCTGTCAGCCCGGTCTGGGAGCAGGAGACCAACTCTCAGCTGAGACAGCTCTTTCACCTCACGGAGTAAGTTTAATGGGGGTGAAAGGGGTGGTCAAGCTCAAAATAGACTGTATTCCAGTTCCAGTCAGATCACAAATGGCAAATATAATGGTAGTAAAAAGTCACGTTTTGTTTCTAATAAAGATATACGCTGTTATCAGTGTAATAAAATTTGTCATAGTCAATATTCTATCCTGCCACGAAAAATATTAAGCCTTCATTGTTATGCTCAGTTCCAAGACCCACTCTTTCAGCACCAGTTCACAGTGAAATATATAAAACAACTGTTCTGCTTAATGATCAGTGTGAAGAGGCCTTGTTAGACTCTGATTGTTTTCAGACTGTTGTTCTGCCCAGTTTGGTCCCTAGGGATTCGTGGAGTGAGTCTACAGTGAATAGTAGTTGTGTTCATGGGGATTAGAAGTTGTACCCGACCGCTGAGGTCTATTTAACAGTGGGGGGGGGGGGGGGTCAAACTTATCTCCTTCCTGTAGCTCTTGTGCCTGTTTTTCCATATCCAGTTGTTCTTGGCAATGGACAAACAACAAACTGAGGAGGGACAGGCAGGTGATGCTATCGAGCAGAGGCTTAACGCATCTGTTGGGAAAAATTGTAAAATGCTGACAGCCAGGGCGCAGAGGGCTGCCAATGTTCTCCAGGAGTTGCCATTTTATGATTCTGGGGTAGAGGCAGGCCCTATTAAGCAGCCAAAATCCAAGGCTCAGAGAAGAAGAGACAAGGTTTTAGCTTCAGTGAAGAACTTGGGTGAAGAAACACCACAGCTAAGCCAGTCAGTAGACTTTGACATCCCTTCTGACATAGCTGCACTGCAGAAAGCTGACCCAGCGCTAGAACCTTGGTTTGATAAAGTCTCGGAGATTGAGGGTGTGAAACAGGGCCGAGTGGATTGTTTGGCTGAGGCTGTGTATGTCGTTAAAAAGGGCATTTTGTACCAACAGCAAGGTGAAGTTATGGCCATAGCTTTGCCACAAGGCCTCACACCAAAGGTTATGGAACTGGGACATGTTATCCCCTGGGCAGGTCATCTAGCATTCCAGAAGACATTACAGAGAATTGCTAGAAGGTTTGTGTGGCCAGGAATGTATACCCAAATTAAGGAGTTCTGTGCAACATGTGAAACATGTCAGATTACATCACCTAGGTGTAACCCAGCTGAGAAAATGACCCTTTTTCTCAGATTTCATTCATATTAATGAAAGTGTGTGATTTTATTTTGAAAACCGACTATCTTGGGGAAGAGGAAGTGCGATCCTCGTCATCCAACTTTTAAATTTCCATTTCATGGTCACGTTGGGTGATCTGGGTCTTTCCATTCGTTAAGAGCGATATTAGCCCCGCCTTCCGAGTAGAGGCAGCAAGCGCGCACTCGGAATTCAGTCTTTCACGATATGAGCGCGGACGAGAGAGGTTGTGAAGCGGTCTGATTCACACGGATACCTCTTCTTGTTGACGGGAGCACGAGCGTGAGGGGCATTGTGGCTGTGTCCTTTGCTGTGTTCACACTGAGACCTCATCTTGGCTAGGTTTTTTTGGTTGCCGATCAAGAACCTTCTGGATCCTGGATTCTCTCCGAATGGAGATGGCGAGCCTGACCCGAGACTGAACCGAGATTGATTTGAGATCTAACCAAGATCTTGATTGAAGAGCACCCTTCCTCTCTCCAGTGCCCAGGATTTAAAGTGGTAACAACCCAAGTCGCCGCTTTAAAAGAGGAAAAGAAACCTGAGTCTGGAGATACAAGATATCTTGACTGGTCAAACGACTAACCCGAAAGGACAAACAAACACTGAGCTCATTTGGACATCTTTGGGGTTTTATTTCATACCGGCCGTTGTATATTTGTATAGTGGTAAATTGTCTGTATATATTGCTCACTTTTTTCCCTATAAATAACAACCATTATTGCTCGCTCATTTCTTGCCTCCAGCTATTTCATTCTACACTCACTTTAATTCCCTATTGTAACCCTTACGAACCTAGCGACTGGTCTACACTTAATTATTTCCCTTATCTAATTAACATAAGGCAAGGGTTACATAGGGGAGTAGCCCGTGCCCAACTGCAGCCATTACCAGTCATTGGAACACCATTTGACAGAATAGGGATGGATATAGTTGGCCCCCTAGAGAGAAGCTCTTCGGGTAATAGATACATTCTGGTGATATGTGACTATGCTACTCGGTACCCAGAAGCCTTTCCATTAAAATCTATTAAGGCTAGGCAGGTCGCCAACTGCCTCATTCAGTTATTTTCGAGGGTAGGCATACCCAGAGAGGTCCTAATGGATTGTGGAACAAATTTCTTATCAAAACTGTTGCTGCAGGTATATAAGCTGTTGGGTATTAAGGGAATTAAGACCACCCCATATCACCCTCAGACAGACGGACTGGTTGAGCGATTTAACCAGACATTGAAGAACATGCTGCAAAAATTTGTTTCCGATATGGGCTTGGATTGGGACCAATGGGTGCCGTACTTGTTATTTGCTTATCGGGAGGTTCCCCAGGCTTCAACAGTGTTCTCACCTTTTGAACTACTATATGGTCGTCAGGTGAGGGGCCCACTGGACTTATTAAAGGAGCACTGGGAGAGTCCACTGAGTGATCAAGACAATGTGGTCTCATATGTCATTAAAATGAGAGAAAAACTGGACTGAATGACTGCTTTGGCTCAGAAGCACATGAGGACGGCGCAGGCCAAACAAAAGACTTGGTATGATAAGAAGGCCAGAAAGAGGGTTTTTCACCCAGGTCAGCAGGTGTTGTTACTGCTGCCCTCTTGTGACAGTAAGCTGTTGGCTCGATGGCAGGGGCCATATGAAATTTCTAAGAAATTAAGTGCAGTGACATATGAACTATACAGTATATGCCTGACAGGAAGTCAAAACATCAGTGCTTCCATGTTAACCTGGACTGGTTGGGCTGCACGGTGGCGCAGTGGTTAGCACTGCGGCAGCACAGTTTACCCTTGGCCGGGGGATTGTGGGGATCGTGGGTTCGATCCCAGCCCCCGACCAACAGTGATCTGTGTGGAGTTTGCATGTTCTCCCCGTGTTGGGTTTACTCCGGGATTTCTCCGGTTTCCTCCCACATGCCAAAAACATGCATGTTAGGTTAATTGGCTGTTCTAAATTGTCCCTAGATATTTGTTTCCTATAGGCCCTTAGAATAGAGGGTTAGTATTAATGAAAGCGCTTTGAGTGGTCTTTGTGACTAGAAAAGCGCTATATAAGTGCAGGTTAGTTAGTTAGTTAGTTAGTAACCTGCTAAAGGAGTTTCAGCAGCCTGGTCATCAGCAGACGCATCATCAGCTCCTCATTTGTGTGACAGAAGTCGATGAGGAGAGAGAACAGTCCTTTTCCACAAATGTGACAGAGCCTTGTTCATTTCAGGTGTCTCATTTGCAGGTTAATCAGCGGAGAGAGTTAGAGGCACTATTAGATCCAGAACTGTTTCAGGAGAGACCTGGTTTCACCACATGGGTTCACCATAAGGTTCATTTAAAGGAAGAGGCTGTTCCCCGTAGAAAGTCTTATAGGATCCCTGAGCAGTTTGTCCCGAAACTGAAGCAGGAAATTGACCTGATGTTGCAGCTGGGAGTGATTGAGGAGTCAGTCAGTGACTGGTGTAGCCTGATTGTGCTGGTCCCCAAAAAGGATGGCTCTTTGAGGTTCTGTATCGACTTCAGATACCTTAACGCAGTCTCTAAGTTTGAGTCGTACCCCATGCCCCGTATTGACGAGTTATTAGAGAAAGTGGGCAGGGCTAGGTTTATTTCCACGCTAGACCTAAGCAAGGGCTATTGGCAGGTGGCCTTGGCACCTGAAACGAAAGAATTGACAGCCTTTAAAACACCTTATGGCAATTTTCAGTTCAAGGTTATGCCATTTGGCCTCCAGGGGGCACCTGCAACTTTCCAGCGGCTCATGGACCAGGTATTAAGAGGGGTATCAGACTTTGCAGCTGCCTATTTGGATGACTTAGTCATCTATAGTCAGACCTGGAAGGAACATTTGCTACATCTTAGGCAGGTCCTTCATTTGATTAAGAGGGCAGGACTGACTATCAATCCACACAAATGTGCGTTTGCACAGCAGCAGGTGGAGTATCTGGGACATGTGGTTGGTCAGGGGGTCATTAGACCACGAGTGGGTAAAGTGGATGCCATTCGGACCTATCCTGTGCCTACTACCGAGAAGAAGGTACGGTCATTTATGGGAATGGTAGGATGGTATAGTAAATTCATTCCCCATTTTGCTGAAAGAGCAGCAATCCTAATTGACCTCACTAAGACTTCAGCACCAAACAGGGTAAAATGGACAGAGGAGTGTGGTAGAGCCTTTGAAGATCTGAAGGGTGCCATTTGGTGAGGAGGTTCTCTACAGTCCGGATTTCATCCGTCCATTTATTCTACAGACAGATGCTTCAGGAGTTGGCACTGGAGGAGTACTTCTCCAGGAGGTGAAGGGAGAGAGACACCCAGTACTGTTCTTGAGCCGTAAGTTGTTGGACCGGGAGACGAGATACTCTATAGTAGAGAAAAAGTGTCTTGCCATGAAATGGGCAATAGGGTCTCTTAAATACTATTTACTTGGGCGTCATTTCACGTTGGGGACAGATCATCGGGCCCTACAGTGGCTGAATAGGATGAAGGACAAGAATAGTCGTCTTACAGGGTGGTATTTGTCCCTTCAGCCTTATAATTTCACTGTTCGGTATATGGCAGGGAAAACCAACCTTGTGGCAGACAGCTTCTCCAGAGTACATGACTCAGAGTACTGTACTCTTGGGAGAGGGGGGGAGGAAATGTGACGACGGAGTGTCACCACTGCTTCAGTCTTCTGTAATTGAGAATTATATTATAAGTGTAGAATTTGTAAATGTTAACATGGATTGTATTGTTAACCTCTTGCGCTCCATTGTACCGTGGACGGGCAAGCCTCTGCGTCCTAGAGCGCACGAGGGCGCTCTCGTGCGCTCTAGGACGCATAATGGAGATTGTGATGTAGGTGGTGTATGGCGTACAAGCGCGCACTGAAAATAAAAGCTGCAGACACAGCCGCGAACAGATTAGTTCATCTGATTGACCTCTCATTTGACTAATAAGAGCCTTGAATTGGGTTTCTGAAACCTTGAAGAACCAATGACTGAAAACCTAGCCAGAAGGACCCCCCTCCCAACGCTGTGAATGCAGTGAGCCAATTGAAGCAGAGAAGTTCACGAGCTGTTTTTTTTTAAGGCTGGGTGAAGACTGGCTGCTGCAGCGGATCAAAAAAGGACCCGCAGGAAGAACCCCACAGACCCAGCAGCACGGAGACCATCCACAAATGCAACCTGTGTGACAGGGAGTGCCATTCGCGCATCGGAATGTTCAGCCACAGGTGATGCTTATTTTGTTTTGGTTCCAGCAAAGTAGACGTTATGATTTCTTCCATGGTCATAGACCGACGGAGGCTGACGACGAAGGCTGAGTGACACATACGCCTTTGCCAGTCTTTTTTTAATTACTACTGTTATTTGTTTTGAAAAATTGTTCGCCAAAAACCGCAATCATGGAAGCACAAAACCGCAATAATGGAATTATGTTTTGATCGGGTCGCGGGACCAGAAACACGAGCGGACCAGCGTTGCGTTCGTCTGACAGTGAGGAAGAGAAGTTCGCCAGGACTCTGCTGCTGTGAAGATGTAAGGTGTTATAAGCTAAATTATTATTTATCCCTGAAAATTGTAATCCAAAATGACATTTGACCGATCGGTAAATTACAACTGTGCAGCGCGGCGCAGTTCGTGCGCCGTGGTACAAGGGGTTGTTCGCCGCGTACAGACCGTGAACGCCCCCCCCCACCCCCGCTATTCTTCTGTAGCGAGGGGGGGGAAGCCGCGGTGACTGCGCTGCTGTCCCACATCGCCACATGAGGCTAATCCGTTGTGTAGCGATGGCCGATGTCCATCCTCTGTAGCGGGGGAGGGAACAACCCCCCACACACACATGCACACACAGACAGCCCTGAGTGTGACCTTTCATTAGAGTCCAAAATGAAGCTTCTACATTGAAGCATTCAAAAGTTAGACGTTTTTCCAAACTGTGCCATTTGGCACAATTTGGCACAGTTCCAAAACACCTGGGAAGTACCTGAGTAAAAAGTTGTGTAATATATTCATTTTTTGTGGTATTGTTACAAAATTTGGACCTCAGCTGGATAACACTTGGTTCTACATTTCTGTTGCATTTTCCAGCCCGGATCTGAAGCTGTGTATTATTTGCAAGCATTTGTATCCAAAAAAACACCCAGGCCAAATTTATTTTCTTCAAGTTCACTATGTTTAGATGACTGTAACTCAGTGGCCGGAGCACTTAGAGAGATTATGACTGTTTTGCCAAAAAATTCAAAGTGTTTTCTTTTCTGATGCAAAGGGTTGAAGAACAGCTTTTGATTTAATTTGGGCACGTTAATTTTTGGCGTTTTTAGGGAAATTGACCGGAGTGCAAGGGGTTAAAGTGCACAGATAATTGGAGATCTGTTTTGACTGAATTGAATTGTTTTTGTGAGATAAATGTTAAGGTTAATTATATTAATTGGGGTGAGGCAATTGAATAATAAGACCACGTACCTTTACCAGCATGCTTCCTGGTGGTATCCAGGCAAAAGACTCCTTAGGGGTTTGAGTGCCTTTTAAAGGATGCCAGGAGGAAGGAGGCATGTGATGGTTAAGTAAAGGGTAATGTAATATGTAAATAAGAGTTTAAACTATTTATTGTATTATTTATGGTGTGGTATTTATTCTGTAAATAGGTGGGAAATTATTTATGTATTTATGTCTCTTTTAGATGTTATTGGGTATGTGGAAATATGAAAATGTTTATTGTTTTGCTTGGAATTTTGGTATGTTCCAATTAAGTCTAATTATCTCACTAAGTATATAACAGGTTTTTGTCATTTGATTTGTGGTGGGTGTCGGGTGTTCATGTGAGTTGTTGCCTGCAAAGTATTTTTTGTAATAAAAGAAAAATTGCTGATTGCAAAACTGTTTGGAAGCCTCTGTTCCTTCTCTGGTGTGCCTTGACCGCTCAGGCAGCGTGACAAGAGGTGAAGAAGAAAGTACAGGCAGGGTGGGGTGGCTGGAGACAAGTGTCAGGGGTGATTTGTGAGAGAAAGGAAGCAGCAAGAGTGAAAGGGAAGATTTACAAGACGGTAGTGAGACCTTCTATGATGTATGGTTTGGAGACTGTGGTGCTGACAAAAAGACAGCAGGTGGAGCTGGAGGTGGAAGAGTTGAAGATGCTAAGATTTTCATTGGGAGTTACTAGGAGGGACAAGATTAGAAATGATTACACCAGAGGGCCAGCTCAGGTTGAGTGGTTTGGAGACAAATTAAGAGAGGCAAGGCTGAGACAAGATAAGATAAGCCTTTATTAGTCCCACAATGGGGAAATTCCAGGTGGGGAGGACATGTGCAGAGGAGGGATAGTGGATATACTGGACAAAGGATGTTGAAGATGGAGCTGCCAGGAAGGAGGAAAAGAGGAAGACCACAGACAAGATTCATTGATGTAGTGAAGGAGGACATGGAGAGGGTTGGTGTTAAAAAGGAAGATGCAAGGAATAGGGTGAGATGGAGCCAGATGATCCACTGTGGTGACCCCTAAAAGGAGCACTCGGAAGAAGAAGAAACAGGGAATAAGTACTGAACACATGAAGGAAAAAAAGGTGCAAAAAGGCATAGAAAGCCAAGAAACCAGCTGAAATCCATCAGAATTTAGGAAGCCACCCCATCCCCCATCAGTGCAAATTAATTTCAGCTGGTTAAGTTCTGACTGCTAGCCTTTAAAAAGGTCTGTGAATATCAGATTGTCACACCAGAAGAAGATGTACAGAAGCCCTCGGACACAATCCAAGGACGGATATTTTTATTTATTTTATTTTTTTTTTACACACACATAAGGAGTTGTTCAGAACTCCTTATGTAAAGATATAGAGTGATGATAATAAAGTCAGTGGTAGTAATGCACCTGTAATCAAATCTAGAAGAAGAAGATTGTCACACCACAAAGAACTCATGATAGATAGAAGCAAAGAGCTCTCTCTAGACCTTTACAACCTTATTGCTGCAAAACATACTGATTGCATTGGTTACAAATGCATTTCTAAACTGCTGAATGTTCCAGTGAGCACTGTTGGAGCCATCATTTCGAAGTGGAAAGAACATCATTTTACCATAAAACGACCATGACCAGGAACTATTTGCAAGATTTCTGACAAAGAAGTCAAAAGAATTATCAGAAGATTTGTCCAACAGCCTAATACCACTCGTAGAGAGCTCCAGAAAGACCTGGAGTTAGCAGGTACTGCTGTATCAAAGAAAACAATAAGTAATGCACTCAACCGACATGGGCTGTATGCCCGGTCAACTTGTAAGACTCCTTTGCTGAAGAAAAAGCATGCTGAAGTTCATTTAAAGTTTGTACAACATTTGCACAAGCCAGTCAAATACTGGGACAATATAGATATAATATAATACTGGTTAGATGAGACCAAAATTGAACTTTTTGGATGCCACAACATGCAGCATGTTTGGAGGAAAAATGGCACTGTACATCAGCCCCAAAACACCATACCAACAGTGAAGTTTGGAGATGGGAGCATCATGGTGTGGGGGTGTTTTTCAGCACATGGTATAGGCAGACTTCATATAATTAAAGGAAAGATGTACGGACAAATGTACAGAGACATCCTTGATAACAACCTGTTGCCATCTGCCAAGATGCTGAAGATGAAATGAGGGTGGACATTTCAGCAAGACAATGATCCCAAACACAGCCAAGGAAACTGTCAACTGGCTCCAGACAAGGAAAATAAAACTGTTAGAATGGCCCAGCCAGTCACCTGACCTGAATCCAATTGAAAATCTATGGAACAAACTGAAGATTAGAGTTCATAGAAGACACCCACGCAATTTTCAAGATTTGAAGACAGTCTGTGTTGAAGAATGGGCTAAAATCACCTCAGAGCAATGCCTGTCCATAGCTTCTTCATATAGGAGGCATTTGGAAGCTGTTATTGCCAATAAAGGCTTTTCTACTAAGTATTAAATTCAATTCAGTTTTATTTATAATGCACCACATCACAACAAAAGCCGTCTTGTGGCGCCACAGTGCAGAAAAAAAACACACAGTCACAGAAAGACCCAGCAATCAGACGATCCCCTATGAGCAAGCACTAAGCGACAGTGGAGAGGAAAAACTCCCATTTGGAAGGAAGAAACCTCTAGCAGAACCAGGCTCAGGGAGGGGCAGTCGTCTGCTGCGACTGGCTGGGGATGAGGGGATAGAAAGGACAGACATAAAGAACATAAGCAGTAAGATGCCAAATACAATATTGGAGGTCAACCAGCAGTATGGCTCACATAACAATAGAACAGAGTGGGGTTAAAAGACACAAAAACCCTCCTTAAACGAAAGCTATATTAAAAAGGAAGGATTTTACCCTGTTCTTAAAAACAGACACCGAGTCTGACTCCCAGATCCAGAGTGGTAACTGGTTCCAGAGAGAAGGAGCTTGGTAGCAGAAGGCTCTGCCTCCCACCGTACTTTTGAAGATTCTGGGCACCACAAGTAAGCCAGCATTTTGGGAGTGTAATGCTCTATTAGGATGGTAAGGTAATATGAGATCTTTTATATATTGGGGGGGGGGGGCAGATTGTTAAGAGCTTTGAAAGTAAGAAGAAGGATTTTAAACTTGATTCTGAATTCAATGGGAAGCCAACAGAGGGAGGACAGAACCGGGGAAATATGATCTCTTTTTCTAGAACCAGTTAAAACTCTAGCAGCAGCATTTTGAATCAACTGAAGATTTTTCAAAGATACTTTAGGACAACCAGATAATAGCGAATTACAGTAATCCAATCGCGAACTGACAAAGGCGTGAATCAGTTTCTCAGCATCACCCAGAGACAAGATGCTCCTGATCTTGGCAATATTGTGCAGATGATAGAAGGCGGTCCTAGAAACAGTTTTAATATGTGAATTAAAGGACAAATCCTGGTCAAAAATCACTCCAAGGTTCCTCACACAACTGTTCAGAGTGAGAGTGGCCGCATCTAAATTAAGGGCATAGTCTGAAAAAGAATTTCTAAGATGTTTTGGGCCAACAACAATGACTTCAGTCTTATCAGAGTTCAATAGTAAAAAAATTACAAGTCATCCAAGCTTTGATGTCCTTAAGACAGGCATCAAACTTGGCCAACTGATCGCAATCACATAAATGAATTTCACCAAGCATGTTCAATACTTTTTCCCTGTATGATTCCACTTTATTAAATATAACTTGTTTTGTGAACACAGTTGCCTTGATTTCTTTGTATGTATAGATTAACTGGGTTGTTACTGATATCTGGTGAAAATCTCAGGTCAATGGCTCCACCAGAAACATGTTTAATGAGAAAAATGTTGACGTGTTCAGTACTTCTTTTCCCCACTTTAACCCTTCAAAGAATAAGGGCCGTATTACAAGGATGCAGTCCATAAACATTTCTCAGAAGCTCAGGGCACCTTTATGGGCATTTTCAAGGTAATTTCATTATTACAGCCATGAAAAACCAAATTTTCTGCTGGGCGTGAAGTCAAAAGAGGCTTTCATAATGCTCTTAATTTTATGATATGGGCTGCACGGTGGCGCAGTGGTTAGCACTGTGGCAGCACAGTTTACCCTCGGCCGGGGGATCGCGGGGATCGTGAGATCGTGGGTTCGATCCCTGCCCCCGGCCAACAGTGATCTGTGTGGAGTTTGCATGTTCTCCCCGTGTTGCGTGGGTTTACTCCGGGATTTCTCCGGTTTCCTCCCACATGCCAAAAACATGCAGGTTAGGGATAAGGGGCGCTTGCGCACGCAGCGACCAGCAGCTGGTGGCTTGTCACCAGACTGCAAAACAAATCTACCTACGGGTACAAAATAAGTAATAAAAAAAGATATTCAGAGGTGTGTTTGGGGCATAATGTGAAATAATCTAATTGCTGTCTTTGCTCTAATTCCCTTTAATAAACAGAGATGTGAGATCAAAGGCTTAATACTAACATGACAGCATTCAAATGGGTGGACAAATCTGTTTTGTGCTGAGAACAATGTGGGCTCGTTCACAAAATGAAAATACATTTAAGAGTAAGAAACTTTCCAGGAGCTTTACGTCCTCCACACAGCCTTGCTTACACTGGGAGATGTGTTCATAGTTAAGCACGGATGAGAGCTGTTGGCTACAGTTAAGAGATTATGACAGTCTTTCTTTTTGTCCATGATTTTGAATGAGTTTTTAAATTTCCTTCAGTTACTTTATCCTTCATCTGAACTTCTTTTTTAAACCAAGAAAGAGGAGCCACTCATCTTGGTTAAGATCTATTAATCTGCTCTGCTGAATGTAAAATTGTTTCTTTTAACTCAAAATAACTATCTGGATGTCATGAACTGGCTTCAGGTCAGTGAATGAAGGCCCAGGTGCTGGACTGTGAGTTTGTGAGATTTAATGCAAAGCATAAAGTCCAAACAGTGCACAAACAAAAACTTACAGGTAAGGGAAAGCAGGATAGCAGGAAGGATGGACGTGGAAATATGTCTAAACAGGTTTTAACATCAAAACAGGAGCTAGATTGCAGCGAGGAGCGGATGGAGCAGTAGTATTAAGGCTTTGAGTGTGACTGTCGCCGAACTGTGACATAACCCCTAGTGGTCAAGAGTGGTAAATATTTTTTGTCAATAAAATAGTTCAGATTTTCAAGGCTATAACTTGAAAGTGTTAAGAGATAATGGCTTACTGTCAATTAGAAAGATGTAAAATTTGATCCAAAGTTTCAGATAAGAGTGATTTTACGCATCTAATTTGCATAATGCCACGGCAGTGTGAATTACATAACTCAGTCAAAAGCGGACTTTGGACATATTTACACAAAGAATGGTTCAGTCTTTTGACACCGTTTTTTGTACAGGGGTATCTTATCTTATCTTCAAAGTATATGAACAAGAAGTTAGTACAATGCAAAAAACAACAACAAAAAAAACAAAGAAATTTGTCACTTACCGGCAGCTAAGGGGACTCGCTTGCTGTCGTGGTTGGTGCGTTTTCACCCATTGTGGTGGTTACTTTGCGTTCTGTCGGTCATTACGCTCTCTACCACATCTACAAAGTCTTATGATTATCCCACATAAATTTTGCTTGTATCCCGTGGCTATTTTCCGTGTACGAAGCTGTCTAAATGACGGTGCACGATGATGGATCGCGGCCATATTAGCTTTCTGAGCTAAAAGAAGGGAATACAGGAAAAGGAAATAAGAAGTTCTTCTCTGGTGTGCTTCATATCCGCCATAATTCCTCCAATGCGTGTTTGCCACCTTTTGAACTGCCACGATCAGTACAAGTCATCAGTATAGCTGGGGAGTACAGGAATGTCAGAATTAGTTGACAGGAGCAGCACCACGCTCTGCCACTAGGGGCACACAAAATCTCACACTCAAAGGGTTAAATAAGGCATGAAACAAACAAGTGATTGTAGATGTGAATCACATGAGCGGGGAAGTTGACCTAATTATTTGACAGCTGTCAGCTCTGACGGCCTATGAACTTGAACCAGTGACAGGAGTACACAATGAACACAAAAAGGTAACTGATTACAAATACAGAATGATTACAAAATAAGACAGACGGGAGGAAAAAGTGAGGGGCTGATGTCTAACAGATACATCTATCTATCTATCTCTTCTATATCTATAAATTCAAGAAATCCGTCAGTTTGTGTGTGTGTCTGTAACGATCATAAGACATATGATTTCTGCATGATAGGACAGTCTATGATGTTCCTATGATTTCGGCATGATAGGACAGTTTAGGATATGATGCCTGCCTTGATTTCTTTATGATGCCATTTTGACTTATGCCTGCCTTGATGTCTATATGAAGTCATACAGACCATGCTGTCCTATGATGTTCCTATATGATACCTGCCTTGCTGTCTACATGATGTCATATAGACCATCACTCATGTTCATAGCACTCGCTATTGCAGTCCTACATCATGTGAAGCAGTAAATCTGGAAATCTCACTAAGTCAGAAGGCAAATCAATAATTAAAAATTATATAGTGGAAAAGTGACAAGAATATTGGCACTCAAGAGATACAGGAATACATCTTTATGACATTCAAAAGCAGGTAAACTCTGGAATGGGAGTTGGCAGAAACAGGAACGCAGAGATACTCATCACCCGATTAAGAAGGTGACACACTAATTTAAATCAGACGCTTACATAAATGGCCATCAATACAGTGAGGACAGCTACTGTACATCAGAAAAGATCCCATGAAGATGAAACAGCTGAGGTTCCAGCAGTACCTCCCAGGCATGACTGTGTTGCATGTCAGAAAAGATGCCGTGAAGATCAAACACCTCTTCCAGCAGTACGTCGCAGGCATGCCTTGCTTACACTTGCTTACACTTGCTTTCTACGGACATGCAGAAATACATGCTTAGACTTGGTTTCTACGGACATGCACGGGTATGCACAGGCATGCACAGGTATCTGTCAGTTTGTCTGTGTATCTCTGTGTGTCACAATCATATGATGCCTACATGACATCACACAGACACCATAGTATACTGTAGAGTCGCCGATGATGTTCCACGACATGGAGAGCAATACAGTGAGGAGAACTGCTGCACGTCAGAAAAGATGCCGTGAAAATGAAACGCCTGAGGTTCCAGCAGTACGCCGCAGCCATGACTGTGAACAACACAGCCGTCTGAGACAGGAGGAGACCCTTCAGCAATGGGCATGCAGAAATACTTGCCTATATTTGCTTTCTACAGCCATGGACGGGTCACGGTCATAGGACCGCCTATGATGTGCCTATGATGCGCCTATGATGTCTGCATGACATCCGATGATGTTCCTATGATGTCAACCATCATAAGACTTGCTACATGATGTCTGTGTGCAGAAATACATGCTTATACTTGGTTTCTACGGGTATGCATGGGCAGGACGGGTATGCACTAGTAATAGTAAAGCTAAGAACTAGGTGATCAAGGATGCCTAAAGTAACTGACAGAATAATAACAATAACATGACAAAGAACAAGAACTACATAAACAAAACACATAATACACCCGAAGCCAACGCGCAGTCAAATAATAACACAGAACTGAGAGAATACAGGAAATAATCAGAAATAAACTGAGAGCATGAGCATGGTGGACACAGTGCTCAGCATCATGACAGAGCCCCCCCCCCAAGGAGTGGACTCCAGACACCCCAGGGTAACATCAAAAAAACAGGAAGAAAGACACACCCCCCCTCAAAAAAAAGGAGCAAAACAATAACCCAACCCAGGAGGGCAGTGGGGGAAACCAAAGTAAGGCAGTTAGAGGGGTCGGCTAAAGTCCTTGACCTGGCAGATAGCATGGTGGAATGAGTCGGGTGGCCTTCCAGAATACGTGTGCCACCCAGCCCAGCGGCACAGTCTGCCAGGCAGTCTACCAGAGCCCTTTAGCCACCCGAACAGATGAAGTAGTCCATCAGGTGGCTTCCCAGTGAGGAAACCCGGTGGCAATGACGACCAGTGAACGGGGAAACCAAGATGCTAAGAAGAACGATGAACAGGGGAACCAGGTGACAAGGTTTGCTAACCGGCGGAGGGTTTGCTAACCGGCGGAGACCTTGGATGATGATGGATGACCCTCAGTGACCTCAGGCAAAGGAACGGGACCCTTGGTGACCTCAGACAAAGGGGAACCCACGACGGCCTCGGGTGGAGGAGAGAAACCCACGGCGGTCTCGTGTGGAGAAGGGAAACCAACGACGGCCTTGGGCAAAGAAAAGGAACCCACAACAGCCTCAGATGGAGAAGAGGGACCCTTGATGGAACCGGATGGAGACTGAGGACCCACAGCAACATTGGACAGAGGCACAGCACCCTCAGAGGCCCCGGATGGGGGAATGACACCACCCGCGGTATCCCCAGACTGGGGCATGGCAGCACCTGCGGTGGCCCCAGACTGGGGCGTAGCAACCACGAGGAAATGACTAGCACATTAAAGCACCAGGCTAAGGAGGCAGTCCATCAATGGGGTCCTGGATGGAGCTGTCACACCCATGGAGGCCCTGGACTGCGGCACTCACGAAGACCTCAGCCAGAGGGGGAGCAGCACCCACATAGGTCCCGGACTGGGATGAAGCACCCATGGAGACCTCAGCCAGAGGGGGATCAGCACTCACGGAGGTCCCGGACTGGGATGGAGCACCCACGGAGAACTCAGCTGGAGGGGGAGCAGCACCCACAGAAGCCCTGGGCTGGGGCGCAGCACCAACGGAGACCTCAGGTGGAGAGGCTGGACCCACAGAGACCTCTGGTGGAGTTGGAGGATTCACGGTGACCCTAGAGAAAGGCTCCGACAGGAGGGACATTGAGACCGGGTCGGGGTCACCGGCAGCAGTGGAGCCCGGCAAGGTGAGCTCAGGTGCAGCTGATGGCTGCACTTGGCCCTCCCCACCAAGAGCCAGGCAAGATGTCTCCAAAGCAGAAAAAGTGAAAACAAAGAGTACTTGCCTGAGCTCAGGCTTCACCGCCGTACAGGACTCTGTCGATCTAGGCGGGGATGTCTCATATCCAGTCCACTGAAGGTCCAACTCTGACCCTACTGCAGCGGCCCCTACAGCAGGCATGGTGGAAGGTACAGTCCCTGAACCTCCAGGCGAAGTGGCTGATGCAACATGGCAGCTAGAGGTCGCCTCACTGCTGGCGCTGGATCCTGCGTAGCTGAAGCCAGGGGATGCTCAGTCATTGACGCAGGCTTCAGGTTGCTGGCAGAACTCTGCCTCCATCCGGACCATGGCTGTAGGGCTCCTCCATCATCCAGCGGCTTAATCCTAGGGCCGGCGGGCACTCAGGGGAAATAGGAGGAGACACAGAGGTAGAAGGTGAGGAACTGATATCTGCAGCAGGTGGTGAGGACTCAGTGGACTGCATAGGCTGAGCCTCACCACTGGGAATCAGACAAGATAATTCATTTTTAGGGAATAGAGGTTGAAAAGCCACTTGCCTGAACTCCCGGGGCACGATGATGTCTGCTGCAGCAGGCCCAGTGCCCTCTCTCTCCGTGGCTTCGACGATTGTGGGCCCCCCTGAGAAACATGGAGGAGCCACCCCTGCAGCTTCAATGATGGGCAAAACTGGGGAGAAGACAGCCAGACTCAGCAGTGGGAGGAGGCGCCGTGGAGGAGAGGGGAACAGCAGCAACGGACCAGTAAGAGAAAGCTGACGGGACAGCCGGCGAAGAAAAATGAGAGGTGGAAGCTGCTGTGGGAATTTTTTGACATGGCAATGAGGAAGCTGCTGACTGAGAGGTGGAGGAGTTCTTCCAGTGGCCTAGTGTCCTCCAGCTGGTGGAGCAGGAGCTGGAACTGGTGAACAGAGGGAGGAGGAAGATTTCTGCCACGGGGAACGCTTCCTCGTTGGCTTCGAACCCGCTGGGAGCGAGCCCATCGTCAGCCCGGGAAATGGCAACTGTAGAGTGGAGACAGTAGACAACAATTCCATGAACTGGGGATGCTTCCTCAATCCGGGATGTGCCTCCACGATCCCGACCACTGCATCCACATTCTCCCAGACTCTGTTAAAACTGCAGGAGGTGAGAGCTTCAGCAACATACTGTAGCTCTGGATGAAGTGGGCTGCCCATTCTTCCTCCAGGCAGTGGCCCCTGGCTACTGACCCTCTTTTGATGACTGGGGCCCAGCGTGCTGGGGACATGCTGACTGCTCCGGTGACATGAAAACAGGTGAGTTGAAAGAGGGACAAAAGAAAAAACACAAACCCACAGCAGCTGGGTCACACACTGGCTGCAGCCTACTGTCATGAACTGCCCTCTGGGCAGTGAATGAAGACCCAGGTGCTGGACTGTGAATTTGTGAGATTTAACGTAAAACATAAAGTCCAAACAGTGCACGAACAAAAAACTTACAGATAAGGGTAAGCAGGATAGCAGACAGAATGGATGTGGAAATACGTTAAAACAGGTTTTTACATCAGAACAGGAACTAGACTGCAGCGAGGAGCAGATGGAGCAGCAGTGTTAAATAGGGCATGAAACAAACAAGTGATTTCAGGTGTGGATCACATGAGCGGGGAAGTTGACCTAATTATTTGACAGCTGTCAGCTGTGATGGTCCGCAAACTTGAACCAGTGACAGGAGTACGCAGTGAGCACAAAAAGGTAACTGACTACAAATACAGAATGATTGCAAAGTAAGACAGAGGGGAGGAAGAGGTGAGGGGCTCATGTCTAACAGATACATAATATTAAAGCTAAGAATTAGATGATCAAGGACGCCTAAAGTAACTGACAGAATAATAACGATAACACAACAAAGAACAAGAACTACACAAACAGAAACAACTGGCAAACACAAAACACATAATACACCCAAAACCAACATACAGTGAAATAATAAGGAAATAATCAGAAATAAACAAAGCCTGAGCACGGTGTGTCCACCGTGCTCAGCATCATGATGCTAGATATTTGCATTTGAAGCATTCTATTAAAAGAATGACAGTGAATGAGATTAAAATATTGTAAGAACTGATATCATTAGATAATGAATGAATGTCGCTTTTGTGTGCACCTGTTGGCTTTTCTCCAGCTGCAGCGACAGTTCGTTTCCTGGTATAGGACAAACTGGTCCTGCTGCGGTCCAGTAGTTAAACAAAAAATGAGTACTGAATCATATCTGAATTGGGTTTTTTTCCCTCTGTGCAGTGGAAAAACTCTGTCTTCAAATAGTTCATATTAACCTTCCTCATTTAACAGAAAACACTGGCTGAATGTGTTTTTTCATTAATTGGGAGAGGCAAGCATAAACCTGTACGTGGACTTGAGATATGATCACGTGATATGGTGACTCAACACATGACAGGTTAGTGGATAGAATACTTTGCCACAAAAGAGGTTTGTCATTTAAAAATTTCAGACTAACAGTATCCCGCCGCGCCTTGGCATCATCTGTGCCACATCCACACTGGAACACAATTAGGCTCCCTGTTCATTCAGTCATTCCCCTGAAAAAGTAATACATTAATGCCTACTCTATAGTCTCCAATGGTAAGTCCGCAATAAAAATGAGAATGTGGTTGAATTAAAAAAAGCATTGAGTGTATTGTCATTTTATAATCAAAATGCTGGGTGATTAGATTACAACTGGTCCAATGCTCTTCATTAAAATAACTGAAAATTCCAGCACTTGCTGTTTCCTCATGAGCTCCTGAGCTCGAGAGTTGCACAATTTAAAAATATTTTACTTAAATAGCATTAAACAATTTGCTGATGATGACAGGCCTCCTTTTTCCTGATCAAAAGTGCACTGTAATATAACACACAAAATTACCACTGCACATGATATGGCACGGTGCCACACCTCTTTGAAATGAGCCTCCTCTTCCCAGCACAAAACTGGCGCACTGTCTACTGGTAATTAGATAGTGTGACACAAAGCATTAAAAACAGGCCGTGCACTCACAGAAACTAACAAAAACACTTGCAGAAGGCAGGAAGTGTGGCACAAAAACACACTGACGATTCTCATAACAGTGCCCTAGGTGATTCTAC
The DNA here is from genome assembly GCA_020510985.1 of Pholidichthys leucotaenia. Classification (NCBI taxonomy): domain Eukaryota; kingdom Metazoa; phylum Chordata; class Actinopteri; order Cichliformes; family Pholidichthyidae; genus Pholidichthys; species Pholidichthys leucotaenia. Next base: position 163,908,814 of record CM035847.1, read on the forward strand.
TCCTGAAATCTGGGGACAGCTGAGGTCCCTCCTCAGTAAATGGTGTTTGAATACTTTCTAGCTTCCAGAGTGCACAGTGTGTGCAGAAGAAGAGTGTACTAAGACAGCTATTCATTAAAGTTTTGTAACACTGAATTTGGACTTTGAAGTAACAATTGGGTGCTAACGAAATGGGAGAGGCTGGGGAATACTCTGAACTGTGAAGGTCTCAAGGTCTCAAAAAATAGAATGAAAATGCAGGAGGAACAATAAAGAAGAAAAATCAAGTGGGTTCACAGGGTTCATTTACCAGCAGGTGGAGGAAGGTATGAAGGTGTTTGGGGATGGGCAAAATGAATCAAACGGTGAAAGGGAACAGACTGATCGTAAATGTGGAGAAGTAAACTGGTTGGGTGCTTTAAAGGAGAATAAGTTATGAGAGAAAACAAAATGAGGAAGAAATGCAAAAGTGAGGCAGAGCAGCTGAAAATATTACAGCATTGCAACGGAACAATGAGAGAAGAAAAGGACCAAACATATCCCTGCAGTCACAAATGAACACTTTGTAAAATTACATTATCATTATCATGCTCATTAAACTCTCATTATTAGATGCACAAACACAGATGTCTTGTTTGTCTCCTTGGTCCTCCATTTCTACTGTATTTTCTTCAGGTTTTTTTTTCCTTTTTTGTAAGAAAACTAATCACAGCCTTTAAAAGCTAAACCCCTTGAAACTTTACACAATGACAATTAATGGCATTTTTCCTTGATGTGTGTTTCTCATTAACATCTGCCATTTGCTGTGAAAGCGTGATTGGGACTTGCAGAAAATTAACAGAAAAAGTTGCTTAGTCATAGTGATTTCAACATTTGCCATAAGAGCATGCTGCTCATTCACAGTGATCCCTGGTATGAGTCCCAGCCAGAGTGATTGTTCTTGTTCTTCACCCCATTTCCTCTCTCTTAATTAGCAGTGTATGTTAAAAAAATGTTTACCACTACAATGTCCGGTTGGTTAACCATCACCAATTTATCATCTGGATCTACACAATCCCAATAGGATTTTGGCTTTATCCTTCTCATTCATTTTTGATGGTATCTGATGTGCAGTGAGTGTGTAGTGTGTGTGTCTCGCCGTACCCACCCTGGGTGTGACATCAGGCGAGCTGCAGCACCACTATATATAGTTCTGTGTTCTTGTAATAAAGGAGAGTTTGCTGCATGGCATAACAGAATTCAGTCTCTGATTTACCAACATAACATTTTGGCGACGACAGAAAAACCATGGAGGTGTATGGGCTACCTCCACCTTTGCTGTCATTTCTGGAGTGTCCCAGGGAGCCAGCAATCCTGTGGCTGGACTGGTTGGCTATGCTTGGGTGATACATCGCTGGGCTGTGCCTGGGCAGACTCGACGGAGTTCGAGGACGGGCGCTGCTGGTCCATCGTCTCGGCGCAGAGAGTTGGAGAATTCTCAGCATGTTGGGAGAGACAGAGCATGATGCGGATGCTGTTGGGCGGTTGGTTGGAGATTTTGCCGAACGTTCAAGGGACAAGAAGCTCGGGCTGTGGGTAGCTAGACTGCTGGCACCAAGAGGAGCTAAGCTAGTTCGCTCAGAGGAGCTAAAGGCTCAGTCTGTGGCAATGGGATGGTTAGCCAAGATGCTAGGTGCACACCAAAACCGAGCTACAAGCTACCAGCTGGGTATCCAGTGGGGACCAGAGCCCCTGGTTACTGACGGTGGCGAGCCAGCCGAGGAGATCAGCATGGTTCATGGCCGTAGTGCTGGTGGTGATGACGACGCGGTAAGCAGCGACAGCAGAGAGGGACAGCAGCAACCAGACTCAACTGAGTCTTCCCCGCAGCTGGAGTCCGGGCAGCGGGAACAAGCAGGCTGAAAACCCCGGGAAGCAGCAGCGACAGCCGGGCGCAGAGGCAACGCAGCGGAGTGCCTTGGACGAGGGTTCTGGGCGTAGCAGCGAAGCGCCCGGGTCGACGGGTGATGCCCACTAGAGTGATGCTGGGAGCCCCGGGAGAGATCAGCGACAGCCAGATGCAGAGGCAGTGCAGCAGAGTGCCTTGGATGAGGGTGCTGGGAGCAGCGGCGAGGCACCTGGGTCGAGGAGCGGCGCCGACGAGCGAGCTTCAGTTTTCCCCGGAGTTCGGCCACAGGGGGCTTGAGTGTTTGGGGATACAATGGTGGCAGCTGCAGCAGTTTTGAAGGCAGTCAGGAGCAGACTGACAGGCACGGAGGGACGGCATGCTGTGCAGCACTGCAGGTCCAGACAAGAGAAGCAGTCGGTGGTGAGAGGGGACATTCTCGCCTGGGAGGTCAGTTTTGACCCCGGGGGCAGGAGAAGAGACTTTCAAGCCGGGGAGGTCAGCTTCGACCCTGGGGGCAGGCAGCTGCCAAGGGACTACATGCTGTGGGGCTGCTCTGGACCCCCGAGCCAGTTTTACCCTCGGCTGCCCGTGGACATTGGCGTAACGTGAATAATTTTAATGTGTTTATGCAAAAACAGTGTTGGATGTGAGTGTGTTATTATTTTGTGTATTTTGTATAAACACACTGATTTTATTTTTTTTTTGTGGGGGGGGGGGGGGGGTGAAAGGCCATTCTGTTCACCGTTTCCCATTATTTCCCTTAGTGCATGATTCGGGTCCTAAACTGGCATGGGTCCAAATTGTATGTGTTTTACACTTTTGTAAGGGGGAGGGGAATGATGTGTAGTGAGTGTGTAGTGTGTGTGTGTCTTGCCATACCCGCCCTGGGTGTAACGTCAGGTGGGCTGCAGCACCACTACAAATAGTTCTGTGTTCTTATAATAAAGGAGAGTTTGCTGCATGGCATAACAGACTCCAGTCTCTGATTTACCGCCATAACAGTGTCTCCCATTTGGACTGTGGGACTTCAAGCTCAAACACTTCACACATGTTCCTTTATACTTGGTTAGCCACTTGATTGTGATGTTCCATGTTTCACTGACATATTTTCACAGCCTGCACCTGGGGTTCAATATGATGTGATAGACCTTTGCCTCTGTCAGTCTTGTATTTAGTGTCTGCTCTTGTGCTACTGTGATCAGCGCAGTAGCTGTTCTCATCATTTGTTGCTGTTCATGTTGCCTTCTGGTGGTTTGAGCCCTTCAGCTCTAATCATCTTATGTCTCTTTGATAACATCCAACTGCACTTTTCTCGTCCTTGTGACATTCTTATGCTGTTGGTGTAGCTCCTGGCGATGTAGATTAATGAATCAAAGTCTCATTCATTCTTCATACACAACTTGATGTCATCCATGTAGAGGTTTCTGGTGGCTGTTCCATTTCAGAACTTGTATCCGTAGCCACTTTTTGTGATGATCTAAGTGAGAGGGGTCAGGCCTTTCCAGAACAGCAGCAGGAATAGTACATCTCATTTATTTATTTACCTTTTGTTCTTATTAAAGACAAAAATAGAAAGGAGATGTCTTTACCTTCTTAACATGTTTCAACTGTGCACTGCAGCCTTCGTCAGAAGAGTCAGCTGATTGCTGCCAGGTGACATTTATCAGCTGACTTTCGTAGGCAAACCCCTATTAGAAAGTAAAAAAATCACAAAGGACGCATATCACCTGATATCCACAGCCAGCATCACCCCCCGGATCTATGGAACTCCAAAAATACATAAAAAGGATATCCCACTGCGGCCAATAATAGACAGTATTGGATCAGTCACATACAACTTATCAAAAGCCCTGGTTGAAATCATCAAACCCCTCCTTGGACTATTAGATTTCCACTGCAAAAACTCAAAAGAGCTGGCACAAGAACTCAAAAATATGAAAATAGAATCAGACGAGATCCTCATTTCACATGATGTCATTTCATTATTCACAATGACACCTGTTGATGTCACACTACATATAGTGCAAGAACGCCTCAGTAATGACAGAACCCTTAAAAGATGCACCAATCTCACAGTTCACTACATATCCGAACTATTACAATTTGTTGCAAAATCCACCCGTTTTCAATACAGAGGAAAAATATACAGACAAAAGAAGGATTTGCAATGGGAGGCCCACTATCAGCCATTATGAGCAGCTTTTTCATGGAGGATCTGGAAAACAAAGCCATCAACACAGCACCCATACAATGCAAACCCACCCTTTGGAAAAGATACGTGGATGACATTCTGGAGAAAATAAGCAAAGGACACACACAAGAACTCCCTGATCATCTGAACAGCACGGACAGCACTGAGAATATAAAATTCACACACAAAGAGGAGGAAAATGGCACCATAGCCTTTCTGGACATGAAAATCCACCACAACGATGACGGCAGCATAAGAATCACAGTCTACAGGAAACCAACCCACACAGATCAATACCTACAATGGACATCAGAACACCCCACAGCACACAAACTATCAGTTGTCAGGACGTTATATGAACGGGCCACCATCATCACAGACCAAGAAGACAGACAGGAGGAGGAAAACCACATGAAACATGCACTTATACGCTTCCAATATCCAGTATGGGCCATAAACAAAGGGAAACAGCAAGTCAAAAACAAAGAAAACAAACAGGAAATAAGACACAGAACAAAAGCCCAAATCAAAAACAAGGACACCATAACTATACCATACATCTGAGGAATCACGGAACCAATTCAAAGGATCATGAAAAAATACAAAATAAACACAGCAGTCAAACCACACAAAAAATTAAGACAGTTATTAGTACACCCCAAGGACAGAATAGAACAAGACAAAAAATGCAATGTAATATATGAAATATCATGCAAATCATGCAACAAAACCTACATTGGAGAAACTGGAAGATCATTCACCACAAGAAAAAAAGAACACCAGAAGGAATGTGAGAAGGAAACACAAGGACGACTCACAAGATCACAAAAAGAAAAGGCAGAACAAGAAACATTAAAATCAGCAATATAAGATCACTGCAAAAGAAATAATCACATCATGGACTGGGACAACGCAAAAATTATTGGATCAGAGAGCAACAGACGCAAACACTGGATGGCCATAGAAATCAGGAAGCGGGGAAAAGACACCATGAACCGAGATGAGGGGGCCTTTATTCTTTCCCACACCTGGGATCACATTCTCCAGAGACCATCTGACGGCGGAAGGCGGTGCCAGCTCGGTGGATCTGACAGGTCTGCTGAGCTGGCCCCGCCTATGAAAGTCAGCTGATAAATGTCACCTGGCAGCAATCAGCTGACTCTTCTGAGGAAGGCTGCAGTGCACAGTTGAAACATTTTTTTTTTTTTTGTTACTTATTTGTACCCGTAGGTAGAGTTGGTTTGCAGTCTGGTGACAAGCCACCGGCTGCTGTCGCTGCGTGCGCGAGCGCCCTAAACCTACATGTTTTTGGTATGCGGGAGGAAACCGGAGAAATCCCGGAGTAAACCCACGCAACACGGGGAGAACATGCAAACTCCACACAGCTCACTGTTGGTCGGGGGCTGGGATCGAACCCACGATCTCATGATCCCCGCAATCCCCCGGCCAAGGGTAAAACTGTGCTGCCACAGTGCTAAACCACTGCGCCACTGTGCAGCCCATGTTGCACGTTAAGAAGGTAAAGACATCTCTTTTCTATTTTTGTCTTTAATAAGAACAAAAGGTAAATAATTAAAAGAAGACAAAATGAACCTTCTTGAGCTAATAGTGCATCTCTTTGGTATATGTGATGAAGGTCCTGGAGAGACTGGTCTTAGCCCACCTGAGACCGCAGGTGAAGATGTGGCTGGACCCTCTGCAGTATGCATATCAGCCCAACTTTAGGAGTTGAAGATGCTGTCATCTACCTGCTGCAACGAGCCCATCTGCACCTGGATGGTGGAGGAGATACTGTGAGAATCACTTTTTTTTTTATTTCTCCAGTGCCTTTAACACCATCCAGCCACTGCTGCTGGGCGAGAAGCTGCGGGTGATGGGGGTTGACAGCTCTGTGATCTTCTGGATTACCGACTACCTGACAGGCAGACCACAGTTTGTCAGGCTGGGCAGTGTCTTGTCTGGAGTGGTGGCTAGTGATACAGGAGCGCCACAGGGGACTGTGCTCTCTCCTCTTCTTTTTACCTTATACACCACGGACTTTCAGTACAACACTGAGTCATGCCACCTGCAAAAATTCTCTGATGACTCAGCTGTAGTTGGGTGTATAAGAGGAGGAGAGGAGGGGGAGTACAGGGCACTGGTAGACAGATTTGTGGAGTGGACGGAGCAGAATCACCTGAGGTTGAATGTCAGCAAGACCAGGGAGATAGTGATTGACTTCAGGAAGAGGAAGGCTCCTTTTCAGCCACTGCAGATTAGGGGGGAGGATGTGGGAGTGGTTGAGGACTACAAATATCTGGGTGTCAGGATCAGCAGCGGGTTGGACTGGAGATCCAACACCGATGCTGTGCACAAGAAGGGGATGAGCAGACTCTACTTCCTGAGAAAGCTGAGATCCTTCAACGTGTGCAGCAGGATGCTGGAGCTTTTCTAACAGACTGTTGTCGCCAGCGCCATCTTCTTTGCTACGGTCTGTTGGGGTAGCGGTATCAGGGCCAGAGATACCAACAGACTTGACAAGATTATCAAGAGGGCTGGCTCTGTAATTGGTCTCAGACCGGAGACCTTTGAGACAGTGGTGGAGAGGAGAACACTAAATAAACTGCGATCCATCATGGACAATCCTGATCACCCCCTCCACCACACACTAGATAGACAGCGAAGCACTTTCTCCAGTAGACTACTACAGCTTCGTTGTCGAACGGCCAGGTACAGAAAATCTTTCCTGCCACATGCAATTTCACTGTACAATAACTCACTATGATGTTGTAATCTGGTCATAGCTATGCTGCCACACTGCATCTTACAGACTAACTGGTACATCACTTTTCACTCTGCTCCTGATAGTCCTTCTTTGTGCAAGGGGATGATTCATGTGTTTATACAGGTCATCATATATTAAGCTATGATGTATATAGGTTCTATAGTCGTGTTAGTTTTTACTTTCCATGGGTAATCCCTTTGGCTGTCGTGTGTGTTTCTGTTGTTTGGCTGTCAACTGTCATGCTGCTGTTACACTGTAATTTCCCAGTTTGGGATCAATAAAGTGCATCTATCTATCTATATACTGGTAACTTGGGCAGTTGTTTGTGTGTCTGGCTCTGGCTCAGGACCAGAAGTGCATAGTCTTGGGCTCGTCCTGAAGGGGAGGTGCCCCACTCCCCAGGGAGACAGAAGAACAGACAGGTGAGATAGCTTGCAGGTGAGGTTTTTTTTTTATTCAATCAATAAAAGTTTTATATATATAGCACTTTTCATATAAAAAGTTGTAACACATAGTGCTTCACAGATTGAAATAAAACACAGTTAACCCCTCCCCTTACACACATGCACACACACACACAAACAAACTTTCGTCTGTGTGAGACATGGCAGAGCATCAAGGATCCAGGTGTGGAAGGGCCTTCACTAGGAAGCCATCAACAGCTGGGAAAGTGCCGAGTCCACAGGTACAGGGACACCACTGCTGAGACTCCCAAGTTCAATCCAAGGGGCTGACACTGCGGATATGGTGCCGCAGTATACAATCCCCTCAACCGAGTGGACAAGGGAAATCACAGGCCAGCACTCTGGAGCCAGAAAACAGACATTTCCCTGTGGGAGGGCTCCCTATGATAAAATGATGGAGCTTGGGCAGGATGATAAAAAAATAAAACAATCACTGACAAATAATAGTACGATAATTTGTTGGTAAAAAGACTAGACAGTTAACCCTTTGAGCGTATAGAATTTTTGTCAGGAAAACGCAGAGTTTGACCTCAAATTTTCAAATGATAATAGCTTCAGAACGGTAATTGACCTATAATGAATGATAATTGGACATAATTATAATGAACGATAATTGGACCTAATTTGCATATTGCAACAATCCAAATTTTATTACAACACTATAGCTTCAGAACGGTAATAGATGCAAAGTCCCAATTACAAAAATGTTGCAGAGGAACCCAATTGTCTGCCAAGTGAACTTGCATCCATGCATTGTGCATAATTAAATCACCCTTTATTGTCATTCAACCATACATGTACAGTAGAACGAAATTGTGCTTTATCCTATATACAGTGTCAATCACACACACCCCATGTGTAGAATCAGAAGGGCCGCTGCCATGCAAGGCGCCGCCACAGATTTCCCTCCTCCATTCCATAATTGCTAAGCACCAAGCTGAACGGCAGGAAGTTTCGCTTTTATATGGTCTTCGGCATGACCTGGCTGGGATTTCAACCCCTGCCTCCCGTGTGTGGGGCAGATGCTCTACCAACTGAGCCACCACTCCAGTAGAATTGGACCTAATTTGGATATTGCAACAATCCAAATTTTATTATAACACTATAGCTTCAGAATTACAGTTAGATGCAAAGTCCCAATTATAAAAGTGTTGCAGAGGTACCCAAGTGTCTGCCAGGTGAACTTGCATCGATGCATTGTGCATAATTGGACCTAATTACCGTTCCGAAAAAGCGGTAGAATCAGAATCAGAATCAGAATCAGAATTCGATTTATTGCCATTGTTCATGTAGTAGACCTTCCCAGGGAGGCTGAGGAGTGTGATCCCTCTAAAGTTGGAGCACACCCTCCGGTCCCCTTTTTTGAAGAGAGGAACCACCACCCCGGTTTGCCATGCCAAAGGCACTGCCCCCGACCTCCACGCAATGTTGCAGAGGCGTGTCAACCATGACAACCCAACAACATCCAGGGCCTTGAGGTACTCGGGGCGAATCTCGTCCACCCCCGGGGCCCGGCCACCAAGGAGATTTTTAACCACCTTGGCGACCTCAGCCCCTGTGATAGGCGAGTCATCCCCCTCGTCCCCAAACCCTGCTTCCTCTGTGGAAGGCGTATCAGTGGGATTGCCACTGCCAATGCCAAGGTATTGGAGAGGAGAGTCCGGCCGTTGGTCGAACCTCGGATTCAGGAGGAGCAATGTGGTTTTCGTCCTGGCCGTGGCACATCGGACCAGCTCTTTACCCTCTCGAGAATTCTTGAGGGTTCGTGGGAGTTTGCCCAACCAGTTTACATGTGTTTTGTGGACTTGGAGAAGGCATTTGACCGCGTCCCTCGTGGATTTTTGTGGGGGGTGCTTCGGGAGTATGGGGTATCGGGCTTGTTGTTACGAGCTATTCGGTCTCTGTACGACCGTTGTGAGAGTTTAGTTCGCATTGCCAACACTCGGTCGGAGTCATTCCCAGTGAGAGTTGGACTCCGCCAGGGCTGCCCTTTGTCACCGGTCCTGTTCATAATTTTTATGGACAGGATTTCTAGGCGCAGCCAGGGAATGGAGGGTGTCATGCTTGGTGACCACAGGATCTCATCTCTGTTGTTTGCAGATGATGTTGTCCTGTTGGCTTCATCCAGCAATGACCTACAGCTCTTGCTGGGACGGTTTGCCGCTGAGTGTGAAGCGGCTGGGATGAGAATCAGCACCTCCAAGTCCGAGTCCATGGTCCTCAGCCGGAAAAAGGTGGATTGTCCTCTCCGGGTTGGGGACAGGCTCCTGCCCCAAGTGGAGGAGTTTAAGTATCTTGGGGTCTTGTTCACGAGTGAGGGGAAAATGGAGCGAGAGATCGACAGACGGATTGGAGCAGCATCTGCAGTGATGCGGACGTTGTACCGGTCTGTTGTGGTGAAGAGGGAGCTTAGTTCTAAGGCAAAGCTGTCGATTTACCAGTCAATCTACGTTCCTACTCTCACCTATGGTCACGAGCTTTGGGTAATGACCGAAAGAACGAGATCGCGGATACAAGCGGCTGAAATGAGCTTTCTCCGTAGGATTGCTGGACTCACCCTCAGAGATAGGGTGAGGAGCTCAGTCATCCGGGAGAGGCTCAGAGTAGAACCGCTGCTCCTCCACATTGAAAGGAGTCAGTTGAGGTGGTATGGGCATCTGATTAGGATGCCTCCTGGACGCCTCCCACTTGAGGTGTTTCAGGCACGTCCCACTGGGAGGAGACCCCGGGGCAGACCCAGGACTCGGTGGAGAGACTATGTCTCCCAGCTAGTCTGGGAACGCCTTGGTATCCCCTCTGAAGAGCTGGAGCAGGTGGCTGGGGAGAGGGAAGTCTGGGCTTCTCTGCTTGAACTGCTGCCTCCGCGACCCGGACCTCCGGAAAAGCGGTAGACGATGGATGGATGGATGGATGGTTCATGTAGTACACAAACTAGGAATTTGTCTCGGTGCCATGCTGCAACATTAAAAACATGATGAGATAAAGAGATAAACTAAAAAACTAAAGGACTAAAAACGTGCAATAAGTGTAGAAAAATAAGTAATAATAATAATAATAATAATAATAATAATAATAGTAATAATAATAGTAATAATGAGTAATACTAGTCAAGGCAGTTTTAAATAAATTAGCAAGTAGCAGATAATATGGGGTACCACAGTGCAGTTGATAATGCAACAGAAAAACAGTGATGAATGTCATGAGTCTGGTTGAGCTGCTGTACATAGTGCACGAGAGTCAATAAGTCACTTAATGTTCAGCAGTCTGATGGCAGAGGGGAAAAAGCTATTCATGTGCCGGGAGGTTTTAGTCCGAATGGACCGAAGTCTTCTACCTGAGGGGAGGGGGGCAAACAGTACGTGACCAGGGTGTGAAGGATCGGCTATGATCCGGCCAGCACGCCTCCGGGTCCTGGAGATGTACAGGTCCTGGAGAGATGGGAGCTTGCAGCCGATCACCTTCTCAGCAGTGCGCACGACGCGCTGCAGCCTTAGTCTGTCCCTGGCAGTGGCTCCTGCATACCACACAGTTATGGAGGAGGTGAGGATGGACTCGATGATGGCCGTGTAGAACTGCACTAACATTTTGGTGGGTAGCTTGAGCTTCCTCAGCTGCCGCAGAAGGAACATCCTCTGCTGGGCCTTTTTGATGAGGGAGCTGATGGTTGGCTCCCATTTGAGGTCCCGGGTGATGGTGGTGTCCAAGAAGCGGAAGGAATCTGCAATGGTGATGGGAGAGCCTGTGATGGTGAGGGGGGGGCAGGGGGGTTGTGACTTTCCTGAAGTCCACAATCATCTCCGCTGTCTTCAGAGCGTTCAGCTGCAGTTTGTTGTGGCTGCACCAGGACACCAGCTGGGCCACCTCTTTCCTGTAGACGGACTCGTCGCCGTTGGAAATGAGCCCGATGAGGGTGGTGTCGTCCGCAAACTTAATCAGCTTAACAGACTGGTGGGAGGAGGTGCAGGAGTTGGTATAAAGGGAGAAGAGTAGGGGGGAAAGTACACAGCCCTGGGGTGATCCAATGCTGATGCTAACAGAGTCCGAGACAGACTTCCCCAGCCGCACATGCTGCCTCCGGTCCGTCAGGAAGTCGGTGATCCACCTGCAGAGGGAGTCAGGCACATCGAGCAGGGACAGCTTGTCCTGGAGCAGATCGGGGCGGATGGTGATGAATGCGGAGCTGAAGTCCACAAACAGAATCCTGGCGTAGGTTCCCGGGGAGTCCAGGTGCTGCAGGATGGAGTGGAGGACCAGGCTGACTGCGTCGTCCACAGACCTTTTAGCACAGTAGGCAAACTGCAGCGGGTCCAGGAGGGGAGTGGTGATGGACTTGAGGTGAGACAGGACCAGGCGCTCAAAGGACTTCATGACTACAGAGGTGAGCGCTACAGGTCTGTAGTCGTTAAGTCCAGTAATCCGTGGCTTCTTGGGGACAGGGATGATGGTGGAGGATTTGAGGCAGGTCGGCACGTGACATTGCTTAAGGGAGGTGTTAAAAATGTCTGTGAAGACAGGAGCCAGCTCTTTCGCACAGTGTCTCAGGGTGGAGGGAGACACACCGTCCGGCCCGGGGGCCTTGCGCGGGTTCAGTCTGGAGAACTGTCTGTGCACGTCCTGCTCACTGATGACAAGGGCAGGGGGGGAGGAGGAGGAGGAGGAGGAGGAGGTGGGGACCGCTTTTGATGAATTAGGGGCCGAGGAGGCAGTGGAGCTGGGTGGAGTGGGTGAGTTGGACACAGCTGACGAGGTGTCAAAACGGGCGTAATGTTGGGACAGTTTTTGACAAAGGGCTTTGTCATCCTGACCTTTAGAAGCCTGAGGCCGATAGTTGGTGATTTGCCTCAGTCCTCTCCACACAGAAGCCGAGTCATTAGCAGTGAACTGCTGCTGGAGTCTCTCAGAATACACAGATTTAGCTCTCCTCAGCTCTCTGTTAAACCGATATTTTACCTCTCTGTAGCAGTCCCTGTCTCCACTTTTCAACGCTGCTTCCTTCTCCTTCCTGATCTGTCTGAGCTTGGCAGTGAACCAGGGCTTATCATTAGAGTACCTCACCCTGGTGCGCGATGGAAGAATGTTCTCCTCACAGAAGTTGATATATGAGTTCACAGTGTCCGTGTACTCATTAAGATCATGTGTGGCTCCTTTAAACATGTCCCAGTCAGTTATTTCCATGCATGTCAGTTATGAAGAAGATGGATGGATGGATGGATGGATGGATGGATGGACAAAAGAAGATGGATGGATGGACAACTTTTGTTTCACACACTGTCATCACGTGGTCCTTTTGTCCCATCATTGACAAAATTACTAAAAGTCATTCAAAACAAAAACAATTTTGGTGTCACACTGTCACCACCTGGCCTTTTGTCCCTTCATTTGCCGCTTCATCTTCTACCGCTTTTCCGGAGCGGTAGAAGATGGATGGATGGACAATGTTTCTTTCACACTTTGTCAACACATGGCACTTTTGTCCCTTCATTTGTTCCTTCATCTTCTACCGCTCTGGCAAGGCGGTAGAAGTGTGTGTGACAAACACACACACAAAAAAAGAGAAATCAGGAAGGGACAAACACTTTTTCACACCACTGTCTAAATATATATTGTATACTACTCACAAAAAGTTAGGGATTTTTTGATTTTTGGTGAAATTTATGGAAAATGTAACAAAAATGTAAGTTCACATTACAATGAAATTATATCATGAAAGTAAGGCATTTAAGTAGAAGTATGCAATGATGATTTCCTCACCTCAAACAATTCACTGAAACAAAAGCCAACAACAGTGGAGGGGTACACCACAACAAAAATTTCAATGTCTCGGTAATTTGTCATATGCCCATGAGCATCAATTACAGCTTGACATTGATGTCTCATGCTGTTTACAAGTTGACTTATTGTCTGCTGAGGCATGACATTCCACTCTTCTTGAAGGGCAACTCTGAGGTAATTCAGGTTTTGGGGTGCAGAGTTACGCGCCTCTACACTGCGACTCAGCTGATCCCATTGGTTTTCTATGAGATTCGGGTCTAGAGAAAGTGCAATGTAGGGTTTTCGAGCATGAACTGCCTTTTTAAGGTCATGCCACAGCATCAAAGTCGGATTCAGGTCAGGACTATGACTGGGCCACTCCAAAGTCATCATTTTGTTTTTCCTTAAGCCATTCAGAGGCAGACTTGCTGGTATGATTTGGATCATTGTCCTGCTGCAGAACCCAAATGCGCTTCAGCTTGAGGTCATGAAAAGATGGCCGAACATTCTTCTTCAGGATTTTTTGGTAGACAGCAGAATTCATGGTTCCATTTACCACAGCAAGTCTTCCAGGTCCTGAAGAAGCAAACCAGCACCAGACCATCACACTACCAACACCATATTTTACTGTTGGTATGATGTTCCTTTTCTGAAATGCTGTGTTACTTTTATGCCGGATGTAATGGGACACACACCTTCCAAAAAGTTAAACTTTTTTCTTGTCAGTCCACAGAGTATTTTCCCCACAATCTTTTGTGGGGTCTTTTGTGACCTCTTGGATGATTCGTCATGGCGCTCTTGGGGTAATTTTGGTCGGCCGGCCACTCCTGGGAAGATTCACCACTGTTCCATGTTTTCGCCATTTATGGATAATGGCTCTCACTGTGGTTTGCTGGAGTCCCAAAGCTTTAGAAATGGCTTTATAACCTTTTGCAGACTGATAGATCTCATTTACTTTGTTTCTCATTTATTCCTGAATTTCTTTGGATTGCAGCATGATGTTTAGCTTTTGAGGATCTTTTGGTCTACTTCACTTTATCAGGCAGGTCCTAGTTAAGAGTTTTCTTGATTGAGAACAGGTGTGGCAGTAGTCAGGCCTGGGTGTGGCTCGAGAAATTGAACTCAGCTTTCCAAAGATGTGATACACCACAATTAATTTACGTATGTTTTAATGGGGGGTTGGGGGATCACTTTTTCACACAGGGCCATGTAGGTTTGGCTTTTTGTTTACCCTTAATAATAAACACCTTCATTTAAAAACTGCATCTTATGTTTACTTGTGTTATCTTTGTTTAATATTTAAATTTGTTTGATGATCTGAAACATGAAAGTGTGACATACAAAAAAATGAGAAATCAGGAAGCGGGCAAGCACTTTTTCGCACCACTGTATATATGTATGTATGTATGTATCCTAATTTACTATAATCGCAATACCGTAATGATGCCAAGTGTAATATTGCTTTTATACAACAGTTCCAGCAATCAAAATTTGTTAAATGACTGCAATGCTGGACAAAATATTATGATTTCTTTGTTCAACCACTTATTTTGTGCAGATGAGAAGAAAATAGTCCCTAAATCTAACCAGTGACTGTTGTTAAACATCTCAATCAGCATGAAGACGTCTATTGTCATTTCACACACATATAAACAAATTAAATATTGTCAAGTGCAAATGTAATGTGTTTACAAAATAAAGTAGCTACTTCAGAAAATCCCAGATCAAACGTATCCAGAAGCTAGGAGTTAGCATGCTAGCAATTTAGTACATGCGCACGATTTACCACATTTTTCTTGCTTTTCTTCGCATTTTCAGATGAAACAAGTAGTCCATCAACTAAAAGGTATTGTGGTTTGTTAACTCTTTGAGTGTGTCTGTTGCCGAATTGCGACATAATGGACGCTGAGTACTGGCTCCCCACAGGGCTGTGTGCTGAGCCCTCTCCTGTACTGTCTCTACACCCATGACTGCCGTCCGGCCTATAACAACAACCTCATCGTGAAGTTTGCTGACGACACCACGGTGGTTGGACTCATTTCAGGAGGGGACGAGACAGCCTATGGAGGGAGGTCCTGAAGTTGGCAACTTGGTGTTTAGAAATCAACCTGACTCCAAGGAAATCATTGTCAATTCAGGAGGACCAATACCGACCCAGCCCCCCTCTTCATCAATGGCGAGTGTGTGGAGAGGGTCCACACATTCTGGTACCTCGGCGTCCTTATCTCCTCTGACATCTCTTGGACAGATAACATCTCGGCGATTATTAAGAAGGCTCAGCAGCGGCTACACTTCTTGAGAGTCCTCAGGGAGTACGACCTCAATTCCACCCTGCTGCTGACCTTCTATCGCTCATCCATTGAGAGTCTGCTCACATACTGCATTACAGTGTCAGAATCAGAATCAGAAAAGATTTATTGCCAAGTACATTAACAGATCACTGATAACATACGAGAGAATTTGACTTGACACAGTAATGAACCTGCATTTCCGTGCCGCGGCGCATCTGAAACGCGCCTATCAGCAGGAGGGTACAGGTAGCATAAGGATAATACAATAGGAAGGAGCAAAAAAATCATTGATTCAAAATACTGGTTACATAATTAATCAATATTAAGAGTTCAAGGGAAAAAAAAGCTCTCATTGCACATACATTCGCTACACAGGATTCACGAGACACAAGAGAGCAGTATATATCTTTATTCAGTTCATGGATCAGTGTGTGTGCGGTGTTGAGCAGTGTTAATGATAATAAGAGAGACCCAAGGACACTTGGCAGAAGATGTTTTGTCTGGCTGGCGCCCAGTAGTGTGGTATGGGAACTGCACAATGGCAGACAGGGAGAGGTTGCAGAGGGTAGTACAGGCAGCACAGAAGATCATCGGCCGCCCTCTCCCCTCCCTGACAGACATTTACACCGCCCACTGCCTTAATAGAGCACAATACATCATCAAGGAAATCTACCACCCTGGAGCTGACCTGTTTGACCTGCTGCCCTCAGGGAGGCGCTACAGGTGCATCAGAGCCAGGACAAATAGACTCAAGAACAGTTTTTTTCCAAAAGCCATCATGGCTCTGAATTCTCAGTCCAACCCTC
The DNA here is from genome assembly GCA_020510985.1 of Pholidichthys leucotaenia. Taxonomy (NCBI): domain Eukaryota; kingdom Metazoa; phylum Chordata; class Actinopteri; order Cichliformes; family Pholidichthyidae; genus Pholidichthys; species Pholidichthys leucotaenia. The sequence continues at coordinate 163,924,948 of CM035847.1, forward strand.
CCTGACCCCCCCAGTATACCTCTAAACACATCACTGTGTAATTGACATTTATGGTCCAGAATGCTGTGCAATCTTTTTTAATATTTTTATTTTTATATTGTATATATAACTTATTTTTATCTTAGATTATATACACTGTACACATTACACATTATTTATTGTAGGAATTTATTGTTTTTTATGCTTTTATTTTTCTGTTTTACATATGTTGCACTGAAGGAGATGCTTAAATCTCATTGTACATTTGTTTGTATAATGACAATAAAGGCTATCTATCTATCTATCTATAACCCCTAGTGGTCAAGAGTGGTAAATATTTTTTGTCAATAAAATAGTTCAGATTTCCAAGGCTATAACTTGAAAGTGGTAAGAGATAATGGCTTACTGACAATTAGACAAATGTAAAATATGATCCCAAGTTTCAGATAGGAATAACTTTATGCATCTAATTTGCATAATGTCGCAGCACCTCTTTAAATTCCATAACTCAGTCAAAACTGGACTTTGGACGTATTTACACAAAGAATGGCTCAGTCTTTTGACACCGTTTTTGTACAGAGGTACAAAAAAACCTCTGTACCTCATCATCTTGTCTTCAAAGTATAAGAACAAGAAATATGTACAATATGAAAAAGAAATACAGAAATTCCTCACCAGTGGCTAAGGGGATTACCTCGCTGCTATGGTTGCTGCGTTTTCACTCATCGTGGTTGTTATTTTGTGTTCTGTCAGTCATTTATGCTCCCTATCACATCTACAAAGTCTTATGATTATCCCACATACTGTAAATTTTGCTTGTATCCCGTGGCTATTTTCCACGTACAAAGCCAACTAAGTGATGGTGCATGATGATGGATGGCAGCCATATTAGCTTTCTGGGCTAAAATGCTAAAAACAGGAAATGGAAATGAGTTCTTCTTCTTTGGTGTATTACATGTCATCCATTGAGTTCTCCAAGGGATGTCTGCCACCTTTTAAAACTGGCAGATCAGTACAAATCAGTACAAATCCTCAATGGAGCCGATCATGTCAGAATGAGATGACAGGTGGCACGCAAACTCTCACACTGAAAAGGTTAATCGAGAAAATAATCCTTCCATCCCCCCCCCCGTACATCCCCCACTGTTTTTCCCCTCACAGGCCCAATTAACCCCCCTCCCAGCACACAGCCCCCCCTGACCCAGCCTGACTCTCACTAAGACCCAGTTGAGAGCTGAGCTAAAGAAGATCAAGGCAAGGAAGGCTGCAGGTCCGGATGGCATCAGTTTGAGGCTCCTCAAGTCCTGTGCAGTGCAGCTGTGCGGGATCATGGAGCACATGTTTAGTCTGAGCCTGAAGCTGGGGAGGGTACCACGGCTGTGGAAAGCATTCTGTGTGGTACCTGTACCGAAGACTCCGCACCCCAAGGACCTGAACAGCTACAGACCAGTGGCCCTCACATCACACCTAATGAAGACCCTGGATAGGCTGCTCCTCGCCCACCTCCACCCCCTGGTGGGACAAGCGATAGATCCACTTCAGTTTGCCTACAAGCATGGCATCAGGGTGGAAGATGCAGTGATCTTCCTCCTACATCATTCCCAGTCCCACCTGGAGAAGCCTGGGGGCACTGTGAGGATCATGTTTTTTGATTTCTCCAGTGCTTTCAGCACCATCCAAACAGTGATCCTGAGGGACAAGCTGCTGTGTGCAGGGGTGGACCAGCACCTGTCATCATGGATCCTGGACTACCTCACAGACTGACCAGAGTTTGTGAGAACCCAGGACTTTGTGTCTAATACCATCATCTGCAGTAAGGGGTCCCCCCAGGGAACAGTTCTGGCCCCCTTCCTGTTCACCCTCTACACTGCTGACTTTTCACACAATACACCACACTGCCATCTACAGATGTTCTCTGATGACTCTGCATTCGTCGGCTTCATCTCTGATGGGGGTGATAGGGCGTACAGAGGACTTTTCCAGGACTTCGTGGACTGGTGCCTGCGGAACTGCCTCCAGATCAATGCGTGGAAAAGCAAGGAACTTGTGGTGGACTGCCACAGGCGAGAACAACCCCCCCCACAGCAACCGTAAACACCCAAGGAACAGACATTGAGATGGTGACATCCTACAAGTACCTGGGTGTTCACCTGAGCAATGAACTGGACTGGTCACACAACACCAACTCGCTCTACAAGAAAGGACAGTGCAGGCTGTACCTCCTGAGGAGACTCAGGTCTTTTGGAGTGCAAGGGGCACACCTGAAGACCTTCTATGATTCAGTGGTGGCATCAGTCATCACATTTGAAGTGGTCTGCTGGGGCAGCAGCATCACGGCAGCCGACAGGAAGAGACTGAACAGACTCATCAAAAAAGCTAGCTCTGTTCTGGGGCGATGCCTTGACCCAGTGGAGGAGATAGGAGAGAGAAGGATGGTGGCTAAGCTGTCATCTCTGCTGGAGTCCGAGTCCCACCCCATGCAGGACACGCTAAACGCACTGAGGAGCCCATTTAGTGGTAGGCTGTGCCATCCTAAGTGCACGAGGGAGAGGTTCTGCAGGTCCTTCCTACCTACGGCTGTCAGACTTTATAGCCTAACTGGTGCTGCTCGTAGAGGTCGTATTAAATGCACTAAACATAACAACTTTGCACAATAGAGATCGTCCCTCCAATACACAACTAAGACAATTACAATTATTATTGAGGGTGGCAACAACACTGTTGATTCAAATATGAAATATACTGTTTGGGTACATATTTATATTCTGCCGGGTAATTTAACTAACTGTAATGCTGTTGATTCCATCTAGCTGCAATGCTCCTGCACTGTGTATATAACTGTGTACATATGTAATGTACATTTATTTACTGCTTTGGTTAACCAGTTCTTATCTTATTATTTTATTTACTTTTGGTCTGAGTGCTGCTGTCCCTTTGCTGCTGCAATCCTGGAATTTCTCCATTGTGGGACTAATAAAGGCTTATCTTATCTTATCTTAAACAAACTCTCACACTGCCTATTTTTTAAACAGATGTGAAATTGCTTAATGATCTTAAAATGACTGGGTAGATGTAAGTAGACCTTTGCAAAAGGGTGGGAATTCCAGGTCACAGATGTATAATTTCTTGTCATACAGCACTTCACTGTGGAAATTAAGGTAGCCAAAACAGTACTACAATTGTCAGAGTTGATAGAAAATTACTGTTGGTAATTAACATTACTAGAACACCTTTGAAGCAGAGTGATACATATCCAGTGAAACTGGAGTGTAATTATCGCGGATTATATTATAATTATAATTACAATAGGGATCTGGAATCCCTATTGTCCCATCAAATTGCCTGACCAGCACTAATTGTTGTATATATATATATATATATATAGGTATATATATATACAGTATGTATGTATATATATATATACAGTATAAGCTCTAACCACACAACTGTCCCCCTGCTGACCTCTGTGTCTCAAGGACTCCAACAGACTTTAATATTCCCTCTTCTTCATATACTATTGATTCTTCAGTGCCTCTACTTAGCCTACTGTAAACATAGCCATAGTTTTTTTTAACCTAAATTTAATCTGTTTATTCTCTCTACTGTATATCTTACATTGTCCTCTGTATACCATATTTTATATTATCTGTCATATGTTTACACTTTCACTTACTGGTTCTGCAATTTAGTTTATAGATACTAACTGTATTTTGTTATGTTGTTCTTTTAACATGTGCAGTGTGAATTTAGTCTAATCTATTGCAATACATATGCTTTGTTGTCATATGATGTGAAGGCAGTAGACTGCTTGTGACTGCAGAGAGAAATCTCATTGGTGGCATAGTGATGGTAGTAAAATTAGGCCACTGGTACAAGTGTACTGAAAAAGAGAAGTCAAGTAGAAATGTAACAATCACAGGTGAAGGATGATGCTATGACTGGGAAGTATGTGGACAGTCAATTATTTTTTTTTTGTTTTCCCCTTAAGAAGTGCTCAGGAACTGCTCAGAGCTAATACTGCCCAGAGAGACCAATAAGCAAAAAAGAGACCCAGAGCTAACAAAGAGGTGCTGTGCAAGACAATGTTTGAAGATGCCAAAGATTTATCATCCTACTCACTGACTGAGGCTGCCATGTGTGGAGAACAAGATCAAAGCCAAAGGCACACCCAGGGACATCAGTCCACCTCTGTTCATGTTCATAGCAGCCAAGCAAAGTAGTCCTTTCAAAATATACAAGAGGCCAAGATAAAGGCAAAAAGCTTGGTTAGCGGTTTGAATCCTGCTCTCCCAGTCATCCTGCCATTGTGTCCCTGGGCAAGACACTTTACCCACCTTGGCCCCAGTGTCAGTGACACTGGGTATGAATGTGTATAAATGTTTAGTCATGGCTGGAGAGGCCATTGGTCCAGATTGGCAGTCATATTTCCATCAGTCTGCTCCAGGCCAGCTGTGGCTACAGAAGTAGCTTACCACTATCAATGTCTGTCTGGAGTGAATGAATAATGGACTCACTGTAAGCGCTTTGAGATGTCACTTGACATATAAAGTGCTACATAAATGTAATCCATTATTATTATTATTATTATTAAAAGCCCTCCCAGCGCAGTCTCCTTCTTTACATTCTCATGGCAGCCAGAAAAAGTAGCTGCTTTGAACAGCCCATTCTCACCAATAAAACATCAAATTACATGTTTTGTCACTCAGAGAAATTGTACACAGACACGTAAAAAAGATTTTTTTATGTGCAGTGGATACGTAGTGTTTACAGCTTTAACAAATGTGTGTAACGGCAGCTTAATATTTGTCACTTTTATTGTCTTTCACCATCTGGCAACTAACCCACACCTTAATCCCTAGCCCTAACCTCACAGAAGGTAATGCATAAATCTAAACTTTCATTAGTGGAGTGAAAAACAAATGAAAAAGTCACCCACAGATGAGAGTGGGACTTGAACTAGTGTGTTTTTTATGTCATTGCTTGAACAGCCATGTAATTAACCATCCACCCCCCCCCCCCAACGGAATAAGCACTGGGAAACCAAAGTAAAAGAGGTGTTGTTCTGCACATGTGTGGTGAGGGCTGTTTAGGAGTGTTTTGCACATGCGCAGTGAGTGAAGGCATGAACTTGGAGAATCAGCTTGTAAATATGTGCCAAGGCAAGTTTTGTTTTTTGATTTAACGTGCAAATGTATGATTTTAGAGGAGTGGAAATTATTATTAGATACGTTTTTTACTGAGACCAGGTTAGCTTTGAAATATGTACAACCCACATTCTGGATACTTTTAGCGTTACAGCCTATATGTTAAAATAACAGTAAATAATATGTCATGATTACTAGAAATATCAGCCCACGTGCAAGATGTTACACCAGAGAATGCACACAATGCCGAGAGGCAAGCAAAGTTTTAAACACAATTTTAATGAAAGGAGTTGATGCAATATTAGGGGAATAAAACACCTCACTCACCAGAGGAGAGCCCAGCCTGTAAGGAGGGTGATGAGAGCAGATTAATATGAGGAGGGAGGCAGGGTATAATGAATAATAGGAAAACTCTTATGAATGAGAGCAGAGAGCCCGACGAGGGACCCAGGAAGGCAAGGATGAATGGGAAAGGAAGTTGCGGATGAGTAGGGCTGGAGCGATATCTGACTGGGTGGAGTAGGCGATCTGGAGTGAAGATGATGATGAAGGAGCAGGTGAGTGCACAACGAACCCCTGGGGACATACTGCAGAGATGGCAGCAGCCTGAGAAGGAGAAAGAGAGAGACAGATTATTTTCTGGGTTCCTAGACAATTGAGACTTTACTTACTTAATTCTTTAATGGTAGTATACCCAACGAGCCAGCGCTGGAGCGTTCACAAACTGGTCCTTTTAAGTGCCGGCAGCGAAGAGACAGCAGATGCATCCACTCATGCAGGTGTATTGATTACCTGTGGAGCCAAGAAACCTCCCACAGGACAGGAGGGGGAGTGCGCGCACCAGATCATAACAGTGCTCCCCCCCCTCAAGGAACGCCTCCTGGCTGCCCACTGGGCTTGTTGAGATGGGCTCGGTGAAAGGCCTGGACCATCCCCTTGTCATCGAAGTATGAACGGGGAATCCATGACCTTTCTTCAGGTTTGTAGCCCTTCTAGTGGACCAAGTACTGCAGCCCCCAGCCCCGATGGCGAACGTCCAGAATTCTCTGAAAGGTGTAGGTGGTCTGGCCATCGAGGATCCAAGAAGGCTTCGGGAAGGGGGGGGGGGGGAGGACTGGTGGAGAGAGGCTTTATCTTAGATACATGGAAGGTCAGGTGAATACGGAGAGTCAGCAGAAGCTCCAAGCGGACTGTCACATCATTGATAATTCGGGAGATAGAAAATGGCCCCAGGAAGCGAGGTGACAACTTATGAGATTCCGTCTTTAGAGGCACCTGGTCCGTCAACAGCCACATCTTCTGCCAAACCGTATATCTGGGCACTGGAACCTGCCTGCGGTCCGCATACTGCCGGTTCTGTTCAGTGGAGCGGAAAAGCACAGTGCGGGTGGCCCTCCACAGGTGGCAACAATGGCAAGCGTGGGCTTCCACAGATTGCACAGCGACCTCTTTCTCCGCCATGGGCAACGGGGGGGGTACCCCATCGATGCTTCAAAGGGTGTTAATCCGGTAGCCAACAAAACTGCAGAGTTGTGGGCATACTCCACCCAGGTCAGATGAGTGCTCCACATAGATGGGTTGCAGGATGCCACACGTCTGAGGGCGGCCTCCAGGGACTGGTTGCTGCACTCAGCCTGCCCATTGTTCTGAGGGTGGTATCCAGATGACAGGCTGACCAAGGTGCACAGAGCATGACAAAAAGACTTCCACACTTGCGATGTAAATTGTGGCCGCCGGTCAGACACAATGTCCAGGGGATTGCCGTGAAGGCAGATGACGTGGTTAGTGAAAATACTGGGAATCTCTGAGGCGGAGGGCAGTTTGGGGAGGGGTACTAAATGAATGGCTTTAGAAAAGCGGTTGACAATAGTGAGGATGACAGTGTTACCATTAGAAGGGGGAAGTCCAGTGACAAAGTCCAGGGCTACATGTGACCAGGGGCAGCTGGGAATCAGGAGGGGATGAAGAAGCCCGGCAGGAGGGGAAGAGTCAGATTTATATCTGGTGCATACTTGACATGCTTTGACATAATCCCGGATGTCCATCCACAGCATGGGCCACCAGAACACTCGTTGGATGAGGTTGATGGTCTGGGAAACCCCTGAGTGACAGGCAAAATGACTAGTATGACCCTACCTGATGACATCGGTGTGGAGGTAGGCTGGGACAAACAGCCAATCCTCAGGTCCTCCCTCGGGTTTGGGCTCAGTGGCCTGGCCTTATTGGACCCTCTGCTTGATCTCCCAGGCAAGAGCACCTAAGGTACTGAGGAAGGCACAATGGGTTGGGGGAGGGAGGAGGGAGCTCAGTGGTCAGAGGTAAACTGGCGGGAGAGAGCATCAGGTTTGATATTGCGGGAGCCCAGCCTATAGGTGATGGTAAGATTAAATCTAATAAAGAATAAAGCCCAACGGGCATTTAATCAGCAGTCCGACCGAAGATGTTCTACATTTTTATGGTCGGTCCACACCACGATAGGATGAACCGCTCCCTCCAGCCAGTGTCTCCACTCCTTCAGAGCCAATTTAATGGCCAAGAGCTCTCGATCCCCTACGCTTTAATTCCTCTCTGCTGGCGTGAGCCACCGAGAGAAATACGAGCATGGGTGGAGCTTCTGATCGGAGGTCGAGCACTGCGAGAGGACAACACCAACCCCTGAATCAGAAGCGTCCACCTCTACAATGAATTGGAGCTGAGGGTTGACCTGGGCCAAGATGCGAGTGTTGGAAAATAGGCCCTTCAGTTTAGAAAAGGCCCATTCAGCTGACTCGGACCAGGTGAAAGGCACCTTGACCAAGGTCAGCTGCGTAAGAGGCTGTGCCTCCCCACTGTAATTTCTAATGAATCGATGGTAGAAATTAGCAAAACCTAGGAAGCATTGGAGCTCCTTACAGGACTGGGGTGTTGGACAATCAAGCACAGCCTTCACCTTGGCCGGATCGGCCCTCAGCTCTCCCTCAGCAACAATAAAGCCCAGGAAGCAAAGTGGAGTTGGTGGAAAACTTGCATTTTTCAGCCTTCACAAAGAGCTGGTTTTCCAGGAGTTGCTGTAACACAGCCCTGACATGGACCGAGTGCTCATCTGGCATGTGTAAAAAAATCAAAATATTGTCAAGGTAGACAAAAACAAATTGATTGACCATATCGGGCAGGACATCATTAATCATTTGCTGGAAGACGGCGGGGGCGTTGGTGAACCCAAAAGGCATCACAAGATATTCAAACTGCTCCGGGTGAGTTTTAAATGCTGTCTTTCATTTGTCCCCCTCGCGAATGCTGACTAAATGATACGCATTACGCAGATCCAATTTAGTAAACACACGCGTGCACTGAAGAAGCTCAAACGCGGAGCTGATCAGGGGCAAATGGTATTTTTCTTTGACGGTAATGGCATTTAACTCGCGGAAATGTATGCACGGCTGCAGAGATTTGTCCTTCTTTCTGACAAAGAAAAACCCTGCCCTAAGAGGAACCGAGGAGGGTCGAATAAGGCCGGCATTCAAAGAGTCCTTAACATAACTTTCCATTGCCTCCCTCTCCGGCCCAGAAAGGCTGTAGAGCCGGCTGGATGCAACCGCACACCTGGGAGGAGGTCAATAGCACAGTCATAAGAGCGGTGAGGTGTCAAAGAAAGGGCTCTCGACTTGCTAAAGACTTCCCCAAGGTCATGGTAGACCTCGGGTATGAGGCTGAGAGCCGGCGGCTCCAACGGAGCAGAGGAGACGGAAAGGGACAGTGAACACTTGGCCAAGCAGAGGCAGGATGATAAACAGAAGGGGATCCAGGAAGAGAAGGAATGTTGTGCCCAATTAATGATAGAGTTATGCTTCTGGAGCCATGGATACCCCAGAACCACCAGGGAAGACAAACTCAGGAGAATAAAGAACAATATGGTCTCCCGGTGGTTCCCGGAGAGAAGGACGGGTATCGGCACCGTGCATTCAGTAATAGAAGCCACACAACTACCAGATGGTGCTGCAATGTTAAGAGAAGCCGGCAGTTTAGTTGCGGGAATGCCAATTTCCTGCATGAGCCGCAAAGAGAAGAAATTTTGCTCTGCCTCTGAATCAATTAATGCCGAAACCCTCTTCTCGAACCCTGGCAACTGAATGAGGGCTGGAATGGAAAAGTTACTGGGGGGATGAATAGAGTTCCCACCCATCAGACCCCCCACGGTTACTGATGGGCCGTGTCTTTTTGGTTTTAGGTGGCAATTAAATATCCTGTGCTCTAGCGAGCCACAATACATGCAACCACCGGCTCTCCTTCATCGCTGGTGCTCCTCCGGAGTCAGACAGACTCAGCCAAGCACCATAGACTTGGAGGAGGAGTCGGCCTCACCTGTGCCAGGAGCCGGGGAGAACGTGCGCGAGACGGGCGGGCCGAAGGAGGCCTTTTGCTCCTTTGCGCGCTCGCGGTAACGGTTGTCCAAACTGACAGCTTGATCGATAAACTCATCCAGGGAGGAGGGAGCAGCATGAATCGCCAGGTCATCACGGAGGTTGGCATTGAGACTCTGGAGAAAGATGCTTCTTAGGGAAACGTCATTCCAACTAGAATCTGCCACGACGACCCGAAACTCCACAGAGTAATCGGCTGCTGACCAACTGCCCTGGCGGAGTGACAAAACACTACTCATGATGTTGCCCTCGCTCTCCGAGCAATCAAAAGTCCGGGTGTAATGAGGGCCCTCCACACTGTCTAAAATAGACTGGGCCCAGCTGAGGGCTCAATCTCGCAGCAGGAGGGTCATAAAGTGAATATTTAACGTGTCGTACGGGTACTCCCCACCCACCTGCCGCAGATAAAGCTGAAACTGACACAGAAGCCCCCTGCATTTCCCCACCTCCCCTGCATACAGGGCAGGTGAGGGAACGGAGGTGGTTTGGCGGATGGTGGAAGCAACTGGGATTGTAGGCGGAGGGAGAGGACCTGAATGAGACAAGTGACTAAAGTGTTCAGTGACCATACTCAGCTGCTGCGTAATGGTCTGCAGCTGTTCAGTCAGCATGGCCACCTGCCTTTCTGTAACATCGAGGTGGTAAAGGGCGGAGTTCTCCGCTGATGTAGCACCTGCTGAGCCTAATTCGTTGCTGGCTCATTCTGTCATGATTACTAGAAATATCAGCCCACGTGCAAGATGCTACACCAGAGAATGCACACAATGCTGAGAGGCAAAGTTTTAAAGACAATTTTATTGAAAGGAGTTGATGCAATATTAGCGGAATAAAACACTTCACTCGCCAGAGGAGAGCCCAGCCTGTAAGGATGGAGACGAGAGCAGATTAATACAAGGAGGGAGGCAGAGTATAATGAATAATAGGAAAACTCTTATGAATGAGAGCAGAGAGCCTGACGAGGAACCCAGGAAGAGAAGGATGAATGGGAAAGGAAGTTGTGGATGTGTAGGGCTGGAGAGATGTCTGACCGGGTGGAGTAGGCGATCTGGAGTGAAGACGATGATAAAGGAGCAGGTGAGTGCACAACGAACCCCCGGGGACACACCGCAGAGATGGTGGCAACCTGAGAAGGAGAAAGAGAGAGACAGATTATTCTCTGGGTTCCTAGACAATTGAGACTTTACTTACTTAATTCTTTAATGGCAGCATACCCAACGAGCCAGTGCTGGAACGTTCACATACTGGTCCTTTTAAGCGTTGGCAGCGAAAAGACAGCAGGTGCGTCCACTCACGCAGGCGTATTGATTACCTGCAGGGCCGGGGAACCTCCCACAGGACGGGAGGGGGAGTGCACACACCAGATCATTACATAATAGCACACTGAATACTGCATTGTGACTTGGTGCACATGACACTACAACTCTTCGCATTGGTAGGATAGTAGATTTTGGTTATAAACATTGCAACAATGTCATATTAAATTTTTCACGATGTCAGATTATTTTTTTTACCTTTTCCCTCCAGGCTATCTTTAGTACCAGGGTTATAACTGCAAACATTTCATACTTTGAACCTTTCTCAGAGTAGGAGCCTTATTGAGCCACAACAAAATTATAATTGTTATTATTTCATGTAGTCCACCTGTTGCCTGTTAGCTTTTGCCATAAATTGTATAGTATATGCAGTTTGCAGTTTTCCAATAATGAAACAACAACAATCTACCATATTTTTTAATCAAATATAATCACAGATTTGTTCCTCCTAATGGTGGTGTTTTTCACTGGAGGTGAAATGTACATTTGCAGACTGAAGGAGAAACTCACAGGGAAACAATGATGGATAGATGAGATGGTGAGGAAAACTCAGCTTGACAGATAATTAATTGAGTTGAAAAACTATTAGAATTGAACAATAACAATAGTGCTCACATGACGGATCCATATTGCATATATTACAACCAAACAAAATGCAAGTTGAACCAGTGTCCTGGGAAGATGTAACCATAGCAGAGAATGAATAAAATGAATTCTAGATAACAAAATTAAAAGAATTACTTACAGAGATAAATTAAAGGAAAAGAAATAAAACCCTACACAAAGGAAAATATTTTTCTCTCTGCAAGAGAAAGCTGTCTGCCCGGTTACTGAACAGAGCATAACAGACTTGGGTGAAGAGCTAACACTCACATCTTAAAGTTGACAACTGAGGGAATTACAGTACACTTGGGAAGAGAAACACTGTTGGATAGAGGCTTGGGTGAAAGAACAAAGAGGACAAAAAAAATTATTGATTCAGTCTGAGAAAAATCAAAGTCATAGAAATTACATACACTATATAATGTGCTCAGGACACAGAACACTTGAGAAATCCAGACTTACTGTAGTAATGTGTCCAACATGATGCTAGTTGACCAACATGAAAGCTTTGTGAAAACATTGTGATGTGAAATGAAAAATGAGTCACAGTCTGAATATGAGGATGTGCAGCTTAAGTTCTGGAGAGCTGTTTAGACTCCAAGAACTAGATAGATAGATACAGTTAGGCCCAGAAATATTTGGACAGTGACACAATCTTCATGATTTGGGCTCTGCATGCCACCACATTGGATTTGAAATGAAACAACTACAACAGAATTGAAGTGCAGACTTTTAAGGTTTAATTCAAGGGGTTGAACAAAAATATATGATTAAACATGTAGGAATTGTAGCTATTTTTATACAAACGCTCCTCATTTCAGGGGCTCAAAAGTAACTGGACAAATAAACATAACCCTAGGTAAAATGTTACTTTTCAATATTTTGTTGAGAATCCTTTGCAGGCAATGACTGCATGAAGTCTGGAACCCATGGACATCACCAAACGCTGGGTTTCCTCCTTTGTGATGCTTTGCCAGGCCTTTAAGATAAGATAAGATAAGATAAGATAAGATAAGATAAGATAAGCCTTTATTAGTCCCACAACGGGGAAATTCCAGGATTGCAACAGCACAGGGATAGCAACACTCAGAGCAACAATCAGAAGGCAAGAAAAAAAGCAAGCAAGCAAGAGCAGCTAATATACATATGTACATATTACTATAAAATATATATATACACACACAGAGACACACAGTGCAGAGCATTGTAGCTGGATGGAATAAATATATGAATATATAAACACACAGTGCGGAGCATTGTAGCTAGATGGAATAAATATGTAGATATATAAACACCCACAGTACAGAGCATTGCAGCTAGGTGGAATAAATATCCACCTAGCTGCAATCCACCTACTGCAGCTGTCTTCAGTTGTTGCTTGTTTGTGGGTCTTTGTGCCTTAAGTTTTGTCTTGAGCAAGTGAAATGCATGCGCGATTGGGTTGAGATCTTGTGATTGACTTGGCCATTGCAGAATATTCCACTTTGCTTTAAAAAACTCCTTGGTTTCTTTTGCAGTATGTTTTGGATCATTGTCCATCTGTACTGTGAAGCACTGTCCAATCAACTTTGCTGCATTTGGCTGAATCTGAGCAGAAAGTACATCAGAATTCATCTGGCTGCTTCTGTCTTTTGTCACATCATCAATAAACACAAGTGACCCAGTGCCTTTGGAAGCCATGCATACCCATGCCATCACACTGCCTCCACCATGTTTTACAGAAGATGTGGTGTGCTTTGGATCATGAGTTGTTTCAGTTCTTCTCCAAACTTTCTTCTTCCCATCATTCTGGTACAGGTTGATCTTAGTCTTATCTGTCCAAAGAATGCTGTTCCAGATCTGGGCTGGCTTCTTCAGGTGTTTTTTGGCAAAGTCAATTCTGGCCTTTCTATTTTTGAGGCTGATTAATGGTTTGCACCTTGTGGTGAATCCTTTGTATTTACTCTCATGAAGTCCTCTCTTTATGGTAGACTTCTGGAGAGTGTTCTTCACTTGAGTGGATGTTGTGAAGGGGTTGTTCTTCACCATGGAAAGGATTCTGCGATCATCCACCACTGTTGTCTTCTGTGGACGTCCAGGCCTTTTTGAGTTCCCAAGCTCACCAGTGCACTCTTTTTTTCTCAGAATGTACCAAACTGTTGATTTGGCCACTCCTAACATTTCTGCTATCTCTCTGGTGGAGTTCTTCTTTTTTTTTTAGCCTCAGGATGGTCTGTTTCACCTCCATTGAGAGCTCCTTTGACCGCATGTTGTGTGTTCACAGCAACAGCTTCCAAATGCAAACGCCACACCTGGAATCAACTCCAGACCTTTTAACTGCTTAATTGATGACAGGTTAACGAGGGAAGAGCCCATGCAGCCTTGTTATTTTTTTTTTTTTGCAGCCTTCTGAGTCATTTGTCCAATTACTTTTGGTCCCTTGAAAAAGAGGTGGCTACGTATTAAAGAGCTGTAATTCCTAAACCCTTGCTCCAATTTGGATGTGAATACTCTCAAATTACAGCTGAGAGTCTGCACTTTAAGCCCATAATTGTATCCTGAATATGTTTTCATAAACAGCTAAAATAACAAAACTTGTGCCACTGTCCAAATATTTTTCGGCCTAACTGTAGATAGATAGGCAGACAGACAGATAGATAGATAGATAGATAGATAGATAGATAGATAGATAGATAGATAGATAGATAGATAGATAGATAGATAGATAGATAGATAGATAGATAGATAAGAGCTGTGGTTCACAAAGACAGTGTCTACAAAGTTAATGGAAAGACGTAAATGTGTGTATTTGCTTCAACCCGGGCCAGGAGTTTGCTTGATGCTTTTGAAATTGGTGTTGGAATTAGTTTGAAAATGAGACAGGCAGCCATTTAATAAAGGTTTATCTTATCTTACCAAAGACATGCCTCATCAGACACATGCTCCCACAAAGGGGATTGTTTTCAAGGCAGATGTGCTTTTCTCAGGTGAACACTGATGGACTTCTGTATCCACCGCTTGTTTGGTGCTCAGAGCAGCCAATGCTGGGATGCGGTTTCTGGGGGAGGTAGTGATATTTTCTCCATCCAGATAGTGTTGTGGGGTCAACAATAGTAAACCTGAGGGTCCTGAAAGTGCTTTGGTTCTGAAACTTCTGCCTCTGGCTGTGCAGTTCAAAACTCTGAGTCTCCCTCGAAGGGAGGAAGAAGAAGAGAAGGGATCGTGTTCGTGCTGCCAAATGCTGAAATGGAGGAGTCACTGCAGTTGTTGATGCACATCAACAGCATGATGATTGCTATTTTTGAATTAGGCAATCTCTGATGGACCCATGAATGTTCTCTCAGGGATGCCTGATTGAAAAACAAGACCTCAAAGTAAACTGAATGTGCAGATTGTGTTAGGAACAGTAGGCAACGAGACAAAAATTCACCAATGTTTCACAATATCAGATTAATTGAGCTGCATTTAAAGCAATAAAATCTAAATCTTAAAAAAAGTCTAAATGGTAGTATTTTTAGGACATGACTAACTGCAAAGAGGTTAAACAGAGAAAATGGGTCAGGAAGTCAAATTTGACACTTTCGACCATTTTCATCTTCTCAGTTACAAGAAGTTGGCCCATCTATAAATGTGAAAATAATCAGAGACTCCATCTGTCACAATAAGGATCTTCTCCACCTCCACTTATTGTTCTCCAACTGTAGCAAATATACTAAATGACTGACAACACTTACTATGCCCAGTAGGAATGTACCTACTCACACCGCTACTTTCAATCTAATGTACTGTAGATGAACATTTAGTCACTTCACATTTTTAGGAAGGAGTCCAACAGAAGCAGCAGCTTTTCCTACTTTCAGAAAGCTTAGTTCTTACCCCCTGCCTGAGAAATGGACCCAGGGTTAGTCTCGCTCTGCTATCCTAAATCAGTTAGTCTAACAGCAAATTCTCTTGCAGAGCCCCTTGCACAACAATACAGCGTTCTTTTTCCCTCTTCTCATGTCGCCTCATTTTCTTTTATTCTTATTGCAGCATCACCATGCATTTTTCCTTGTGTCTTCCGTGTCAGTTTCATTGTTCTGCTGCTGCTATTTCCCCTTTAATTTTCTTTGCCTCTTTCTCTCTTAACACACTGGTTGTTAAACAAAAGCCCAAGGTGTGGTACTAGTGCCATCTTTTGACAAAACAGAGGTTGTCACAGAGCCAGTAGCTCAAGAGCTGTCTCTCCATGCCAAGGTTAGATACAGTATAAGCAGGTCATCATTCAAGAGGAGTCCACTACTTGTGCTATTTTCTTTCTCCATATTTCTTATTTCCCCATTGTGGGACTAATAAATCTAATAAATCTTATCTAATCTTATCTTATCTTATTTCCACTAGCTGTGCTTATGTGTCTTTGTGCAGGTTTACCTTGTGATGATAAAAGAACTGAAGGTTCTGTCTCTGCTGGATTTTCCCATTTTATTCAGTTTGATTTTTATTGCCTCCCTCCATTTTTTCTTTCTTCATTCATCATGGGTTCTTGTTTGCTCTGACTTTGTATTTCTCCTCTGAGTGTTCAGTGGTCTGATCAGCTGCACATCAAGAGAGACATAAAACATTACAAAACATTTTCCTCCTCACAGCAGATCTCATTGTAACTCAACCTTGATGTACAATGGGAAGAATTTTAACAAACTTTTTAACTATGCACATACACAAGTAAACAAATGTGCACACATACACACCTATAATGCAAACAGAGCAGAGATAGTAGTGATAATCATGCATTAAATGCAGGCTCACTAGTGCAGGTAATTGAGATTGTGCCACATCACATGAGCTGGAATGAAACCATTGTTGTCACTGTTTGTTGGTGTATATTTAGGGAAATTCCTGGAATAACATTTGCTTGCTTTAAAAATATTTGAACAATAGCAAACTATTACACACGCTAATAATCCCAAATAAATATATTTTATATTTACCAGGACTTTTGTTCCATCCTAGCTATCCCCATGTGCTAAACTTATTGTGAACCGTTGTGATTATGTCAACATTGAGCATATCAGGAATGTGTATATGTGCATAGACACCTACAGTAACATATTGAAAGAAATAAATGTTGCAATATCCTATGCATTCTTTTATGAAAACAGTATTATTCATTTTCTTTTTGGAAACACTTGAGGAGATTGTGATGACATATCATTAAATATCTTCTATATAACCACTGTGTCATGTGTATAGCCTAGAAGAACTGTATGAGTCAATATTGAATTATTGTTTAAAAATGTGTATATGTTCTTCACATCATGTTTAACAGATGCCTGAAACACAGTGCACCTGCTTATGGTGACCCCCAAAACAGCAAGATCCAACGACAGTTTCAAGGATGATATATGAGGCATGGTGCGGTTTCACTTGAAACATAAACACACACTCACAAGCATGTGTCAGTTCTGGAAATTATTAATGATTCCTAGCCCTGGTTGATAATCTGAAAAGCAAAACTACTCCGGACAACTGTTTTGAAAGGAAAATTAGCCTCACTTTAAACTGCCAGCCAAAGAAAATGTTGAATTTTTTGGGTTTTATCCAGTTTGGCTGAACAAGGTATGGATTCCCATAAATAGTTTGTGCTGTAAATACAGTAGATATTAAATCTGTAGGAGACTTTCCCAACATAAACAGTAAAAAAAAATATCAGACATTGGCCACAATTGATGTGCAATAATGCAGAGCTGTTTTGGGATCAGAAAGCAGTATTTATCAGCTGTGGAATGACATTAGCATCTGGCATTTCTGAGCTCAAATGTCATCCACTCAATTTATTTCTATTTGTTTCATTGAATCTGGTTTATTTGACCCATGCTAAAGAGATCATTTTGTTAAACACACATTTCTAAAGCAGGCATTTAGGGCATGTGAAGTGCAGTTATTAAGCATTTCAACCCCTCAATTTGTGAACATGTAACTTGCAGGAGATTCATCAATGGTGTCTTTGTGTTATTAGTCACAAAAGTGAGCAATAAAAGTGATATATGTTCAGTAATGGTCAGAGAGGCCGTTGGCATAGATTGGCAGCCACATTTCCATCAGTCTGCTGCAGGGCAGTGTGGCTACAGTAGTAGCTTACCACTACCATTGTCTGTGGAGTGAATGAATAATGTATCCATTGTAAAGCATCTTTGAGTGTCTATGAAAAGTGCTATATAAATCTGATGCATTATTATTATTATTATTATTATTATTATTATTATTATTATTATTATTATTATTATTATTATTATTATTATTAATAATAATATTATGAAAAGACCTTAGCTTCTGTTCAGTTTGTCCCATTGAAACTGTACTTGGGTGGCTGAAATAGTATAAATGTCATGAGCCTGGGTTTGGCTTCCAAACCCAGTTCTGACTTATTGTTATGTTTTGCCCTAGTTTCCGCCTTCCGCTTCAGGGAAGCTATTGGGCCTCTGCTACCTGACAGCTTGGGCATGCCCCCTCCTCCTGTCTAGTGCCATCAGCTGTGCTGTCACGGGTGTTCACACACATACTCACATTCACACACACACACACACACACACACACACACACATACACACACACACACACACGCACACGCTCCATTCATTCCCATTCATATACTCATGCACGTTCTCTCGCACACCAGGTTCAATAGCACATGCTTTTTCGCACTGGCAATCTCTTTCCTCGTTAGCCTCAGGAGTATTTGTTCGCTGCAATTGTGGAAAGAGATTGTCAGAGCATTCACCTCAATACGCGGCAGCTAGCTCTCCATGTATGTGTTCTCATTTCGTGCTAAGTATTCAGCCTGCACTTGAAGTTTGGTTAATCCCTTGCTGTAATCGGCTCACCCCGCTTCCCCTCTTCATTCTCCAGACTGCACGGATTGTCCCGGGATCGCTCCAGCCCTGTAAATTTCATGATCGCCTTTCTCTTCATGCTGACAGCACTAGGCTTTCCCCTTGACCGGGCTGTAAAGCATCCGGCAGGCGCCCTGCATGTCTGGTGGCCTTAATTTCATCATTTGCATATTCCTGTATTTTTATGGTCTGCTGGACTTGTTACCTTGTGGTTATATTTAATAAAATGGCATTTTCTACTTCCGCGATTGGGTTTTCCATTCTCTCCCTCATGCCCCGTACAATGGCGCACGGGGGCTTGTGACAATAAAGGTCTTATCAGGGTGGGCAAACAGTTGCCATGGAAGGCCATTCCACTGCAAGTTTTCTGTTCCACCCTGTTTCTTCAGCAGGTGTTTTTTTTGTTTTTGTTGTTGTTGTTTTTTTAATGATTAGCAATTCTTGAAGCTGATCGGAGCAAAAACCTACTGAAGAACCTGGGTAGAACAGAACCTGCAGTGGAATGGCCCTGCCTGTCCACCCTGTCTGAGATTTTTGTTAACATAGTGCCACTGATGGCCAACTCAAACATTGTCTTTGGATGAACTATTTATCTTCTCTAGAGGTCTTTTAAGGAATGACAAACGCCACATTTCACAGTTCATTGGAAGTTGCTGCATTTTTTATATGATCATGAAAATATATTTCATATCATTCTTCAAGAATGTTGTTCCATTGCCTCTTTTGCATTAGTGGAAAACTTTAAAAGCCATTGCACACTGAAGCTCTGATTGAACGAGATGACCCAAAACCTCCACCACCACCTTTGATTAGTCTTTAATCAAAGACATCATTAACTACTTTGTTTTCCTAAATTGCATATGATTTAATATTTCATTAGCTGTATCAGGAATCAGCTTCTGGAAGCCACTTTAGTACAAAACTAAGGAATTTTACCATTATGCAACTTTTACACTTCAAAAAAATGGAGTCTTAGGAAGAAAAAATATATTAAAAAAGGAGTATTATTCTCGTTATTTGGTTGACAAATTTTTTCTTGTTCAGTTTTCTGTAAGAAAATTTTACTTGTTTTAAGACATTTTTACTTATTTTAAAGTGACACTCTGCCAAAAATTCAGGTTTTTTTCTTGGTAACATGTCTGTAACATGTTGTTTTTACTTATAAGACATGTAAAATCATTCTTATGTGTCATGTCTTTTTTTTTTTTTTTTTTTTTTGCTGTAAAAGTTTAGTTAAGCTCCTCCCCTTGGAAAAAGACAAGGTTTAGACAGAGCATTTTGGTGAGGTCACTATAACAGGTCATAGGTCACTATCACAGGTCAACATAGTGTTGACCCAATCAGGACTAAGAACTGGCTGTTCAAATTTGCCAGTTGAAGACTTCTGTGTCCTGGTGGGCAGGATGTGAGTGGGTCTAATTAGATCCCAGCATTTGAAGGAGGAGAAAAAGGACTATTTTTCTTTTACAAGCAACTGTAAAACAATGAAAGGGTTTTTTGTTATGACCCGAGCGTCGGTTCTGATCGCGCTCGGGTTAAAGTTATGTCTCGCTGCCGGCCTTGACAGCTGCGGGCGGTATTTTGGCCTCTCCGGGCTCTTATTGAGAAAGTGCTCGGAGGGGTTTCCGCCTGTCAACGGTCGGTCAGCTGTGTGTCATCTGTCATCAGTCCCTGGGTTATTTAAGCTGTGTGCTGGCGTCATTAAGACGCAGCAGTGTCTGATCGCTAATGGTCACGAATCTGATCGCATGAATCGTTAAACTGATCGTTATTTTGTTCACTCATCGTCATGGATGCCTGGACTATATACTCCTCGGCTGCTTAAGGGCTTGACCGTCTTCTCACCGGCACTAGTAAGTGAGCTGAATTAGCCTTATTCCCTCCGGTGTATTTGTGCTGTAAGTCCCTGCTTAGCAGTCCAAGTGCAATTATTACCTAGCTTGTCTGTGTGTGACTGTTTCCTGCCCTGGACCTGTAGTGTGCTTAATTGCCTATGCTTCCTGTTCTGCAAGGACTCTGTCATCAGCTCAGCAGCTTGTGTAAACACCTTTTCACCGTAATAAAACTCACTAAAAACTCACTGGTGGACTTGTGTGCATCTTATAGGTGGCTCGCGAGGGCCACCGTGACAGTACACTGCTGCCCAAACAGCGTTTACGGTGACGCCATTTTGAGACGCTTTTTCACCAGTGAGTTGAGTTTTGGACGTTGTTTTCCCTGTCTGGGACCTGTGTATGTAAGGAATGCCTCACCGAAGAATCACGTGCTGACGTGTGTTTTGGAAGCGGTAGATGAGTTACTCATCTCCGCTTCCATGTTGGACTACGATCACGGCATACATTGGTACCTGGACGCCGCCGAAGATGTGCTCCGTAATCTCTCTCCCTGCTTCGCCAACCACCCGGAAGTCGACGCTAGGAGGGAGGACATCGCCGCCCAACACGAACTATTCCTGATGATGGAGGAGGAACGCGGCATGGAGCAGGTGAAGAGGCACACCTGCTCTTCGCCTAGGGATCCATTTCGGGAGTTCGCACCATCTGGGGGCCGGCGAAGGCGTCGGCGTCACGGCCGGGCGCATCTTCGGCAAGCTCCAGTTCCGGATCCAGTTCCGGGCCGCCGGGATGACCCCCTCAACCAGCCAGCTGCTGAGAGTGAGCTGAGTCCTGTGCCGGTGGGCTCCGTCCTTGGATCCTGTTCCATCCAGCGAGCGAGGGAAGGAGCAACGCCCGCTACAGCTGACAACATCCTCCCCCCGGGAGACAGGCAAGTCCAAGTTCACTTTTCCAGTAATAATAGTGATCTGTCTTGTCTGACTCCTGGGGGTGAAGCTCAGGGTTCGCAGCTCCCTGAGTTTCTTTCCCCAGCTGTAGCCAGTTATATTAAACCTGCTGCCTCTGTGTCTCCTCCTGCGGAGCGGTCCTCGGCGTCAGTCCCACGCCGGCGAACGAGGGGGAGGCCTGCAGCTCTGGGAGACATCCCGGTCTTGCAGCCTTGTGTTGGACAGAGGAGGAGAACGGACTGCAGTGAGGAGCCAGAGCCGACGAGAGAGCGTCCCCAAGGTTCTTCAGGGATGCAGCCCGAGTCAGCAGGTCCAGGGTCCTCTGTCTCCACGCCATACGGGTTACTGGCATGGACGTCTGCGCATGAGGATCCAGCTGCAGAGACCATCAGGCCGGTTGTGGAACCCGACACAGCCGAGTGGGAGCCCGACGACGAGCGTCTTCCTGAACCTGGATCGGCGAAGTCCTGGACGGCTCCAGAGCCCGAGTGCAGGCAAGTGCTCTTTCTTGTTTTCCTGTATGGTGTGTTAGAGCATTTTTGCCTGCCTCATGGGGAGGCGAGTGAGGGGCAGCCGGCCGCTGCACCCGAGCTCGTCTCGCTGGGCTCTGGCGCTGCTGGTGGAACTGATCCCGGTTCTTCCTTGTGTTCTGAGCACCTCCACAGCGTTGCCGGTCCGGAGCCAGTCAAGGTCACGGGACCGGGGGTTCCAGGTTCGGAGATGGAGGTCATCGCCAGAGCAGTCCTGAACCAGTCGGGGTCCGACGTGTGGGCCGAGGAGACCCGGTGCACCCACGTTGGACCCCGACTGGGTCTCCTCGGACCACGCGTCAGACCCCGACCGGGTCTCCTCGGCCCAAACGACGGACCCCAACCGGGTCTCCTCGGCCCACACGTCGGACCCCGAGCGGTGACCCAATCTGGGCCCGTCCTGACCCAGTCGGGGTCCGACGTATGGGCCGAGGTGACCCAGTCGGGGTCCAACGTGGGTGCAGCGGTGACCCAATCTGGGTCCATCCTGACCCAATCGGGGTCCGACGAGGTCCAGTGGGGGTCCAGCGCAGGTGCGGCTGCGACCCAATCAGGATTCGAGGGGGCCCAGGGTTTTGGTTGTCCCCCTCTCAGGAGCCACCAGCTGGGGGCCATTAGTGGGGTTTGTTTGACAGATCGGCGCTCTCCTGTTTTGTTGTTTTCAGGTGAGCGGCTGCATGCATTCCCTCCACGGTCCTGTTGGTTGTGGGATGCGGGTCGGCCACCCGAGGAACTGCTTGGAGCATTCGGCGTCTTGGGTTGGCCACCCAATATACTGTGTGTGTTACGGGGTGACCTGGTTCGGCCACCGGAGGACGTATTCCTGGGGGCATGGTATTGGGGCAGGCCACCTGACTGTTCATGTATTGTGGGATTTTCTGTGGGCCCTTATGGTGCCAAATCTTGTCTTGTACATCTAGCAATTTTTTGTTGTGTATTCAAGCCTTAGTCTTAGTCAGGTCTGAGCAATTTTAGATTGCCTCTTGTTTTTTCTTGTTTTCAAAGTCATAGTCTTAGTCAGGTCTGAGCAATTTTAGATTGCCTCTTGTTTTTTTTTTTCCCTGTTTCCAAAGTCATAGTCTTAGTCAGGTCTGAGCAATTTTAGATTGCCTCTTGTTTTCAAAGTCATAGTCTTAGTCAGGTCTGAGCAATTTTTGTTTATCTCTTGTTTCATTGTATGTCATTGTCTTAGTCAAGTTCTAGCATTTTGTTACCTTGTAAGTCATTGTCTTTGTCTAGTCTGAGCAATTTGTGTTTGCCTCTTGTTACCTTGTGAGTCTTTGCCATAGTCAAGTTAGAGCATTTTTTTGTCTCTTGTTTTTTTTTCTCCTTGTGAGTCTCAGTCTTGTCATAGCCTTGTTTAGTCATGTGTTTTCTTTTGTCTTTGTTTTTTTTTTCCCCCAGAGTCATGTATTTCCTGTATGTTTTTTTTTGTCTGGTCTTAGTCTTGTTTTTTTTTCCCTGAGTCATGTGTTTGTATGTATTTCTTGTTTTGGTCTTTGTCTTGTTTTTGTTGGTTGGTTTCTCTCCCTCCGTACCTGCCCCCCTACCTCCCACCCTGGGGGGGCGGGGGGGCAGGGTGGTCCCTTGGGGCGTCCGGAGTCCGCCCGTGGAGGGAGGGTACTGTTATGACCCGAGCGTCGGTTCTGATCGCGCTCGGGTTAAAGTTATGTCTCGCTGCCGGCCTTGACAGCTGCGGGCGGTATTTTGGCCTCTCCGGGCTCTTATTGTGAAAGTGCTCGGAGGGGTTTCCGCCTGTCAACGGTCGGTCAGCTGTGTGTCATCTGTCATCAGTCCCTGGGTTATTTAAGCTGTGTGCTGGCGTCATTAAGACGCAGCAGTGTCTGATCGCTAATGGTCACGAATCTGATTGCATGGATCGTTAAACTGATCGTTATTTTGTTCACTCATCGTCACGGATGCCTGGACTATATACTCCTCGGCTGCTTAAGGGCTTGACCGTCTTCTCACCGACACTAGTAAGTGAGCTGAATTAGCCTTATTCCCTCTGGTGTATTTGTGCTGTAAGTCCCTGCTTAGCAGTCCGAGTGCAATTATTACCTAGCTTGTCTGTGTGTGACTGTTTCCTGCCCTGGACCTGTAGTGTGCTTAATTGCCTATGCTTCCTGTTCTGCAAGGACTCTGTCATCAGCTCAGCAGCTTGTGTAAACACCTTTTCACCATAATAAAACTCACTAAAAACTCACTGGTGGACTTGTGTGCGTCTTATAGGTGGCTCGCGAGGGCCACCGTGACATTTTTGTTTTTTTTGTGGAAAATACACACACACACACACACACACACACACACACACACACACACACACACACACACACACACACACACAGAGTGGTGTGAAAAAGTATTTGCCTCCTTCCTGATTTCTCATTTTTTGTATGTTTGTCACACTTAAATTTTTCAGATCATCAAACAAATTTAAATATTAGACAAAGATAACACAAGTAAACACAAAATGCAGTTTTTAAATTAAGATGTCTATTATTAAGGGGGAAAAAAATCCAAAACTACATGGCTCTGTGTGAAAAAGTGATTGCCCCCTAAACCCAGTACCTGGTTGGGCCACCCTTAGCAGCAACAACTGCAATCAAGCATTTGCGATGACCTGCGATGAATCTTTTACAGCGCTGTGGAGGAATTTTGGCCCACTCATCTTTGCAGAATTGTTGTAATTCAGCCACAATGGAGGGTTTTCGAGCATGAACTACCTTTTTGAAGTCATGCCACAGCATCCCAATCGGATTCAGGTCAGGACTTTGACAAGACTAGGCCACTCCAAAGTCTTCATTTTGTTTTTCTTAAGCCATTCAGAGGTGGACTTGCTGGTGTGTTTTGGATCATTGTCCTGCTGCAGAACCCAAGTACGCTTCAGCTTAAGGTCACAAACAAATGGCCAGATATTGTCCTTCAAGATTTTTTGGTAGACAGCATAATTCATGGTTCCATTTACCACAGCAAGTCTTCCAGGTCCTGAAGCAGCAAAACAGCCCCAGATCATCACACTGCCACCACCATATTTTATTATTGGTATGATGTTCCTTTGCTGAAATGCTGTGTTATTTTTATGTCGGATGTAATGGGATACACACCTTCCAAAAAGTTCAACTTTTGTCTTGTCAGTCCACAAAGTATTTTTCCCAAAAGTCTTGGGGATCATCAAGATGTTTTCTGGCAAAAATGAGACAAGCCTTTATGTTCTTTTTGCTCAGCAGTGGTTTTTGTCTTGGAACTCTGCCATGCAGGCCATTTTTGCCCAGTTTCTTTCTTATGGTGGAGTCATGAACACTTACCTTAACTGAGGCAAGTGAGGCCTGCAGTTCTTTGGATGTTGTTGTGGGGTCTTTTGTGTCCTCTTGGATGAGTTGTCGCTGCGCTCTTGAGGTAATTTTGGTCAGCCGGCCACTCCTGGGAAGGTTCACCACCGGTCCCTGTTTTCGCAATTTGTGGATAATGGCTCTCACTGTGGTTTGCTGGAGTCCCAAAGCTGTAGAAATGGCTTTGTAGCCTTTTCCAGACTGTTAGATCTCATTTACTTTCTTTGTCACTTGTTCCTGAATTCTTTGAATGATGTCTAGCTTTTGAGGCCCTTTTTGTCCACTTCACTTTGTCAGGCAAGTCCTATTTAAGTGATTTCTTGATTGAGAACAGGTGTGGCAGTTGTCAGGCCTTGGTGTGGCTAGAGACATTGAACTCAGCATTCCAAAGATGTGATAAACCACAGTTAATTTATGTTTTAACGGGGGGGGGGGGGGCACCATGAAGCCATGAAGGTTTGGATTTTTTTTACCCTTAACCCTTTGAGTGTGTACGTTGCCAAACTGCAGCATACCCCTTAGTGGTCAAGAGTAGTAAATATTTTTTGTCAGTAAAATAGTTCAGATTTCCAAGGCTATAACTTTAAAGTGGTAAGAGATAATGGTTTACTGTCAACTAGAAAGATGTAAAATATGATCCAAAGTTTCAAATAGGAATAAATTTATGCATCTAATTTGCATAATGTCACAACACCTCTTTAAATTCCATAACTCAGTCAAAACTGGACTTTGGATGTATTCACACAAAAAATGGTTTAGTCTTTTGACACCATTTTTTGTACAGAGGTACCTCATCATCTTATCTTCAAAGTATATGAACAAGAAATCAGTACATTTAAAAAAAAAAACAGAAATTTCTCACTTACTTTTGACAGAGTGAGAAAGCAGGAGCAGTGCCGCATTCTGCCACTAGGGGCACGTAAATTCTCACACTCAAAGGGTTAATAATAAAAACTTAACACATTTAAAGACTGCCTTTTGTGTTTACTTGTCATCTTTGTCTAATATTTAAATTTGTTTGATGATCTGAAACATTTAAGTGTGACAAACATACAAGAAATGCAAAATCACAAAGGGAAAAACAGTTTTCACACCACTGTGTGTGTGTATGTATGTATGTATATATATACAGTATATATATATATATATATATACAGTGGGGTAAAAAAGTATTTAGTCAGCCACCAATTGTGCAAGTTCTCCCACTTAAAAGATGAGAGAGGTCTCCAATTTTCATCATAAGTATACCTCAACTACGAGAGACAAAATGAGGGGAAAAAAATCCAGAAAATCACATTGTCTGAATTTTAAAGAATAATTTGCAAATTATGGTGGAAAATAAGTATTTGGTCACCTACAAACAAGCCGGATTTCTGGCTCTCACAGACCTGTAACTTCTTCTTTAAGAGGCTCCTCTGTCCTCCACTCGTTACCTGTATTAATGGCACCTGTTTAAACTCGTTATCAGTATAAAAGACACCTGTCCACAACCTCAAACAGTCCGACTCCAAACTCCACTATGGCCAAGACCAAAGAGCTGTCAAAGGACACCAGAAACAAAATTGTAGACCTGCACCAGGCTGGGAAGACTGAATCTGCAATAGGTAAGCAGCTTGGTGTGAAGAAATCAACTGTGGGAGCAATTATTAGAAAACGGAAGACATACAAGACCACTGATAATCTCCCTCGATCTGGGGCTCCGCGCAAGATCTCACCCCGTGGGGTCAAAATGAACACGAGAACGCTGAGCAAAAATCCCAGAACCACACGAGGGGACCCAGTGAATGACCTGCAGAGAGCTGGGACCAAAGTAACAAAGGCTACATCAGTAACACACTACGCCGCCAGGGACTCAAATCCTGCAGTGCCAGATGTGTCCCCCTGCTTAAGCCAGTACATGTCCAGGCCCGTCTGAAGTTTGCTAGAGAGCATTTGGATGATCCAGAAGAGGAATGGGAGAATGTCATATGGTCAGATGAAACCAAAATAGAACTTTTTGGTAAAAACTCAACTTGTTGTGTTTGGAGGAGAAAGAATGATGAGTTGCATCCAAAGAACACCATACCTACTGTGAAGCATGGGGGTGGAAACATCATGCTTTGGGGCTGTTTTTCTGCAAAGGGACCAGGATGACTGATCCGTGTAAAGGAAAGAATGAATGGGGCCATGTATCGTGAGATTTTGAGTGAAAGCCTCCTTCCATCAGCAAGGGCATTGAAGATGAAACGTGGCTGGGTCTTTCAGCATGACAATGATCCCAAACACACCGCCCGGGCAATGAAGGAGTGGCTTCGTAAGAAGCATTTCAAGGTCCTGGAGTGGCCTAGCCAGTCTCCAGATCTCAACCCCATAGAAAATCTTTGGAGGGAGTTGAAAGTCCGTGTTGCCCAACAACAGCCCCAAAACATCACTGCTCTAGAGGAGATCTGCATGGAGGAATGGGCCAAAATACCAGCAACAGTGTGTGAAAACTTTGTGAAGACTTACAGAAAACGTTTGACCTCTGTCATTGCCAACGAAGGGTACATAACAAAGTAGTGAGATGAACTTTTGTTATTGACCAAATACTTAGTTTACCGAGGAATTTACCAATTAATTCATTAAAAATCATTCAATGTGATTTTCTGGATTTTTTTTTTCTCATTTTGTCTCTCATAGTTGAGGTATACCTATGACGAAAATTGGAGACCTCTCTCATCTTTTAAGTGGGAGAACTTGCACAATTGGTGACTGACTAAATACTTTTTTGCCCCACTGTGTATACATATATATATATATATATATATATATATATATATATATATATATATATATATATATATATATGGGTGTTTTTATGGGTGTTTTTATTTATTAGGGGTCCAATGTGTGACATTGGTGGCAAAATTTAAAATTGATCAAATCTGCACATGAAATTGACTAATCACTATCCAATTGTGTCAGGTTTATGAAACTATTAACTATTTTCGTAACGTCATTCGCGTTCAGGAACTCTTGAGGATGAGACCTCACTTCAACTACTTGTAAATGGAGACGTAAACGGGACACTCGGGCTTTTGTTTCCCCGTGTGCCAATGTACTTTGCAATGGCACACGTTTTACACGAAACAACTTCAACACTTCCAGTATTTTTCACGCATCAAAACTCATCAACAGCTACATTTTCATGACATATTAAGATGTGATAACGTGTATACATACCTTCAAATTCTCCCTGTTTGTTGGATAAGACGTAAAATCACAAAAGGCGTAAATGCGGGACACGGAAGTTTGGACCTTCGATAACTTCAATATTAAGTGACCACGGTTAATCCTCTCCACATGGGTTGAGCACATCCGGGGTAGAGAAAATAAAAGTGCTTTCCCAGGGCGCTCACCTCGCCAGACGGGGCTGCGCGCAGCCGACCAAGACCGAAGACGTAAATTTTTTAAAGGACACCATATTCGATGTGTCATAAATGTTTGAGATTTTATTGAAATATTCTACATCTGAGCTTCACAAAGACTGATCTCCTTTTTACGTGTATGGTTTGAGATTTGAAAGGTGCAAAGTGAAAAGCATCAGCACTTCCTGTTTTCTGGTTACTTTACCAAATAACTTGCATGTTGCTGCGTAAATTTGGGGACACCGAAATTTACGTCATACGAGTAAATTTGCAGGGGTCGCCGTACAAAAACCATAGATCCGATCACATTGGGGAATGTTTTATTTTGAATTTGCATTACAACTCTGTTATCTCTTGCATTTTGAGTAGAAAGAGTTACTCAGAGATCACGTTACAGTACTTTGAAATTGATGCGATTTTCATGTCACACAAAAACTGGGAAAAATGAGGGGACATGACCAATAGTTTTGATTCTAACGGCAAAATCAATGATTTTTTTTTAAAATCGCAATGCAAGTCTGAAACTCTTTTATGTTCCCTTGCATATTATAAAAACGAAACCGACATCTGCAAATTACAGAAAAAGAGAGAGCGCTTGAAAGTCGGATGCCCCTGATATAGTGCACTGGACCCCCCCCCCCCCCATATATATATATATATATATATATATATATATATATATATATATCTGCTGGAGTCCGAGTTCCACCCTATGCAGGACATACTGAATGCACTGAGGAGCTCATTTCGCAGCAGACTACATCATCCTAGGTGCACAACCGAGAGGTTTCGCAGGTCCTTCCTACCAACGGCTGTCAGACTGTACAACCTAAGCAGGGCTGCTCGCAGAGATAGCAAAAAGACGTAACAACCTAATAGTTTTGAATGCAAAAGATGCAGATTTACACAATGGTCCCCTCCGGCATACAACTAGGAAAATACCGGTCGCTATGGAGGGTGAGAATATGTATGGGCACATAATCATACCATGTAGGATAACTAAGTAGACGGTTGTGCTGTTTCATCCCATCTAGCAACAATGCTCTGCACTGTGTGTGTTTATATATCTACATATTATTCCATCTAGCTACAATGCTCTGCACTGTGTGTTTATATACTCATATATTTATTCCATCCAGCTACAATGCTCTGCACTGTGTGTCTGTGTATATATATATATTTATAGTAATATGTACATATGTATATTAGCTGCTCTTGCTTTTTTGTTCTTGCCATCTGATTGTTGCTCTGAGTGTTGCTATCCTTGTGCTGTTGCAATCCTGGAATTTCCCCATTGTGGGACTAATAAAGGCTTATCTTATCTTATCTTATCTTATCTTATATATAAGCATACTATATATATATATATACACTACCGTTCAAAAGTTTGGGGGCACCCAGACAATTATTTTGTGTTTTCCGTGAAAAGTCACACTTATTTACCACCATGAGTTGTAAAATGAATAGAAAATATAGTCAAGACATTGACAAGGTTAGAAATAATGATTTGCATTTGAAATAAAAAAATTTTCCTGATACTCAACCTGCTCAAAAGAAGGTCAGTTTTATAGCTTCTCTAACTAGCTAAACTGTTTTCAGCTGTGCTAACATGATTGCACAAGGGTT
Source organism: Pholidichthys leucotaenia (assembly GCA_020510985.1). NCBI lineage: Eukaryota > Metazoa > Chordata > Actinopteri > Cichliformes > Pholidichthyidae > Pholidichthys > Pholidichthys leucotaenia. The sequence goes on from CM035847.1 coordinate 163,954,891, forward strand.
TTCTAATAATCCATTAGCCTTCTGACGCAATGAGTAAACACATTGTACCATTAGAACACTGGAGTGATAGTTGCTGGAAATGTGCCTCTATACACCTATGTAGATATTGCACCAAAAACCAGACATTTGCAGCTAGAATAGTCATTTACCACATTAGCAATGTATATTAGATATTAGAGTGTATTTCTGATTAGTTTAAAGTTATCTTCATTGAAAAAAGCAGTGCTTTTCTTTCAAAAATAAGGAAATTTCTAAGTGACCCCAAACTTCTGAACGGTAGTGTATATATATATATACGTATATACAGTATAATTAGGGTCTGAGCCACTGACAAAGTCAGTGGGTGAGAGCCTTATTGTATCCGTTCCATTTATTATTATTTTTCCGCCTAAACAATTGCATTTTTGACCCTCTAATCATTAACCAAAATGCTATTTTTTTTTTTCGCACACACCTCAGACCCTGTGAAAAATTTGATAAACTGGAAAAAATATGTGCCCCTCCACCCCCAATTTTTGTGAGCAGGGCCAAACGTACCAGCAACACTAAAGTTTGCCGTACAGACACAAAATTTGGGTGAAGTGTGCATCACCTCAAGACATGCAAAAAAATAATAATAATAATGCATCAGATTTATATAGCGCTTTATCATAGACACTCAAAGACGCTTTACAAGTAGATACATTATTCATTCACTCCAGACAGACAACAGTAGTGGCAAGCTACTACTGTAGCTACAGCTGCCCTGGGGCAGGCTGATGGAAACGTGGCTGCCAATCCGCGTCAACGGCCTCTCCGGCCACCACCAAACATTTATACACATTCATACCCTGTGTTATGGACACAGGAGGCAAGGTGGGAAAAAGTGTCTTGCCCAGGGACACAACGGCAGGATATCTGGGGAGAGCGAGATTCGAACCGCCAACCATCCGGTTATTGGACGACCTGCTCTACCTCCTGAGCCACTGCCGTCCAATAATTGTGGCCAACAGGAAGTCCGCCATCTTTCCTCGAAGCCGCCCCACCTCCGATTTGGCCTCAAACCACCCCTCGCATTTGAACTAATTCCTCCTACGGGCCTGCTCCGATTTAACTAATTTTCACATGGTGGCATCTATAGGAATGGGCCATTAAAGGTTGCTTAAGTCACCGTAAAAAGCTCAAAGGTGTGGCCAGGGTGCCATGGCGAAGTTTGACTCTGCCCCTTACAACATCAGACAGCTGTAACTCGAGAAAAACTTGTCCGATGTCCACCAAAACTTCCATGATGGACAATAGTCCTGCCCTGAATGCGTCTGTATAAAAAAATACATGACAAAACATATAGCAACACATAGTGGTTAAAGGACGAATTGCTGAAAACTCTTTTATTTATTACTCATGCACCGTTTGCCAGAATGACGAAAAATTTTCTGAGGTTTATCAGACTACATGGATGATCATAACTGCACATCAACTTTAGCATAGCATTACTGTTGTTACCATGGACACGCCCTCCTGGCCATTCAATCTATGATCTTGTTGAGAGGGTTGGGAATGACCTGGAGTCATGAAATCTGGAACATAGGTCGAGGTCACTGTCATATGTAGTGCTATATTGGTGGGCAACACATAACTGATAGGTAAGTGTTGCCATGGCCACATGGCAAAGGTTGACTCCTCGCCATGGAACATCAGAGAGTTGTAACGTCGACAAACTTTATCCAATTTTCACCAAATTTTTTATGATGGATATTAGTCCAACCATGCACGTGCCTATATAAAAATAATTTATAAAAGTTATAGCACCATCTTGTGGCTAGAACAACGGAAACTTTCAACATGGACAAGCTTTGTACAATTTCACCAAATTTTCTACGATCGATACTAGTCCCACCCCGAATGCGTCTATATAAAAATAATCAACAAAAGTTATAGCGCTACCTATTGATTAAAGGAAGAATTGCTGAAAACACTTTTTTTTTTAATTTTTCTCTCACCAGGTGCAAAATTGACATGAATGACTAGGACTCATTGACACTACATGTATATAGTACAGAACTGTTTTCATGGTGACCAGCACTCTTTAATGGCTTCTTTGCCATGCAAAACATGAGAGTTACAGCTCAGACAATCTTTGTCTGATTTGGACCAAACTTTGTACAAATCCTACTAATCCCACTCTGAACATGTCTGTATATCAATATTCACAAAATTGTCACAGCACCACCTACTGCTGACATGAGCTACTGCACAAAATTGTATCAACTTTCTCGCAAAGACCAGTAGTCACAATGATTGCAGAGGTTTCTCAGTGCACATTGGATTACTGTCAGTGAAAGTCCCTTTTGTCCTGCAATCATCGCAGTTGCCATGGAAACCCACTCCTTGCCATTCAATATGTTTTTTACTTTGGAAGGTTGGGAAAATCCAAGTGTCATGAAATGTTGAACATAAGTCAAGGTGACTCTCTTCTGTAGTCCTATATGGGTCTGCAACACGTACCTAGCATGCAAGCGCTGCCACGGCCACATGCCAAAGTTTCCCTCCTGGCAATATGTTGGACAGCTGTAACTTGGATAATCTTTGTCCAATTTACCCCATAATTGCTACGATGGATCTTAGGCCCACCCCGCACGCTCCTATATAAAAATGATTGACAAAGTTATACCGCCACATTCTGATCACAAGAAAGTACTTCGCCAAACAGTTTTTGTTATTATTCATGCAGTGCTTGCCATGATGACAGGAAATTTGCTGGGTCCCACGGGCAGCGGGATCTGCGGGGGGCGAGGGTCCGCTTACATCTGCTTGCAGCTTTAATTTAAATTGATTAGATTAGATTAGATTCAACTTTATTGTCATTACACATGTATGAATACAAGGTAACGAAACACAGTTTAGCATCCAATCAGAAGTGCAAAGGACAGCAGTGCAGTATATACGGTAATTAACAGTATGTGCAATTTAAGCAAATATATGCAGCAGTGCAGAAAGTTAAGAGTACTGTTATGTGCAAATAATGTGCAATAAGTTAGATGTAGTTATGTAGTTATGCAGTTATGTACAGGTGAGGATGGTAAGAGATGATGGTAAGAGAGTCAGCGGGGAACTAAGTTCAATAACGTGACAGCTGATGTAGCTGATGCTACAGTTTAGTTTAAAATACCTCTTCTTTCTACTGGCTTCTTTAAAGAATGATGCTAAGTATAGTCCCCAAAATGTCCAATGCTATCAATTACACTAATGTTACATGGCTATAGGCAATGTTTTCTGGTCTAGCACTCCAGGATTTTGGGTGGCACTAAAAAAAAAAAACGTGCATTTGATATCCTTGCTGTAGCAATGACTACTGTACAGCTAATGAACAATATGCAAAAGGGGCATATTAAAGATTTCCCCCTGACCCACTTTCAGTTATAGGATGCTGAAATTGCACATGTATAATAAAACATATCTCTATAGGTCATGTGGCGGTGTTCAGCTCTGAACTCCTTAGAGTTTCTCTTTTACAAGTGTTAAGGTGGAGCAGGGTGTGATGGGCCAATGCTGTACCCACGGTGGACCCGGACTGGGCCAATGCTGCACCACGGTGGGCCCCTACTGGGCCAATGCTGCACCCTCGGTGGGCCCAGACCGGGCCAGGGTGTGATAATGAAGCCAGTCTAATGCAGAGCTAGTCTTTAGGTTCTTATACTTGAGAGGCTGAACACTACAGGAGACGTTCAATGAGATGAAAGATATTTAAGGGGAGGATGCCCCATTGTATGACGTAATCAAGCACTGGCATCAACAGTTCAAGTGTGGTTGGGCATCGGTTGAAACGGCACCCCTTACGGGTGACGACAGTGTGTCACTGACCCTGTTTACATGGTCACGAGTAAACTGATTACTGGAAGAAACCAATAAAGGTAATAAACAGCGTATGGTGTTTACATGCACCGAGTAAATGGTTTATAGGGCAAATAAACTAGGTGTGTTAATCTATTTTCTCATAAACCAGTAATGGCCTTTAACTGATAAAGATAATCGGATTACTCTGTTTACATGACAGCTTGAATAATCAGGTAAATCTAGAAAGCTGATTATAATCTGTTTACTTGAGACCATGTAAACAGGGTTATTGATGAAGATGCCATTATGCAGCGATCCTCCAAAATTGTGGCCTCCAGTTGCTTATAACCCTTTGCCAACTAGCCCAAGATGTCAAGATCAATGTGGGGTCTCTTGAAAAAAAAAAATCATCCATGACAATTTGCACATGCAGAAGTTGTCTGCATGATTGATTTCCCAGTTGCTCACTGCTTTCCAGAAGCAGGAATGAATCACATACTCCCATGCTCTTTTGACAATGTGCCAAGAAAACCAAGAGGACTTCTTTGATGGACTAATCACACAGGATGAAACATGGGTCAATCACTATCATCCAGAGACTAAAGCCCACTCCAAGCAATGGGGGCATTATGACTCATCACCTTCAAAGAAGGGACGTGTCCAACCCTCAATGAGCAAGGTCATGTTCATAGTCTTTTGGGATCAGCATGAAGTATTGTTGATGGATTTCCTGGCAATGGGTATCAAAATTGCCAGGACTTACTGTGCTTCACTGCTGCAGAAATTGCAGAAGGCTTGCAAAACCCAAAGGTGTCATGACTGGCCCCTCCAGGGCAAAGAGACAGACCCACGCACTGAACTGCAGTAGTGATGATTTACTAACAAAAGTGAACACAAGATCAACAACAAAAGCTAGCGGGTGTGCAGGGTATACAAAAATACAAACTGAAGGTGCTGACAGAAAAGCACTCCAGAGCCGGCATAGCCATGCGAGTGCTGAGGGAAAAGGTGAGTTACAGGAAAGGACTTCTCCAGAACCGAAATCGCACTGCGAGAAGAGAATTCAGTCATAAGTCATCAATGAGTAGTCATTAATACTGCTGCAGTGTGAGAATGAGCTGGCAGTGTATAAATAGATGAAAAAAATGAGCAGCAGGTGCGGGCAGCTCAGCGAGCCAGGTGACCTAATTACACAACCACTGACAGCTGAGGTGACTAGGGAACTGTGAGTGGATGGTGGGTGTGTCTGGAAAAGGAAGAAGGGGACTCGTGTCAAAGAATGAAAATAAACACAGAAACAGTCAAAAATAATCATAATAGACAGGACCCAGGAGGCGGCTCCCCCATGGGAAGGCCCGATGAAGGGAAGGGGGGCCAAAGGAGGGGGGGCCACGACAGTGTCTGGTGGAGGAGGGGGACCCATGATGGCATCTGGCAATGGAGGGAGAACCACGGCAGTGTCCGGCAGAGGAGGGGAGGCCTCGACGCCCTCAGGATGGCCGGCAACACCCCCGGTGGTTCCGGACTGGGACACGGTTACACCCATGGAGGTCCCAGACTGGGACATAGCTGCACCTGTGGTGGCTCTGAGCTGGAGCAAGGCAGCACCCACGGTGGCTTCGGGCTGGAGTAAAGGAGAACCCACGGTGGGCCCGGAATGGGCCAATGCTCCACCCACAGTGGACCCAGACTGGGCCAATGCTGTACCCCCGGTGGACCCGGACTGGGCCAATGCTGCACCACGGTGGGCCCCTACTGGGCCAACGCTGCACCCTCAGTGGACCTGAACTGGGCCAGTGCTGCCCCCACGGTTGACCCTGGGCTGGGGCATAGCGCCCATGGCGGGCCCATAGTGGAGTGCAGCACCCATCTAGGGTTTAGGCTGGAGCGCAGCACCCACAATGGTCCCCGTCTGGGATACAGCACCCACGGAGACTCAGACAAGGGTGGAGGAACCCAGACGACAGCCTCGGGCAGAGGGGGGGCTGCACTCAAGTGTGCTTCAGCTTAAGGTCACGAACAGATGGCCAGACATTCTCCTTCAGGAATTTTTGGTAGACTGCAGAATTCATGGCTCCATTTACCACAGCAAGTCTACCAGGTCCTGAAGCAGCAAAACAGCCCATTACACGGCACACGAGGGAGAGAATAAAAAACCCAATTCCAGGAGTAGAGAGCGTCAAGTTTATTACAGTTCACCAAATAACAAGTCCAATGATCCACATACAGTTCAATCAAACCACACAAGATTATGGAGCGGTGTAATGACGGAACTGACCACCACATATACAGGACGCCAGCCGAATGCTCTACAGCCTGGTCTAAAATGGAGCCTCGTGCTACAGAGCTGCGTAAAGTACAAAAGGAAAGGCAAGCAGCCTAGTTCTGCGGGGCTGCTAGCACAGGAGAGAAGGCTAAAGACACTTACAGGTCTGGAGCTAATCCGGGGCGAGCCGTGCAGTCTGGGGGCAGAGGCAGAGAAGCGGTACCAGCTGAAACACCAAGGAATAGATAGCCTTTAAATGTCAGGCTGAATTGAACGCAGGGAGTGAATACCATACACAGAGGAACACGCTGCCACATATGAACGGGAATGCCCTGACAATCTTCTTCCTCTGCAGCGGCAAACAAATACTCCAGAAGCTAACGAGGAAAGAGATTGCCGGTGAGAGAATGCGTGGGCAGAACTGATTGGGAACAGGTGAGTGAGAGGGCATGTGAATTAGAGTGAATGGAGCATGTGCATGTGTGTGTGTGAGTGTGTGTGTGTGTGTGTGTGTGTGTGTGTGTGAGCACCGTGACAGAGCAGCTGACAGTGCTTGACAGGAGGAGGGGGCGTGCCAGAGCTGTCAGGAGGAAACTAGGACAAATCATAACAATAACACAGAATCGGGTTTGGCCTCCAAACCCGGATTCATGACAGGGCCCCCCTCTAGGGGTGGATACCAGACACCCCAGTACCATCAGCCAAAAAAACGGAAACAGCACCCCTCAAGAGAACCCCTCCCCCTTGGCAACAAACCCTAACCCAGGGTGGGAGGTGGGGGAAAACTGGTTAGGAGGGAAGCAACCCATGAAAACACAATAGTACAAAAACAGAATAAAGAACAACCCCTCCTAACGAACCCCCAACCTGGAGCACTAACCGCCCTCTCCAGAAGTCCAAAGTTTGGGGGGTCGACCAGATTCCCAGGCCCCCAGTGTGGTGAGGAGTGCAGATCGGGTGGCCTGCCCAAGTCCCAAGTCCAGCAGGCGGCCTGTGGGATAGTGTCCGGCGGCCTGCCCGGGCCAATGGACCACCCAACCCATAAACCAAGTCCCTCGGGTGGCCAACCAGTGTGGTGGGGACACCAAGACCTGCAAGGAAGGCGGAGAGGCAGCCTCCATACTCGGGAACATCGGCGGCCAAGCCAAGGAACAGAAGCCCCCCTGCCATTCGAGGCATGGAGCAGGGGCACCGTAACTCCAAAAGCTAATGAGGAAAGAGATTGCCGATGTAAGAATGCGTGGGCAGAACTGATTGGAAACAGGTGAGTGAGAGGGCATGTGAATGTGAGTGAATGGAGCGTGTGCATGTGTGTGTGTGTATGTGTGTGAGCACCGTGACAGAGCAGCTGACAGTGCTTGACAGGAGGAGGGGGCGTGCCAGAGCTGTCAGGAGGAAACTAGGACAAATCATAACAATAACACAGAACTGGGTTTGTCCTCCAAACCTGGATTCATGACAATTGTTGGTGTGATGTTCCTTTTCTGAAATACTGTGTTACTTTTACGTTGGATGTAATGGGACACACACCTTCCAAAAAGTTCAACTTTTGTCTTGTCAGTCCACAGAGTATTTTCCCAAAAGTCGTGGGGATCATCACAATGCTTTCTGGCAAAACCGAGACAAGCCTTTATGTTCTTTTTGCTCAGCAGTGGTTTTTGTCTTGGAACTCTGCCATTCAGGCCATTTTTGCCCAGTTTCTTTCTTATGGTGGAGTCATGAACACTGACCTTAACTGAAGCTTGCAGTTCTTTGGATGTTGTGGGGTCTTTTGTGACCTCTTGGATGAGTCGTCGCTGTACTCTTGTGGTAATTTTGGTCGGCCAGCTACTCCTGGGAAGGTTCACCACTGTTCCATGTTTTCACCATTTGTAGATAATGGCTCTCACTGTGGTTTGCTGGAGTCCCAAAGCTTTAGAAATGGCTTTATAACCTTTTCCAGACTGATAGATCTCAATTACTTTGTTTCTGATTTGTTCCTGAATTTCTTTGGATTGCAGCATGATGTCTAGCTTTGGAAGCTCTTTTTGTCTCCTTCACTTTGTCAGGCAGGTCCTATTTAAGTGATTTCTTGATTGAGAACAGGTGTGGCAGTAATCAGGCCTGGGTGTGGCAAGAAAAATTGAACTCAGCTTTCCAAAGATGTGATAAACCACAGTTAATTTATGCTTTAGCGGGGGGCAATCACATTTTCACACAGGGCCATGTAGGTTTGGATTTTTTTTCCCTTTATTAATAAACACCTTCATTTAAAAACTGTATTTTGTGTTTACTTGTGTGATCTTTGCTGTTGTGTTATCTTTGTAAATTTGTTTGATGATCTGAAACATTTGTGTGACAAACATACAAAAAAGTAAGAAATCAGGAAGGGGAAAACACTTTTTCACACCACTGTACCTTGCTCTGCTTGCCTCAAAATACCTCCCCCCCACCACCATCTTTAAAACCCTCTGTTACAGCATCTTTCTATCTCCAAATCCTTCAGTCTAAAGCAGAACCAACACTTTTGTTTTCTTATGTTTTCTCTCTCAGTGTCATGAACATTTGCAAAGGTGTGCGGGGAATGAGTTTGTGGGACTCTCTCGACATGCTCTTGTCACTGTTTTCCTTGTAAATGTTGGTGAGATTTGTGTATACCAGGCCCTACTCACCAAGGTTCCATATCTCCACATGAAGGTAAGCAGAAGAGAAGGCAGAGAGAAAACTAAAGACAATAACAAAGGAGGAGTTATTCATGCAGTAATATTAAAATAACAAAGAGATAGTGACATATGGAGAAAGTGAAAAGGGTGCACATACTGTACAACTTATCTGTTTGAGTGCCTTGTTCTTTGATTTTTTTTTTCAGTCACGTCCTTTATTCAAGTACTTCACTACACTGTAAAAAAAATCTGTAAAATATCGGTAAAATTCTGGCAGCAGAGTTGCCAGCATTTTACTGTTATTTTACAATATTCTTGCTGTGAAATGACTTTACACCTTATTACTGTAAAAGTACTGTATATTTCTGTATTTATTCATTTTACTGTTATTTTACAGTGTTCTTCCTGTAAAATGATTTTTTCAGCTTATTTCTGCAATAGTGATTTATTTATTTTTAATGTATTTAGTTTATGTATTTATTTATTTACACTAAAGTACCGGCAGAGATGATAGCAATATACTGTAATGAGCTGGGGGTTTCAGCCAATGCTGAGGTAGCTATTCCTCAATCAGCTTTTATTTTTTAACTTTCCCATAATGCCACAATGGCCGAAGCCATTAAACTGACTAGCTCCCTCAATCACAGTTTCCGCAGAGAACAATGCACCAACACTAACTAACATTTAACAACACTACTAATTATTGTAGTGGAGTGGTGGCCTAGTTGGTACAGCATCTGCCCCACAACCGGGAGGCAGGGGTTCAAATCCCGGCTGGGTCATACCAAAGACCAGGTAAAAATGGTACTTTCCGCCCTTTCACTTGGTGCTCAGCATAATAGAATGGGGAAAGGAAAGTTAACACAGGGCTCATTTCCACCAAAATAAGAGCCAGTGCTAGTTCGGTTCTGGGGCTGGTGCCAGTGCTTAACCAGTTCAACTGTAGTACCTCATAAGAACCAGTTGGTTTTCCACCGATATGGAGCTAGTCGGGGATTACATCAGGGCTACGTCATTATGTAGTGTGAAGCGCCTTTATGCCACCCTGCAGAACACCACAGAAGAAGAAGTAGCAGCGCTAGCTTGTCAAAATGAGAAGTTTGTTGTCTCTTTGGGAGCGCTGCTTTTATTATTCCAAACCTGTATTACCATCCAAAAACAGTTTTATTCTTAATCGCAGAGAATGGTGGCTATGTTTAAGGAGACCGGTAATTATCAATATTTCAGTTATCAGCCATTGTTAGATAAAGTCTGTAGTGCGAGAATTGACTACACTTAAACATAATATTTATGTCAGTTCTGTAATAGGTGGTGTTAGGGCGCATTACGAGACGGACGCCGCCTGTTATGCCAAAAAGTGATCAGCTGCCCAAAAAATGATTGCCGGGGCCATATTGTTATGGGTTTATATTAGCCGTTAAATATATATTTCAACAGATAAACAGTACTTAGTTAGGTATAACAAGATATATTTAACACTTATGATGCATTTTGAACCTGAAACAAACTTGATCTAGGATTAAAAGCAATTAAAATAATGCAGTCACAAGGTTATATGGAAAAATTCATAGATTTACTGCATATACTGTATAATCAATTAAACTTCATTCCAGACTCATGGCCCATCAAAATAAATACAAAAACAAATTAGAAAACCACTCATAGAGTGCATACCTCCGCCAAGGCTCCTTCCGTTTGTCATGGATCACCCCCAAAATGTAATGGGTTTGTGTGTAGGCCTATAGCCACTTATGGTGAAAATGGCATCAAAGTCTGTCCATCAGTTTTGGAGTATTGTTGCAAACACACTGTGAGAAGATAAAAGCCTTGACTGAGGTATGCATTCTCAGATCATCACCAAAATATAATGGGTTCCTCTCTAGCCCAAGAACCACCTCTGGTGAAAATGTCATCCAAATCCATCCAGTAGTTTTTGTGTAATCCTGCTGCACAAATACAAACAAAGCCCTTGGTGGAGGTATGCACTCTCAGATCATCACCAAAATTTAATCATCTGTTCCCCGTGCCATTACACACCTTTCCTGAAAATTTCATCAAAATCCGTTCATAACTTTTTATGAGTATTGTTGCTAACACACTGTGAGAAGATAAGAGCCTTGGCTGAGGTATGCATTCTCAGATCATCACCAAAATGTAATGGGTTCCTCTCTAGCCCAAGAACCACCTCTGGTGAAAATTTCATCAAAATCCATCCAGTACTTTTTGTGTAATCCTGCTGCACAAATACAAACAAAGCCCTTGGTGGAGGTATGCACTCTCAGATCATCACCAAAATCTAATCATCTGTTCCCCATGCCATTACACACCTTTCCTGAAAATTCATCAAAATCTGTTCATAACTTTTTGAGTTATGTTGGTAACAGACAGACAGACAGACAGACAGAGAGACAGACAGACAGACAAACCCCGGTAAAAACATTACCTCCTTGGCGGAGGTAAAAATAGACAAAAAACAAGACAATTAAAACAGTTAATAAAAAACAAGACAATTAAAAGATAAAAGCAAAAACAATTAATAAAAGAAGTACAAATACAGTACAGACTACAGATATACATGAAGATACTGTATTAATATACAGTATATTCCATGTACCTCCAGACAACAGTGTTTTTGCACATAAATATTGCAATCAGATACATTCTATACGTTGTTTACCAAACTGCAACACTTTGGCCAACACTATAATTTTTCAGATGTGATTAAACCTCAAAACATTTAGACACATTGTAGATGGACTGAGACCAGGCAGTAAACCTTTAACAAGCGGGTGCTCCTGGCTCCTGTAGATGGTGATCACTTTTTGGCACGACACCGGATTTCACCACCCAGCCGACCCCATGCAGAAGTGACTGATGAAACCATTTTCGGACACAGGCAGATTTACCCGTGAACAACATAACTACAGCTACCGGATGAGCCGTGCACGTTCAGTTGTGGAAATGGCTTTCGGCGGCTTGAAAGGACGATGGAGGTCCCTCCTGACAAGGAATGACTGCAAACTGGAGCTGAGCAAGAAAATGGTGCTCACCTGCTGCATATTTGATAATATTTGTGAGGAACATGGTGACAGCTTTGGACTCCCAGACACACCTAATCACAGTCAGCCTCCAGTTCAACCACTACCTGACCATGCCAGTGTAGAATGACATTAGGGTGGTTTTAATGGAGTATTTTAACAGTGAGGAGCAATAACCTGTTTAACGCCTGCCATATCATTTACAAACTAGAAAAGCACTCGGAGAGCGCAGACCTCCGCCAAGCGCCACAGTTCCCCCCCATACAGTGTTTGTGTGTCCATTTTCAGATTCCTTAACTATGAAAACATATGACTAGCAATTGGATTCACAATGATAGGATTAGTGGTTCAGTAGTAAAAGCATTACCTCCTTGGCGGAGGTAATAAACTGAAGTGTTGCTGTTGTGTCCATTTCCTCCATCTCCAAACTCCCAGGCTGCGGGCGTTGCAATTCATCGCACAACCGCGTACAACCCACAGGCCAATGGGTTATGCGAGCGTTTTCATAGATCACTGAAAGCAGCACTCAGGGTTTCACTGATGGATGCAAATTGGGTAGACAGGTTGCCGTGGGTTTTATATTGGGGTTGCGCTCCGCGGCAAAAGAGGATTTGGAAGCTTCCCCGGTAGAGAGCTTGTTTTTGCGCAGCCGCTATGGCTGCCCGGGGAATTTCTGCCAAATAATCCCGCGCCGGACAGCTGCCCGTCTCAGCTTTTGCAGCGTAGCGCAAACACAGGCACGCTGCCGGGCCCAGCCCACCACTGTTTTCCACGTGCTTTTGTGCCTAAAACTTTGAAGAACGTGGAGTTCGTGTTCGTCAGACATGACGACCAGCGCCCTCCATTGCGCCTGCACACATGTTGAAAATGGCCCTATCTCACAATGTTAAAGAATCCTTTAAAAAATTCCTGGATCCAGACGGTGATCCGGATCATCCCCAAAATTTAATCAGTTCTTCCTTGTACCATTTCCAACAATGCCTGAAAGTTTCATCGAAATCCGTCCAAAACTTTTTGAGTTATCTTGCTAACCAACAGACAGACAGACAGACAGACAAACCCCGGCAAAAACATAACCTCCAGCGGCCTGCGGCCTGGCGGAGGTAAATATAACATGTGAAGTAGTTCAAAATAACCAAAATAAGTAATGAATAAAACATTCAGCTGACAGTCAGTCCTCAGTGTACTCTGTTTTCAAGTATTTATGGTGTATTTATATATTTTATAGGCACATTTACAGAGTTGTTAAAGGTATACACCTTCTGTACTTGTATGTCATCTATTCTGGTTAAAGTACTGATTCAAGTTTTTAATTCATGTAAGGGTAACAAGAGACAGACTGTAAAGTGTACAAGTTAAAAGTACTTTCCTCAGAAATGATCTCTGTTGTGTATGTAAATAGGCTGTAGTAGTAAGATGGCGGCCGGGTTGGACGTGGGATACACTGGGGTGGTTAATTACCGGTTTCCGGTGGTGACGCCACCCCTAGTATAAAGGAGGTGGGGAGAAGAGGCAAATCCGCTTTCGTCGTGGGAGCCACCTGGCCTGCAGGCAAGTGCCGTAAGCCTATATACGTATGTGACGAGTATCCTAATAAAGCTCCGTTAACTGAGTCAGTTGTGCATTTCTCATTGTCCAATTATGGATGTAACATTTGGCGATGAGGTAAAAGTGGTAATGGAAAGATCTGTTGCCAGTTTTCGGCCATTTTTGGAGGCCCCAGGCAGGCCGCCCATGCCGTGACCTCGCTGGTTTGCTGCTTTTACCAACTACCTCATAGTTTTGAACCTCGGCAAGCTTGAGAGGCTTCAGGCAAGGGCTGTGTTGGTCCATAATTTGGGCACTGAGGGGCAGAAAATACTGGAGAATCTTGGGGGAGCTGATAGCTTTGATGGCGTTGTGGAGTTAATGGTGTGCTATTTTCTCACGCTGGAAAGCGTCACGATCCAGTGCATCCAGTTTCGACAGCGCCACCAGCGGTTGGGAGAGCTGGTGAAGAAATTCATAGAGGATCTCCGGGAGCTGGCAAAGGGATGCAGATTTGGATACCTGGAAGATGAGATGATTCGGGATGAGCTGGCAGAGCACATCCACTGCACGGCGGCCCAGTCCTGACTTCTAGCACGCCCAGGAAGGTTGACGTTGGCCGCAGCTATCAAGCTTGCCAAACAGTTTGAGGCAGCAGAGACCATCGCGAGAGGCCTTACTGAAGGGGCTTCTCTGGACGAGGGTGAGTCTTGCGCTAAGGCACTGTTTTTGGACCCTGGTGATGGTGATGACGGAGAGGACGAGTATGCCTCTGTAGTTAAAGTAAGGTCTGCCCCAGGTACGCCACGTTGTTATGGTTGTGGGTCCCCTGTTCACTGCTATAAGTCCAGTGTGTGCCCGGCGAAAGGAGAGCATTGTGGCAAGTGTGGTGTGCTGAACCACTTTGCCAGGGCATGCGCAAACTTCAAACGCAGGGACCGTAGGGGAGAACCAGGTGCTGCGCAGAAGATTCCAACAATAGTGTGCACGGTTTCCCCGGAAACTACGGGGAGGATCGGGTGCGATGTCATACTCGATGGCATTGAGGTTCCACTGCTGGTGGACACTGGAGCATTTATCTCCATTTTAAACCTGGCGACCATGAAAAGTTTGTTTTCCCACCGACAGATAAGACAGCAGGAAAGAGTCTACTATGACTATGGATGGAACAGACTGGCAGTCTTGGGATTTGTGTAGATGGAGGCCTGGTATAAGTCTGTTGTTGTGCCCCAGGCCCGCATTCACGTCACCGCAGCGGGGGTTAACATCATGGGGTGTAACCTCTTTTACAGCCTGGGTTTCTCCATCGCCAACGTGTCAGGTGAGGAGTGGTCGGGATGCGGACTGTGGAGCCAACCAACTCCATCGGTGGATGTTGTGGAGGTGCAGGAATCAGACTGGCTGGACACGAATGCAAAGGGAGAGCACGTTCGGCACTGCGTGATGCCGCCTCGGGATGGACCCGATGCCGGTTCTTCTGCTGCCCTTGATGAGGGTGCAAGACGGCACGACGGGACCCCAGGGGCGACCTTTAAGGACGAGGTGCCCGCTCCGGATGCTGAAGGAGCGAGACCGGAGAGCGTGTGGATAAATCGCTCGAGACGACGGTCTACCATGGATGGCACGAACCGGACCCGCAAGTTGACCGGATCAGTGGTGGAGGCCAGTTGCAACCAGAATGATCCAAGTAAGAAGAAAAGGGCTTCCCTGCGGATTGGAGATGTGGTTCGGCCCAGGATTGAGGGGTGGATGAGAGGGGATCACGGTTCACGAGCATGGTATGATGACCAGAGGCGGTTCCGGGTGGATGCTGCTCGGAGTGATGGGTATCTGCGCTTGTCTGACCAGACCTGGAGGCATCCAAACAAGCTGCGTTGGACGTTGGAGGAGAAGAGGTGGTGCAGCGGGAGCCCCGAGGTCAGGAGACGGAAGCATTCGGAGAAGGACCCGTCAAAGGACTGAGTGTGTTGTTTTGTATTTATTTTGCTGTTTTGTCATTTGTATGTATTTTTACCCTGGTCCTGATGTGTTTGATTTGATACTGGTGTGGTACTCCGGTCTATTTAAAAAAAACAAAAAACAAAAACAAAAGAAGAAAAGAGAAATGTGATAAGTAATGTGATTTGGAGTGATTAATGATATCTATGAGTGAAATTTTAGTGGTCTATATTGTAAATGTGAGATTTTATTGGCTCGATGGAGGTGGGTTAACAATTTGTAGAACTGACATATGCTAAGATTTGATTTACTGTTAAGTTGGTTTTATATGCCCGAGTTTGGGTGGTAGGGTGCGTTTATCCTGTTTAATTGACTATTTGTGCGAATTTACATACCCAACGTTGATCGTTGTATAATGTGCCTATTGTGGGGTGGGTGTTGGGGGGGGTGCCATTAGTCAATGTGTGTATTGTAATTTTGTCTCTCCTTTTATGTGGAGTTACTTTAGGGTTTGTTTTAGTTTAAAACATTGCGTTATTTTTCTTTACATGTATGGCGGCAGAATAATCCCCCCAGACATGTGGGGGTGCTGGCAGTCTACCTGGCGCCCCCAGCCTTAGCTGTATGCATGGATAGGAGGTCTATTTGTTTCTGTGATTATTTTGCTTTAGAGTGTGAGTTGTGAAGCAAATTTGGGTGGGCTAGCCGTGTGCTTGGCATTTTTTTTGAAGGGGGGGGGATGTTGTGTATGTAAATAGGCTGTAGTAGTAAGATGGCAGCCGGGTTGGACGTGGGATAGACTGGGGTGGTTAATTACCGGTTTCCAGTGGTGACACCACCCCTAGTATAAAGGAGGTGGGCAGAAGAGGCAAATCCGCTTTTGTTGTGGGAGCCACCTGGCCTGCAGGCAAGTGCCGTAAGCCTATATACATATGTGATGAGTATTCTAATAAAGCTCCGTTAACCGAGTTAGTTGTGCATTCGTCATTGCCCAATTAAGGATGTAACAATCTTGTCCAGAGCTGATAGAATGTCATGTGGTATGTTGTCAAAAGAATATAAACTCATTATCATTTTTGAAGCTGGCAACTTGGAACATTTTCCACAGAAAAAGTGCATAGATTTAAAGTTTGTTGCTGCTTGTTCTTTAGAAAATGTGAAAAAAGCTGTCAAAAATATAAGTCCACAAATACCTGATATATTGTCAAACACCTGAAAAAAAGAACTTAAGTGCAGTAATTCAGTACTTGTACTTGCACTTCCCACCACTACAATGTTATAGTGATTTGCATTGTTTGTCCTAAATAGCTTTACATTTCATGCATATGTTTGGTGTGAGAATAACAGTTACTTAATGTAGAAGCAGAAAAACACTTAAGGAAAGAAAGCTTTTATTTATAAAATGTGTGTTAGATCAAAAATGAATTGATTGAGACTGAATCAATAATCAATAGGCGGTTTTCCAAGTTCTGAGCCATTTATTCTCTTTCTGATCAGAAAGGAGGTAATCGGTCACAGCATAACGTGCCTCAGAGCTTGCTCACACCAACTCCCTAACATGTGTTCAAGGATGTTGCTTTTTATACACTGGTCAGGGTCCCTGACCTTATCTAAACCTAAAGACAGCTGGAGCCATCTCTCCAAGAGACTGCTTCTAATCTATGGTCAGCACTGAACATTCTGCTATGATCTTTACATGACCTGGTCATCCTAAGTCATCCTAACTTCAGGCATTCTAATCAGAACAGCTTGGTATGATAAAACAAAAACCCTTGTCATTATTTACAATCTTGCTCAGCCTAATCTTACACTGAGAAACAGACATTCTTTTCAAGGTCTGAGACAATGGAAAAACACAGAGTATCAGACATTGGCTCATTATATGCACCAGATACAGCTATAATATAAAATAGAATAATACAGCATTAAAATCATATAGAATAATCAATGAAACCTGAAAATATCCTATCAATGTGCAAAAACTTAAGACTGCTACATAAGAAATATTATGTACTCATAGCTAAAAATATCAATGCTGTGATAGTTACTTTGTTTGCAGTCCCTCAAGCACAGACACAGCGTGTCCCATCAGTACAACAAGGGCATTGGTACTGTCCTCCCTCTTCTGGATGATTTGCAGCAAAGCGGAGGTCAGCTGCTCCTCCCTTCTGCTCTGCTCCTGCTGTCTCTCATCTGACCTCTCCAGGTAGTCAAGAAGGAGGTCCATGTTTGTGTCCCACTTCTGTTTCCCTGTTTTAAAGTACAAAAATAAATAATATAAAATAACCACACACTGAAAAATGCAGGAATTGTCAATGCAAGGTTGAATGTGTCTATTTGTAGCGGTTTGAATTCAACCCCCACAACACAGAGACAGTCAGCTCGCACTCCTGGGTTTTTTTCCGCTGCATGCTGCGTTTACAGCTGTGAGGTTAATGTGCCACCCATGCATTGTGTTCATGCATCCTGTCTGTACCTCTGATATGCAAATGCCCAGATTGACTGCTGTGAATGTCTTTAATCTATTGTTTGAGTTGAGTATATAAGCTGCACTGTGCTGTTAATCTGCCTCTCATTCACTCATTCTGATTTTGCATCTGCTGCGAGACACACACACTGTCTCCTATTTGAGAGCTGGAGGAACGAGGCTTCAGCCTGCTCACACTATGGGCTGGAGCCGAGTTCTGATGAAGGCGGGTGATAATAAAGCTATTTAAAAATCCAATGCTGCCTTTATTTTATCATCCTCTTCACTGGTGATCCCGGAATGCACACGTTTTGTGCAAACGCGACCTTCTGATCTGAACAGCCACGCTGGCGACCCGAGACTGAAGAAAACGAGCGGCCAGCGAACGCAGCACCCGGGCATGAATGCTCCGTCACAGCGGCCTGACTGGTCTTCCCTCCCTGCGGCCTCAGGGAGACCTCGACGCAGAGCCCACGGCGGGCGAGCCGCTCTCAGGACATCAACCAAGACCGGGTAAGCGGCAGAGAACGTCATGGCGCACCCTCGCCGAGATCGGCACATCCACGCGGGACCGGCCGCGCAGCTCCTCCACATCAGAGCACATGCGGGCGACTCCCATGGCCAACGGAGCACACGTGGACCTGAACGCACCATGGCTAATCTGCAGCCACGGCTCATCAGAGATGTTTTTTGGCGCAGACTGCACCGATCCCCACCAAGTTTCCGACCCTGATTCCCTCTCCAGCGGCCCACCCAAGCACGGAACCCCCGCGTGCACACCGGGGAGTTACGAGGACGGCACACCACGCACGGGGCAAGAATGGCTTCACTGACCGCCTTCCTTCTGCCGCTCACTGGCCCTTCAGGCTTGCTTGTACACCTGAGGCCCGCAGCTTGCTCACTGGATTTTATGGTCTTAGCCACAGCGCACAAGGGGAATTCAGCTGTCTGCGGTTCCCGAGGCTGTAGGGTTACGTCTGCCCTAAAGTCAACACGCCAGTCCCTCTGCTTTTATTTTTTTTCTTGCCGCCGCCCCTGCTTTTCTTCATGGCCACGAGAGGAGTCAGAGACTAATTTTTCTTCTTCTGACCTCTGCATGTTCAGACGGGACATCGCGGAGCAGCAAACACTTTTGGCGCGACTTGAACGGTTTTCCCGCGCCCCGTCAGCATGTACTACCCCCCCCCCCCCCCTCCTGCACAGAGCTTTTCCCTGCTCGCTGCCCAGACTGTAACATCGAGGTCACGGTCCCCTACCATTCCCTCTGGGGGGGGGGAGCAGTGTAGCGGTTTGAATTCAACCCCCACAACACAGAGACAGTCAGCTCGCACTCCTGGGTTTTTTTCCGCTGCATGCTGCGTTTACAGCTGTGAGGTTAATGTGCCACCCATGCATTGTGTTCATGCATCCTGTCTGTACCTCTGATATGCAAATGCCCAGATTGACTGCTGTGAATGTCTTTGATCTACTGTTTGAGTTGAGTATATAAGCTGCACTGTGCTGTTAATCTGCCTCTCATTCACTCATTCTGATTTTGCATCTGCTGCGAGACACACACACTGTCTCCTATTTGAGAGCTGGAGGAACGAGGCTTCAGCCTGCTCACACTATGGGCTGGAGCCGAGTTCTGATGAAGGCAGGTGATAATAAAGCTATTTAAAAATCCAACGCTGCCTTTATTTTATCATCCTCTTCATATTCAACATTCATTTACTGTTAGTGGCATCACAGTATTCAATTCAAGTGTATAATTGATTTAATTCACTCCCTCATTTGTGTGAATGGGTCATGATCTAAACATATATTACCTAATCTGGTCTGATGAGAAGAGGAGGAAGAGCAGGAGGAGGACAAGCTTGGTGCTGGTGCAGGTGAGCTGGACACCACAGGTCTGGATGGTTCTCCCTCATCATCCAGGTGTGATAAATCTGTAAATACAAAGAAAGTGTTTTAGTTTGTGCAGTGTACAACTTAAGCCTTCCATTAAATGTGCAGACATAGAAGGCAATTTTATTCAATATCAATATTAGCAAAGCTTACATGTCTGATTATGGAACAGAAGAACAGGAATAGAATAGGCTTTATTGTCGTTGTACAGTTGTACAGTACAATGAAATTGCAGGTGCTCCACCAGGCTACTGCACAATAAAGTAAGAGAAGGATTAAATAAAATACAGTTACACTACACACAACGAAACACGAGTGAAATTTGAAAAAAAAAATGGCCCAAGATTATGGAAATATTACCAAAATAGTAAAAAAGACAATGTTACTAGTGTCTTTGGTAGAAAAATCACCTATAATACAACGCAAGGCACCCATTCATACACAGTATTGATACCACAAAAAGCGTATTTTGTATATAGTATATCTTTTTATACAGTATATCTTTTTAAAAAAAAAAAGTATTCTGTAGGAGACTAAGATTTCTGTTCTCGTTTTCTCTCAAATGAGCATTTCAAGATATATGGTGATGTCACTAACATCATTTGAGACAACAATAAACAGTATTGATACTGAACAAACAGCGTATTTTGCACTGGATATCAAACTAAGTATTCTGTAAGACGCTAAGATTTTTGGTCTAGTTTCTCAAATGCACATTTCTTTATGGTGAGGAGAAACGTTTGTGGTAAAAACACTGTTAGCTTGTTAGCATAGCTAACCGAAAATACTATAGGCACAAGAGTGACTAAAAAAAATCTGCACTTTGGCCGTTACATATCAATACAAGCGATATACATTTGTCAGCAGAGACGGCCTGTTCATTTCTTTATGGCCAGGACAAACGTTTTTTTTTTGTTTGTTTGTTTGTTTGTTTTTTTGTTACTTATTTGTACCCGTAGGTAGAGTTGGTTTGCAGTCTGGTGACAAGCCACCGGCTGCCGGTCGCTGCGTGCGCGAGCGCCCTAAACCTACATGTTTTTGGTATGCGGGAGGAAACCGGAGAAATCCCGGAGTAAACCCACGCAACACGGGGAGAACATGCAAACTCCACACATCTCACTGTTGGTCGGGGGCTGGGATCGAACCCACGATCTCATGATCCCCGCGATCCCCCGGCCGAGGGTAAACTGTGCTGCCGCAGTGCTAAACCACTGTGCCACCGTGCAGCCCAGTTTGGTCATAGTAAAGGCACTGTTAGCTTGTTAGCACAGCTAACGGAAAATATTATAATATTTTAGTATACTATATAGCCGCACTTTGGCTGTTACATATCAATGCAAGCGGATATATATGTATACATTCCTTAACTTTTGGCATTTTAAAGACAATACACTTACCAGTGTGTTCTGAGCAGTTTGTTGTACGGACTAATCCACGGCAGTGACATAGGCCTTTTCCACTAAAACGGTTCCAATGCTTAACTGGAGCCAGAGCCTGATTGGCACCAGTTCTTTAGTTTTGCACCGCCTGAAGCATCATTCTCAGGCTCTCAAAAGTGGGGCTATCGTAGCCCCAACTCCTACTTGGGCCACGGGCAGCACCAGTTTACGTTGGTTACGTCCACAGCCATGGGCGTGGTTAACTGACCAGCTTCAAAACATTACTGACTGCCATGTTGAACAGCAGAGCAAGTGATGGATTCCAAAACCAAACAGATTTGGAGCGAAGAGGAAACACATTTCTTGGCTCTATGGGCATGAGCAGAAGTACAAGATCAGCTGGAGGGGGCCACTCATCTGATGAACTGTTTTAGAGGATAGGCCAGCCAGCCAGACCATTGCACAGAGATACCAGAAGACTGACCCCCCACTGTAGCTTTCACTACTTACAGTAGCTATGTGGCCTAGGGTCATGAAACGGAGATAGGCGCCACGCTACGGCATGGGAATAACTTAACAAACTATTACAAAAACATAAGTAAAAAACACAGAACTTACATTAAATCCCCTCAAAACATCCCCCACAATCCTTCAGTCCCTATCTCATTAGCGTACTCCCTGTATTTTGGCCAATCATGTCAGAGGTGGCCCAGGATTCCACAATACTGTAATTTTATAGTATCCATACCGTCACCTATATATTCACAGCCTATTACAGTAAAACAAAAATGCAGGATATTTCTGTGACTATTCTAATTTACAGTAACATTCTGGGGTTACTTTAAATGTTCACTGTTTACTGTAGACAGGCATAATACAGTGAATCACTTTAGCAGTTCAGAATGTCTAAAATCCCAATATTTAATGCAATTAAAATTAGCATTGTTCTGTGGGCTTCAGCCAGGTGTTTGAACCCGCAAAATAATAAACTTAAAAATGGATTTAATGGGACAAATGTTTATTTAAACAGGCAGTATCAACATGAATACTGCTACTATAAAAAACAATAACAATAATTATAAACTGTTAGATGCCCCAAATACACAAGCCAAAGTGATTCTGGAAGAATAAAAAAACAGTTGCAGTGAAAATAAACTAAAATTCTGCATGTCAGAGAACTTATTAAAACACACCAAAAGTTGTAACTGCTTCAATACTATTGTCTGTCAAAGAGAGACGATTACCACCTTGCTGGTCATTGTTCCTCTTCCAGGCTTTATTCCAGTGTTACCGCTCTAAAATAACAACAAACAAAATAATCAAAATAACTTAGGGGTGTACAATAAAATAGCATGTTTATGAAGTTGATAATATCAAAGTCTCTTAACAACATCTGGAGTTAAGAGCAAAACACAAGCGAGAGCTCACTGACCTTTTCAAACATAATTTTTGGTAATACTCTCGTGGCAAAGAAATAAAGGTAAGTTAGTTTTTAATTACCGCCTTATATGTAGATGCACAACCCAGCTGATGCAGATGAAGCAGGAGTTCTTGTTCATGAGTGGCTGCACATGTCCTAATGCTCTTAAAGGCTTTCCAAATTTTCCCTTGTGAGTTTGCCAAATCCATTCTAAAAAGTATTGTAGCTTAGTGTGTTTTAAAACATTAGCATACTGTTGATGGCCTGTGTGCTGTTGCTTCAAGTTGAACAGCCCACAATGCATTGCAAATTATAGTACAAAATTGTATTACATTAATACAGTATATTCTGTTGGAAACTGGCCATAAATTAACAGCAGCTGCTTACAGTGTACTACAATATCTCACACTTCTATACACATATACATAAACACACACAGAGACTGCTTCTGACTCCATTAGTGCTTTGGAGCTATTGGGCACTAGCAATTGCCCCTTTGCTGTCCTTAGAGTCAGCAGATAACAACTGGACGATCAGATCCACTGCACATCATGCCTTAGACAGTTTGTTAATAAGGCAGTGCTGCATGATATTCTGCAGCAAGTTATCTGTGTTGGCCCTGCGATGGAGTGGTGATCTGTCCAGGGTGTACCCTGCCTCTCGCCCAAAGATGCTGGGATAGGCTCCAGCCCCCCCCCCCCCGCAACCTGAAAAGGATTAAGCAGAAAAAGATGGATGGATGGATGAAGTTACATCTTTCTCCTGTGACAAGTAATCCCTTAAGAGTGTTATGTTATGTTATGTTATGTTGCAAAGAGTGAAATAAAATGGAGCTGTTCGGCTATTAAACAGAGCCAGAGTGGAGAAAGAAAAGGAAAGGAACTGTACAGTGTGGATTTAACATGGTTCTTTTGTGCAGTGAAGGGTTTCAATGGCATCATTTGAGTCCACTTGTTCCTTTAGTGGGAAGGGTCACTGCAAATCAATACAAGGTTGTTTGAAGTGATCAATTTTATGCCATGATGAACCCTTTCTATTTCAGTGAGAGTGGTGTATTGCAGAATGACAATGCACACACATCCACAGGGCAAGAAGGGTCAGTGGGGAGTTTGATTAGTGGGAAGATTACAAACTGCAGTGTTCCCACTAACCAGCTCTCTGAAACAGATGATCAATAAGAAAAATACACTATTATTATAGTGTATGAGGGAATGCCTTTAAAAGCAATTGTTTGCTATCCTTTCAGTAGAGTTCCACAAAATTAAAATGTTAATTACGATTATCTCCGCCAGGCCGCAGGACAGGAGGTTATGTTTTTGCCGGGGTTTGTCTGTCTGTCTGTCTGTCTGTTGGTTAGCAAGATAACTCAAAAAGTTTTGGACGGATTTAGATGAAACTTTCAGGCGTTGTTGGAAATGGTACAAGGAAGAACTGATTAAATTTTGGGGATGATCCGGATCACCGTCTGGATCCAGGAATTTTTTAAAAGATTCTTTAACATTGTGAGATACGGCCATTTTCAACATGTGTGCAGGCGCAATGGAGGGCGCTGGTCGTCGTGTCTGACCAACACGAACTCCGCGTTCTTCAAAGTTTTACGCACAAAAGCACACAGAAAACTGTGGTGGGCAGGGCCCGGCAACGTGCCTGTGTTTGCGCTGCACTGCAAAAGCTGAGACGGGCAGCTGTCTGGCGCGGGATTATTTGGCAGAAATTCCCCGGGCAGTCATAGTGGCTGCGCAAAAACAAGCTCACTGCCGGGGAAGATTCCAAATCCTCTTTTGCCGCGGAGCGCAACCCCAATAAAACCCACGGCAACCTGTCTACCCAATTTGCATCCGTCAGTGAACCCCTGAGTGCTGCTTTCAGTGATCTATGAAAACGCTTGAATAACCCATTGGCCTGTGGGTTGTACGCGGTTGTGCGATGAATTGCAACGCCTGCAGCCTGGGAGTTTGGAGATGGAGGAGATGGACACAACAGCAACACTTGAGTTTATTACCTCCGCCAAGGAGGTAATGCTTTTACTACTGAACCACTAATCCTATCATTGTGAATCCAATTGCTAGTCATATGTTTTCATGGTCAAGGAATCTGAAAACGTACACACAAACACTGTATGGGGGGAACTGTGGCGCTTGGCGGAGGTCTGCGCTCTCCGAGTGCTTTTCTAGTTTACATTAATACTGTTCTGATGCCGTGCTGTGGCCACACACTAAAAGTACTTTTTAAAACTCAGCTCTCTGAGTTTTCACATGTCAAACTGGCACAAATTGTGGCCCTTCGACTCAATTCACTTGTTATTCAAAATATACAGTGGTGTGAAAAGTGTTTGCCCCCTTCCTGATTTCTCATTTTTTTGCATTCATTCAATCATTCATTCATCTTCTTCCGCTTAGTCCTTTTCGGTTCGCGGGGTTGGCTGGAGCCTACCCCAGCATCTTTGGGCGAGAGGCAGGGTACACCCTGGACAGATCGCCAGTCCATTGCAGGGCCAACACAGAGAGACAGACAACCATTCACTCTCACAGTCATACCTAAGGACAATTTAGAATCCCCAGTTTGATGTTTACCTCCGCCAGGCCGCAGGCCAGGAGGTTATGTTTTTGCCGGGGTTTGTCTGTCTGTTGGTTAGCAAGATAACTCAAAAAGTTTTGGACGGATTTAGATGAAACTTTCGGGCGTTGTTGTAAATGGTACAAGGAAGAACTGATTAAATTTTGGGGATGATCCGGATCACCGTCTGGATCCAGGAATTTTTTAAAAGATTCTTTAACATTGTGAGATACGGCCATTTTCAACATGTGTGCAGGCGCAATGGAGGGCGCTGGTCGTCGTGTCTGACCAACACGAACTCCGCGTTCTTCAAAGTTTTACGCACAAAAGCACACGGAAAACTGTGGTGGGCAGGGCCCGGCAGCGTGCCTGTGTTTGCGCTACACTGCAAAAGCTGAGACGGGCAGCTGTCCGGCGCGGGATTATTTGGCAGAAATTCCCCGGGCAGCCATAGTGGCTGTGCAAAAACAAGCTCACTGCCGGGGAAGATTCCAAATCCTCTTTTGCCGCGGAGCGCAACCCCAATAAAACCCACGGCAACCTGTCTACCCAATTTGCATCCGTCAGTGACCCCTGAGTGCTGCTTTCAGATCTATGAAAACGCTCGCATAACCCATTGGCCTGTGGGTTGTACGCGGTTGTGCAATGAATTGCAACGCCCACAGCCTGGGAGTTTGGAGATGGAGGAGACGGACACAACAGCAACACTTGAGTTTATTACCTCCGCCAAGGAGGTAATGCTTTTACTACTGAACCACTAATCCTATCATTGTGAATCCAATTGCTAGTCATATGTTTTCATGGTCAAGGAATCTGAAAACGTACACACAAACACTGTATGGGGGAAACTGTGGCGCTTGGCGGAGGTCTGCGCTCTCCGAGTGCTTTTCTAATTTTTGTATGTCACACTTACGTAAATGTTTCAG
This sequence comes from Pholidichthys leucotaenia, assembly GCA_020510985.1. NCBI lineage: Eukaryota > Metazoa > Chordata > Actinopteri > Cichliformes > Pholidichthyidae > Pholidichthys > Pholidichthys leucotaenia. The sequence goes on from CM035847.1 coordinate 163,980,750, forward strand.
ATCATCAAACAAATTTAAATATTAGACAAAGGTAACACAAGTGAACACAAAATGCCATTTTTAATTGAAGGTGTTTATTATTAAGGGTAAAAAAAAAAATTCCAAACCTACATGGCCCTGTGTGACAAAGTGATTGCCCTCCCACCCGTTAAAACATAAATTAACTGTGGTTTATCACATCTTTGGAAAGCTGAGTTCAATTTTCTAGCCATTTCTAAAGCTTTGGAACTCCAGCGAACCACAGTGAGAGCCATTATCCACAAATGGCAAAAACAGGGAACAGTGGTGAACCTTCCCAGGAGTGGCAAGCTAGCCAAAACTATTCCAAGAGTGCAGCGACAACTCATCCAAGAGGTCACAAAAGACCCCACAACAACATCCAAAGAACTGCAGGCCTCACTTGCCTCAGTTAAGGTCTGTGTTCGTGAGTCCACCATAAGAACAAGACTGGGCAAAAATGGCCTGCATGGCAGAGTTCCAAGACGAAAACCACTGCTGAGCAAAAAGAAAATAAAGACTCATCTTAGTTTTGCCAGAAAACATCTTGATGATCCCCAAGGCTTTTGGGAAAATACTCTGCGGACTGACGAGACAAAAGTTGAACTTTTTGGAGTGTGTGTCCCATTACAGCCGGTGTAAAAGTAACAGCATTTAAGAAAAGGAACATCATACCAACAGTAAAATATGGTGGTGGTGGTGTGATGTCTGGGGCTGTTTTGCTGCTTCAGGACCTGGAAGACTTGCTGTGGTAAATGGAACCATGAATTCTGTTGTCTACCAAAAAATCCTGGAGGAGAATGTCCGGCCATCTGTTTGTGACCTCAAGCTGAAGTGCACTTGGGCTATGCAGCAGGACAATGATCGAAAACAAACCAGCAAGTCCACCTCTGAACGGCTTAAGAAAAACAAAATTTTGACTTTGGAGTGGCCTAATCAAAGTCCTGACCTGAATCTGATTGAAACGCTGTGGCATGACCTTAAAAAGGCGGTTCATGCTTGAAAACCCTCCAATGTTGCTGAATTACTGTCATGAATGCCCCTTCAGGGCAGAGAGAAAGGCACCACATGCCGGCCGTGAGTTTGCAATATTTAATGAAAAAACATAAAGACATGCACATCATCATCATCATCATCATAGCAGTCTGTCGTGGACGACAATGACTGTTTCATTTAGGTCTGATCAGATTCCTCCACACAGCTCTGTCCTTAGCCTTCCGCTGCCAGGAACTCCTGTCTATGTCCAACTTCTTCAAGTTTCTTTTTACAGTGTCTTTAAATCTGAGCCTTGGTCTACCCTGATTGCGTTTGCCCTCGCATAACTGTGAGTAGAGTAACTGCCGAGGGAGACGCTGGTTGTCTATCCTCTCAACATGTCCGAACCATCTCAGGTTCATCTGTATTAGCATGTCCTCCATTGATGGCAGACCAGCTCGTTTCAACACTTCTATGTTGGTTATCTTCCCATGAGATGTACATTATGGCTCGAAGGTGTCTCATCATGTACGCATGGAGTTTCTTCACCTGCACTCTATAGACAGTCCAAGTTTCAGCACCGTACAATAGAGTAACCAGTACTGTCGCTCTGTACACTTTGCATTTCACAGGCATAGACACATGTTGATTGTTCCACATTCTCTCACTCAAGTTTCCAAACACAGTGCTCGCACTTCCCATTCTGAGGGATAGTTGATCCTCCAGCCTAGCATTCTCTGAAACAGTACTCCCTAGGTACTTGAAAGTCTTGCACTTGACTAGTGGCTCTGTACCAATGCTGATCTCTTCTTGTAGTGATGTTGATAACTGGAACTTTGGTGGTTGATAAAGGTACTCTGTCTTCTTGATGTTGATTTGGAGGCTGAATTGGCTAGCTGCTCTTGCAAATTTCTCCACTAAAGATTGCATATCTTCCACACTGTGTGCAACTAGAGCACTGTCGTTGGCAAAGAGCATTTCTCTTACTACCTTTATCAATGTCTTACCCTTGGCTTGAAACTGTGCCACACTGAACAAATCTGCTTCTTCCCTTGTTTGAATGTATGCTCCTTCTGAAGTGTCTTTGAAGGCCACCTCAAGCATGGCTGCCAGATATAGCGAAAAGAGTGTAGGTGCCAGCACACACCCTTGTTTCACCCTGTTGCTTACTGAAAAGTTTTTAGATACTGAACCACTCATTGCCACGTTTGCTTGCATACCTGTATGGAGTGCCTCGATCAGGCTGACAAACTTCTCTGTAGTGCCATATTTCTTGAGTACTTGCCAAATTCCTTGTCCCGAAACAGTATTGAAGGCTTTACTGAAGTCTATGAAGACTACATAAAGCAGCATGTTCTGTTTGATACACTTTTCTTGAACCTGTTTCAAGCAGAAAATCATGTCCATTGTGCTTCTTCCACTTCTAAAGCCGCACTGGATTTCCGGTAGTACATCCTGTGAGATGTGTTCATTGAGTCTGTAAAGTAGTACACGTGAGAGAATCTTACCAACAGTCGCTAGCAGTGATATACCTTGGTAATTTCCACAATCTTTCCTGTCACCTTTCTTGAACAAAGGCACAATACTTGCATCCTTCCAGTCTTGAGGTACTTTCTGGGCATCCCATATCTCTTGGATGAGCTTGTGCAGGCAGTTGGTCAGCTGAACACCACCAAATTTCTACACTTCTGCTGGAATTCCATCCCTTCCTGGAGCTTTACCATCCTGTGTTGTCCTGATATCTGCCATTAGTTCATCAAAATTTGGTGGTTCATCCAGACTTAATACAGCTGGTCGCTGCACTAGAGCTTCTTTAGCCTCTTCAGTGAGATCTCCAGGGTTGTTTAGTAGTTGGTCAAAGTGGTCTGCAAATCTGTCCAGGATCTTGTCTTTCGCCTGCAAAACCGTTTCACCATCCATAGCCTTTAGTTGGATCAATCCTCTTGGTTTAGGGCCATAGATTTCTCTCAAACCTGTGAAGAATGTTTTCATGTCCTTTCTGTCTGCTGCGGTTTGAAGTTTCTCCATTTTTTCATCCCACCAGTTGGACTTCATCTCTCTGGTGTACTTCTGTAGCTCACTCTGAGCCTTTGAGTATTTCTTCTTCTTCAACCTTGTGTTACACTGTAGGTTTTCCTGCCTAGCTGTATTCCTCGCTTCTAGTAGTTTCTTCAGGTGTTCATTATGCTCATCAAACCAATCTTGATGTTTCCTCTCAGGGTAGCCTTATACATCACTCGCAGTCTGATACACCGTATCCCTCAATGTTGGCCATTTCTCTTCTATGTCATTCTCCGAGTTGTTGCTGTCCCAGTCTTTCAAGTTTTCATCCATTTCCTGTGTAAGTTCTTCCTGCTTTTTTTGGCCTTTCAGTGCACTAGTGTTTAGCTTCCATGGTGGCTTTGCACCTGTCCTGCAGTGCTGTTTTCATCTGCAAATCCTTAATCTAGATCTCAGCATAACATTATCAGTACCACAGTCCACGCCTCTCATTGCTCTGGTGTCCAATACATCCTTTATGTCTCTCTGCCTGACTATGATGTAGTCTAATAAGTGCCAGTGCTTGGATCTTGGGTGCATCCATGTCTTCTTGTGTGTGTTCTTGTGCTTAAATAGAGTGTTGGTTATCACAAGGTTGTACTCTGAACATAGTGCAAGTAGAAGTTCTCCATTAGCATTGCACTTCCCTACTCCATGACTGCCTAGCACTCCTTTCCATTTCTCAGTGTCCAAACCAACTCTGGTATTCAAATCTCCAATGAGTATAAGCCTGTGATCAGTTGGTACACGCCTGATAGTCTCACGTAAATCACTGTAGAACTCTTCCTTCAGCTCCTCTGTCTTGGTCATTGTTGGAGCATATGCACTGATGAGTGTGGCATTCATCTTCCACTGTAGTGGGAGTCTCATAGTCATTATTCTGTCGTTGATTGGCACCGGTTCCTCATCAAGCATTGCTGCTATCTCCTTTCTAACTGCAAAGCCCACTCCTGCTTCTCTCCTTTCTTGAGTTGATCTCCCACTCCAAAAGAAGATGTACCCATGCTGTTCCAAGCTGTCATATTCAGGCAATCTTGTTTCACTAAGTGTAGCTATGTCTACATTGTACCTGTTCATTTCCAGGGCCACAAGTGCGGTCTGTCTTTCTGGGCGCTGTGATGTTGTTCTGTCCAACAGAGTGCATATATTCCATTCTGCTACACACAAGGCTGCTGTTTTCCTCTTCTTTTGTCTTCCTGCTCCTAGCTTACTTTTGGCTGCCTGTCGGAGTGTGAACAAATCAGCGTGGACCTTGTAAGCCCGGGCGACATCCGAGCCGGTATGAGTTGCTTTCTGATTGACCATTTAATGAAACTGCCTGCAAAGTATTTTAGTACTGCTAGCTTTTGCTGGACTAGCAGCACATTCTTGGCAGATAAAAGTATTATCAGTGGCAAGGACAAGCCAAGACAAACTGACTCCAGTATCTGTTGCAGTGACTGACCAGATGATAGGTTTGTTTATCTCTGCTCTTTGTGTCGTGCATGTCACAATGCACTGACTGGCACAGTCCACCACAGACCTTGCGACAGATGTGTTTATCTGCCAGGATGTCCAGTCTCACCCCGTGTAACTGGGAGAGGTCCACCACAGACCGGTGGCAGATATTGTTTTTAGTTCTGCCAGGATGCCCTGTTTCACCCTCTACGCCCTCGGAAGGGCAGGGATGCCGGTTGAGTCGCCGACAGCCCGACCCATGAGACAGGTAGTACCGGTTTTCATGGTTATCCGGTTGCAAGCAAGCCAATGCCTGACCGGACAAAAAAAAAAAAAAAAGAAAGGGGATGTAAGTCTCAGTTAAAAGCTGCCAATTTCTGACCAAAAAAAAGTGGAATTTTATGGGTAAGAAGCTGCAGCTTTAGCAAAAAGACAAAAAAGGTGTAAATTTCCAACTGTTTACAACCTAAAATGGTGCAGATATAAGATTTGAGTAAAATGCTGCAAGTTTTAGCTTTTTTTTTAAACTGCAAATTCAAGAGTAAGAAAAGTTCTAAATTCATGAGGAAAAAGATCCAAAATTATGAATAATAAAAAGCTGCAAATTTTCAAGTAAGAAGCTGCACATTTCTGAGTAAAATGGCTCTAACTCTGCAGGAAAATCCTGCAAATTTATGAGAAAAATCCTCACATTTACAAAAGAATGTTTCTAATTTACATGAAAAAGGATGTGATAAATTGGTGTGTGCTGGCCTTTTTTTTTCTTTTTTAAATACATCCGTGAGGAGGAACTAAGTGGTGGTGTTCGGAGGTGTTAAATCCTGCAGATCTGCATTAATCAGCAGGGAAAAGGAGAAGAAGAGGAATAGGTGTTCCCCAGCAGCAGAAATAATCCAGTTAACCAAGGAAGAGTAAACACATGACACCACATGACACCCAACAGATCACCCCCCCCATGACATCAGTGGGAACAGCTGGGACAAACTTCACACCTCTGTCAATTTACATGTTCTCTTCTGAGGACAATACAAACAGAGCTGCTGCTGAGATGGAAACCAAAGGGTTAAATGGTGACGTGGCTTTATCAGCAACACTGATCCCCCCCCACCCCCAACTGATCTGCTGGACAGGAACTACCAACTCCTCTGGCCTGTTAACCCAATTTTAACAACAAAAGGACATGCAAAAGAATGAAGATTCCCTTTGATTTAACAGTATAACAGCGTGAATTTTCTGGTCTGTGAATGAACAGAGCAGCCATGAGTGTTTCATGGAGTCATTTATTGAATTATAATGGTTAATCTAAGTCACAATTTCAGGAAACATAAACTTCAGAGGAAACTTAAACTCATGACACACTGTTTTAAATTTTGCTGATTTTTTCTCTTTTTTTTCCGCTTCTCTTCCAGTCCTTAAGGCCACTTTGTGATTGCTTTGAGTTTTTAAAACATCCTTTTAAGAATAGTGTTAATTGACTTAAAGTACATTTCTAACTACACTATATCATGCAATATGCCATTTAACATACAATTTCTGTCATGGCGGCCTCTGGGCCGTCATTGGCGTCATCAACTCCAGCTGCGCACAGACCAACAGGTGCCAATCAACGGCTGTTAAAAGCCAGCGTCGCTGACAGCCCGTCACGGAGTCGTCTGTCCTCGTTGTCAGAGCATGAGCCTGAACTCCGCTCTCTTGTCTCGTCAGGAACCTCTCTTGCCTCGTCAAGAACCTCTCTTGCCTCGTCAAGAACCTCTCGTCAGTTTCAACCAAGTAAGAGAACAATTTGTTACTCAACCCCTTGTCTATACCCCTGTGCACAGGTGGACCTCCTAGGTGGCGGACCTGCGTCCCCAGCTGACGGGGCAACGCCATCTCGCCCACGTAGCGCTTCGCTACCACCGCGACTACCGGTACGTCTTGCTCCTCAGCTTCAAAAACTACTGTTATCACAGTTGCAGGAATATTCTCCACCGCTATCAGTGGAGTCCCTGTCATCGTTATCAGCTGTATCATCATCACCACGTTCAGTGGAATCACTAACCTTGTCATCGTCTGGATCATCGTCATCCCGGTCTGTGAAGTCACGGCCGGTGTTATCACAAGGATTTCCCTCGTCACAGCCACGGGTGGTATCTCCAGCACGTTCACGGACACCTTCACCTTCACGCTGCACGGCCGCTGGAACTCAGCAGGGCGAAACCTGTGCTTCACTCAAGTAAGCCTCTCCACCTGCAGCTCTTCACGAGTGTGGAGCAAAAGTAATTATTTCTGCTTGTATGTTCCAGGGTTGCCGGGTCTCCGTCCAGGCTGCTCAGCTCCAGTGACCAGAACACGATCCACGCACTCACTCACGCACTACATTCTCTCACTATTAAATAAAAGGATTATTGTCACTATCTGCCCGTGTCAGTGTCTGTCTCCTGGGTCCTAAATCATGTCAGTACGACTCCGTCACGTTGACCCAGCGGACAGTTCACTGTCGCGCCAACTCAACACTCTTAGCGCCCGGGTAGATTTACTAGTACACCAACAGACAGTAATCTTAAACCAGTTAACCTTAATTAATGGTCGGCTGGATCACCTGGAAGGACACCAGACGATTCCCCCCACCGCAAATATCTCAGCCCCTGCAGGCTTAGCATCTGGACAAGCTAACACCTCTACGTCTTCTCGCCTCACCCCTATTCCCACACCTGCCCGGTTCAGCGGAAAACTCGGGGAAGCTCGAGGATTCCTATTACAATGTGAATCAGTTTTTCTTCGCGTTCCGGGAGATTTCACCCTTGATTCAAGTCGGATTGGTTATGTCATAAATTTGCTGGCAGGAAGAGCCTTAGACTGGGCGTATTCTATCATGGCTAAACCAAGCTATTCCCTGCTTACTTACCAGGAGTTTGTGACAGAGTTTATGTCCGTGTTTGACCATACTGATAGGGGTGAGGTGTTGACAGAACGGCTGCTGAGCCTACAGCAGGGAAAAAGATCAGCTGCTGACTACGCTATTGACTTCCGGGTCCTGGCTGCAGAGATTGGGTGGGGGGAGCCATCACTGTGTGGTATTTTCCTACGTAGTCTTAACGATGAGTTAAAGGATGAGTTAGCGGCACGGGATAAACCGGACAATTTGCGGGATTTGATCGCCTTAGCAGTTAGTCTGGATAGCAGATTAAGGGAGCGGGTGGCTGGACGGCGAACTACTTCCCGTTCGGTTAGACTCCGCCCCCGCGTCCCTAACTCTCCTCTTCTCGCTTTACCCGCGTCAGAGGAATCCCCGGATCAAGAGGCTATGACTATTGGCCGGTCTAAAGTGTCAGCAGCTGAGAAGCAACGCCGCAGGGATCAGGGCCTTTGTTTCTACTGTGGGAAAGAGTCACATGGGGTGTTCGAATGTCCCAGTAAGTTAAAAGGGAAGGCCCGTGGATCGCAGTAGGGGGATTCACGGGCAAGAATTCAGAAGAACCCCTTACTTGTTGTCGATTACCCCTTAGACTAATCCATACACACACAGAGCACTCCACGTTAGCGTTAGTAGATTCTGGAGCTGAGCAAAATTTCATTTCTAGAGACCTGGCAACCCGGATGGGCCTCAACTGTCAGACTCTAGACCCCCCTGTCAAACTGATCACCTTGTCTAAAGCGTCATAGACCACCGTTGCCCATCAGACGGCCCCCGTGTCAATCATTGTATCAGGAAATCACAGGGAGGAAATTCAGTTTCTAGTGCTGCCCGTTTCTTCTTCGCCCGTTATCCTGGGGTACCCCTGGCTGGGCCTACATAACCCCACCATTGACTGGCAAGCTGGGAGAATAACGGCATGGAGTACGTTCTGCCTTAGTGCCTGCCTCCAATCAGCGGCGTGCGCCCCATTCGTCAAGGTGCCTCTGCCTCATTCATCTCACCGGACCTGTCCAAGGTGCCAGAGGTCTACCACGATCTGGGGCTAGTGTTTAGCAAGTCTCGGGCGTTGTCCTTACCCCCCCCCCCCCATCGTCCTTATGATTGCGTGATCAACCTGAAGGCTGGGGCCCCTCTTCCTGCAAGCCGCCTTTACAGCCTATCAGCCCTGGAGCGCGAGGCCATGGATACGTACATTAAGGAGTCCCTGGCCTCTGGTATCATCCGCCCGTCGTCTTCGGCAGTGGGAGCCGGATTTTTTTTCGTTGGGAAAAAGGACGGTTCACTACGCCCCTGCATCGACTTCCGGGGACTGAATGAAATAACAGTAAAAGACAAATATACTTTGCCTCTGATGAACACTGCTTTTGACTCCCTCCAGGGGGCATCCTGGTTTACCAAACTGGACCTTAGGAATGCCTACCATCTAGTGCGCATAAGGGAAGGAGATGAGTGGAAGACGGCTTTTCGGACCCCTAGCGGACATTTTGAGTATCTGGTAATGCCGTTTGGGTTAACTAATGCTCCAGCCGTCTTCCAGCAATTGATAAATGATGTATTACGGGATTTTCTGAACTCGTTTGTTTTTGTTTATCTTGACGACATTCTCATCTTCTCCCGCACACTAGAGGAACATCAGGTGCATGTCCGCAGGGTACTACAGCGCCTCCTGGAGAATCAACTATTCGTCAAGGCTGAAAAATGTGAGTTCCACACTGACCAAACCTCTTTCCTTGGGTTTATTATAGCTCGGAACCAGGTGCTCCCTGACCCGGCCAAGGTCAAGGCGGTAGTGGATTGGCCTGCACCCACCTCCAGAAAGCAGCTTCAAGGGTTCCTGGGGTTTGCTAACTTTTATAGGTGGTTCGTGCCAAATTTTGGTAATATCGCCCGTCCTCTGACTGCTCTCACCTCCCCTAAGACCTCGTTTTGCTGGAGTAAGGAGGCAGCTGGAGCATTTGAGAAGCTCAAGAGGGAGTTCGCCTCGGCCCGAGTCCTTACTCAGGTGGACCCGAAGCTGCAGTGCTTGGTGGAGGTGGACGCCTCTGATTCAGGAGTTGGAGCGGTACTCTCTCAACGCTCTCCTGAGGACGGTAAGATTCGCCCATGTGCTTATTTCTCTCACCGTCCCACCCCTGCAGAGAGGAATTACAGCATCGGAGACAGGGAGTTGCTGGAAGTGAAACTCGCTTTAGAGGAATGGAGACACTGGCTGGAGAGGGCTGCTCAGCGGTTCGTGGTGTGGACTGATCATCGCAACCTGGAGTACCTCAGGACGGCGAAGCGCCTGAATGCACGCCAGGCTCGCTGGTCCCTCTTCTTCGGCCGTTTTAACTTTTCCATCACTTACCGGCCGGGAAGCAAGAACGGTAAGCCGGATGCCCTCTCACGGCAGTTTGACGTACCATCCTCTGAAGACCAGGAGACCCCTATCCTGCCGCCTTCCTGCGTCATGGGCGCCCTGTCCAGGGGGATCTGCAAGACGGTTCGCCGGGCTCAGAAGACCGAGCCAGACCCCGGGGGGGGGGGGCGTTTGTTTGTTCCACGCGCTATCCGGGGCAAGGTGATTGAGTGGGGTCACGCTTCCAAGTTGGCTTGTCATCCTGGAGTGGGTCGGACCGTGGATCTCCTCCAAAGGACCTTCTGGTGGCCAGGGCTATGGAAGGACATTGTAGGTTACATCCGGGCCTGCGCTCAGTGCGCCACCGGGAGGACGACATCATCCCCCCCGGCGGGCCTGCTACACCCGTTGCCGGTTCCTTCACGCCCCTGGTCTCACGTAGCTATGGACTTTGTGACTGGTTTACCCACTTCAGATGACTTCACCACGGTTTTAACCATCGTGGACCGGTTTTCGAAGGCAGCCCATTTTGTGCCCCTTCGGGGTTTGCCTTCAGCCCAGGAAACAGCGGACCTTCTTGTGCAACATGTGGTCCGTCTTCATGGCATCCCTGCTGACATAGTGTCAGATCGGGGACCTCAGTTTGTCTCGCAAGTTTGGAAGGCTTTCTGCGCGGCACTAGGAGCCACAGCCAGCCTCCCCTCTGGTTATCACCCTCAGAGCAATGGTCAGTGCGAGCGGGCTAATCAGGAGCTTGAGGCCGCCCTACGCTGTGTCATCTCCTCCTGCTCATCTTCCTGGAGCAAGTTCCTTCCTTGGATTGAGTACGCTCACAACGCCACAATCTCCACGGCTACGGGCGTCTCCCCATTCAAGGCATCATTCGGGTTTGATCCACCGCTGTTCCCAGAGGAGGAAAGGGAGGTAGCGGTTCCCTCAGTCCAGGCACACATCAAGCGCTGCCGGCGAGTTTGGCTCATCGCCCGCCAAGCCTTGCTTAAGACTACCAAACGCAATATCCAGGTGGCCAACCGGCATAGGAGACCCGCCCCGGACTATAAGGTGGGTCAGAAAGTCTGGTTGTCAACCCGGAATATTGGTGTACCGGCCGAAAAGCGTAAGCTCACTAAGCGCTTCATTGGCCCCTACACCATCAGTCGTGTTATTAACCCTGTGTCTGTGCGCCTGTCTCTTCCCTTTTCGATGCGTATCTGCCCCACCTTTCATGTCTCCCAGGTCAAACCGTACGTCTCTGATCCCCTGTGTCCTACTCCCGCGGCTCCCGCACCCCCGAGGATGATCGATGGCCATCTGGCCTGGGGGGTGACTGCCATCCTGGATGTCCACAGGCGGGGTCGTGGTCTTCAGTATTTGGTGGACTGGGAGGGCTTTGGACCGGAGGATCATTCTTGGATTCGCCCAGCGTTGATCCTGGATAAACAGCTGATCCGCGATTTCCATCGGGCGAATCCAGGTAGAATTGGGCAGGTGCCTGGAGGCACTGCTAGAGGGGGTAGTACTGTCATGGCGGCCTCTGGGCCGTCATTGGCGTCATCAACTCCAGCTGCGCACAGACCAACAGGTGCCAATCAACGGCTGTTAAAAGCCAGCGTCGCTGACAGCCCGTCACGGAGTCTTCTGTCCTCATTGTCAGAGCATGAGCCTGAACTCCGCTCTCTTGTCTCGTCAGGAACCTCTCTTGTCTCGTCAGGAACCTCTCTTGCCTCGTCAAGAACCTCTCTTGCCTCGTCAAGAACCTCTCTTGCCTCGTCAAGAACCTCTCGTCAGTTTCAACCAAGTAAGAGAACAATTTGTTACTCAACCCCTTGTCTATACCCCTGTGTACAGGTGGACCTCCTAGGCGGCGGACCTGCGTCCCCAGCTGACGGGGCAACGCCATCTCGCCCACGTAGCGCTTCGCTACCACCGCGACTACCGGTACGTCTTGCTCCTCAGCTTCAAGAACTACTGTTATCACAGTTGCAGGAATATTCTCCACCGCTATCAGTGGAGTCCCTGTCATCGTTATCAGCTGTATCATCATCACCACGTTCAGTGGAATCACTAACCTTGTCATCGTCTGGATCATCGTCATCCCGGTCTGTGAAGTCACGGCCGGTGTTATCACAAGGATTTCCCTCGTCACAGCCACGGGTGGTATCTCCAGCACGTTCACGGACACCTTCACCTTCACGCTGCACGGCCGCTGGAACTCAGCAGGGCGAAACCTGTGCTTCACTCAAGTAAGCCTCTCCACCTGCAGCTCTTCACGAGTGTGGAGCAAAAGTAATTATTTCTGCTTGTATGTTCCAGGGTTGCCGGGTCTCCGTCCAGGCTGCTCAGCTCCAGTGACCAGAACACGATCCACGCACTCACTCACGCACTACATTCTCTCACTATTAAATAAAAGGATTATTGTCACTATCTGCCCGTGTCAGTGTCTGTCTCCTGGGTCCTAAATCATGTCAATTTCATTTGATCGCATTTAGCTCTTAATTCAAACAAGCAGACTATTTGCAACCAACTTAATTAAGACTTGAACAAAAACATCCATCCATCCATCCATCTTCTTCCGCCCAATCCTTTTTGGGTTGTGGGGGGGCTGGAGCCTATCCCAGCATCCCTGGGCGACAGGCAGGGCACACCCTGGACAGATTGCCAGTCCATCACAGGGCAAACACAGAGAGACAGTCATACCTTAGGTATGACTCTCACAGTCATACCTAAGGACAATTTAGAATCCCCAGTTTTGATGCCAATTAACCTAACTTGCATATTTTTGGCATGTGGGAGGAACCCGGAGAAATCCCTGAGTAAACCCACGCAGACATGGGGAGAATATGCAAACTCCACACAGATCACTGTTGGTCAGGGGCTGAGATCGAACCCAAGATCCCCTGGCCAAGGGTGAGCTGCTGCGCTGCCGCAGTGCCAAGCACTCCACCACCACGCTGCCAACAATCAATCTGAATACAGCTGGGAGCGTTTAAGAATAAAAATCTTTGGATTCCTTAATGAAGTTCTGCCTGCAGATCACCTGCACTCAAACATTCCAAGTACCACTCATGGGACGGGCCAGATTCCATTCAAAATGTTAAAAATTTTACTGTGGCTTCATCTTTAAGGGGTTGCTGTTCCAGTTAAAAGTCTCAAGTTTTGGAGAGTCCACCTTTGTATAAAATGGCCAAGTCAGTATACCACAAAAGGCTCAAAGTTGCTAAGATAATCCAGAGGTTAAACTGGTGTTAATGTCATTTAAGCCCTGCATGGCTTCGACAACGTGGAACCGGCACTTCACTTTGAAATGGATGGCAACAAGTTATTGCAAATGAGCAGGTTTAAAACACACAACACTAAAGTTAAGAGTATTGCAAGAAGGAAAATAGTTTAATATAAAGCACAGCTGCCTTACCTTGAAATGTCCTTTACAAATGAAGAGACTCAAACTGAAGAAAAACGTCATTCGAACCACCAACCATCTGGTTACTGGACAACTCGCCCTGCACACTCCGGGGAAAACCGAAGCCCACTCGCTGGCACCGCTTGCTGCCTTGGGCACCTCGCCGTACCGTGCAGTACCCTCGTCCAAGGCACATGGAGCTCCGGCACTGAGAGACTGCCTGACCTCAATGGCACACGGCTGCTGCTGTTCGCTCCCAGGGTCCACAGCATTGCTGTGGTCGGCATCGTTCTCAGACCCAGGTGCTTCATCGCTGCTCTCAGCACCGTCATCCCAGGCGCTCTGCTGCGTCGTCTCTACACACATATGTACACACACACACACACACACACACACACATATATAAGCATATGTATATACTATACGTATGTATATAAGTATATATGTATACAGTGGGGTAAAAAAGTATTTAGTCAGCCACCAATTGTGCAAGTTCTCCCACTTAAAAGATGAGAGAGGTCTCTAATTTTCATCATAGGTATACCTCAACTATGAGAGACAAACTGAGAAAAAAAATACAGAAAACCGCATTGTCTGATTTTTAAAGAATTTATTTGCAAATTATGGTGGAAAATAAGTATTTGGTCACCTACAAACAAGCAAGATTTCTGGCTCTCATAGACCTGTAACTTCTTCTTTAAGAGGCTCCTCTGTCCTCCACTCGTTACCTGTATTAATGGCACCTGTTTGAACTCATTATCAGTATAAAAGACACCTGTCCACAACCTCAAACAGTCAGACTCCAAACTCCACTTTGGCCAAGACCAAAGAGCTGTGAAAGGACACCAGAAACAAAATTGTAGACCTGCACCAGGCTGGGAAGACTGAATCTGCAATAGGTAAGCAGCTTGGTGTGAAGAAATCAACTGTGGGAGCAATTATTAGAAAATGGAAGACATACAAGACCACTGATAATCTCCCTCGATCTGGGGCTCCACGCAAGATCTCACCCCATGGGGTCAAAATGATCACGAGAACGGTAAGCAACAATCCCAGAACCACACGGGGGGAGCTAGTGAATGACCTGCAGAGAGCTGGGACCAAAGTAACAAAGGGTACCATCAGTAACACACTACGCCGCCAGGGACTCAAATCCTGCAGTGCCAGACGTGTTCCCCTGCTTAAGCCAGTACATGTCCAGGCCCGTCTGAAGTTTGCTAGAGAGCATTTGGATGATCCAGAAGAGGATTGGGAGAATGTCATATGGTCAGATGAAACCAAAATAGAACTTTTTGGTAAAAACTCAACTTGTCGTGTTTGGAGGAGAAAGAATGATGAGTTGCATCCAAAGAACACCATACCTACTGTGAAGCATGGGGGTGGAAACATCGTGCTTTGGGGCTGTTTTTCTGCAAAGGGACCAGGACGACTGATCCGTGTAAAGGAAAGAATGAATGGGGCCATGTATCGTGAGATTTTGAGTGAAAACCTCCTTCCATCAGCAAGGGCATTGAAGATGAAAAGTGGCTGGGTCTTTCAGCATGACAATGATCCCAAACATACCACCCGGGCAACGAAGGAGTGGCTTCGTAAGAAGCATTTCAAGGTCCTGGAGTGGTCTTGCCAGTCTCCAGATCTCAACCCCATAGAAAATCTTTGGAGGGAGTTGAAAGTCCGTGTTGCCCAGCGACAGCCCCAAAACATCACTGCTCTAGAGGAGATCTGCATGGAGGAATGGGCCAAAACACCAGCAACAATGTGTAAAAACCTTGTGAAGACTTACAGAAAACGTCTGACCTCTGTCATTGCCAACAAAGGGTATATAACAAAGTATTGAGATGAACTTTTGTTATTGACCAAATACTTATTTTCCACCATAATTTGCAAATAAATTCTTTAAAAATCAGACAATGTGATTTTCTGGATTTTTTTTCTCATTTTGTCTCTCATAGTTGAGGTATACCTATGATGAAAATTGGAGACCTCTCTCGTCTTTTAAGTGGGAGAACTTGCACAATTGGTGGCTGACTAAATACTTTTTTGCCCCACTGTAAGTATATATACCTATATATAAGTATACATACATACATACAAATACACACACACACACACACACACACACACAAAGACATACACAACACTTATGGAAAAAGGGCATACAGGCCTGGCAAAAATAGTTATGGCTAAGGCGAGCATGATCGCTGGCTAACCCAGAAATAAACACAAGGAACAGGTAGCAAAATAGCCTAACTAAGGCAAGAGTAATTGCCGGCCAAACCTGCAGATAAACAGTAGCACATGCAGTGAGAGTCAGAGCACATACATGTTGGGAAATGGCTTGAGAGTGACCTGAGAGTAGGAGGCTACACCATACACTGGTGCAGACCCCTTAAAATAAGCAGCAGCACAATTAACACAATCAATAACAGATGTGAGCACCTGAGCGAGCAGGGGAAGGTGACCTAATTAGACAACTGAGAACTGGGGAACAGACTGTGGGTGAAAGGTGAGTGACTGAGGAAGGAGGCTCTGAAAGTAAACAACCAAAAATGACAAAAAACAGACAGGAAAATAATAACAGACAGAAAATACTCAAAAATACATAGAGAGTCTGAGCACTGGCTCAGACACATGACAATTACAACAATTCTGCAAAGATGAGTGGGCCAAAATTCCTCCACAGCGCTGTAAAAGACTCATTGCCAGTTATTGCAAACACTTGATTGCAGTTGTTGCTGCTCAGGGCGGCCCAAACAGTTATTCGGTTTAGGGGGCAATCACTTTTTCAAACAGGGCCATGTAGGTTTGGATTTTTTCCCCTTAATAAGATAAGATAAGATAAGATAAGATAAGATAAGATAAGATACGCCTTTATTAGTCCCACAATGGGGAAATTCCAGGATTGCAACAGCACAAGGATAGCAACACTCAGAGCGACAATCAGAAGGCAAGAAAAAGCAAGAGCAGCGAGTATACATATGTACATATAAACATAAATACAGTGGACGCCTGGACGCCTCCCACTTGAGGTGTTTCAGGCACGTCCCACTGGGAGGAGACCCCGGGGCAGACCCAGGACTCGGTGGAGAGACTATGTCTCCCAGCTGGTCTGGGAACGCCTTGGTATCCCCTCTGAAGAGCTGGAGCAGGTGGCTGGGGAGAGGGAAGTCTGGGCTTCTCTGCTTGAACTGCTGCCTCCGCGACCCGGACCTCCGGAAAAGCGGTAGAAGATGGATGGATGGATGGATGGACAGTGGTACCTCTACTTACGAACGTCTCTACATACGGAATTTTCAGGTTACGAGACGCCTCAACGGGAAAATATTGCCTCTAGTTACGAACGAAATTTCAGGATACGAAAGGCAAAAAAGTACGCGCTCCTCGCAGCTTCCGTAGTTTACCGAACGTAAACATACCTGTAGCTGCTCTGCCATTGGCTATCGCCGAGCATCTTCCTGGTATCCCATTGGCCACGAAGTTTGTTTTTTTTTTCCAAAACTTTATGCGTTTGGTTGATCTCGCCAAAGAATATGGCCGTAATACATCAACGATCAGCACGGTATTAAAACAAAACGAAGCACTTACAAGCCGACAAAAGCAAACGTCCTTGGATCAGAACATGAACCAAAGAAGGCAAACGGTGACGACGTTGACGACGATAGCAGTTAAAGGGTAAATGAACATAATTTTTATTATTCTTTCTCTTTTATTATTCTCTTTTATTATTCTTTCTCTCATTTTAAACTCTCATTTTATGTTTATTGTGCAGTAATCTAATTGTAACATGTATTTGTTACATGTTTTGATGCGTTTTTACGATTTATAAAAAATTTATGCCCGAATTTTGGGGGCTTGGAACGGATTACGGCATTTACATGTAAAACGCGCCTCTACTTATGAATTTTTCACGTTACGAGAATTCTTCCGGAACGAATTAAATTCGTAAGTAGAGGTACCACTGTATATAGACACACGATGCGGAGCATTGCAGCTAGATGGAATAAATATATAGATATATAAACACAGTGCGGAGCATTGTAGCTAGATGGAATAAATATGTGAATATATAAACACACACACAGTGTGGAGCGTTGTAGCTAGATGGAATAAATATATGAATATATAAACACACACAGTGCAGAGCATTGTAGCTAGATGGAATAAATATGTAAATATATAAACACACACAGTGCGGAGCATTGTAGCTAGATGGAATATGTACATATATAAACACACACACAGTGTGGAGCATTGTAGCTAGATGGAATAAATATGTAAATATATAAACACACACAGTACGGAGCACTGTAGCTAGGTGGAATAAATATGTAAATATATAAACACACAGTGTGGAGCATTGTCGCAAGATGGAATAAATATACAGTAGGGCAAAAAAGTATTTAGTCAGCCACCAATTGTGCAAGTTCTCCCACTTAAAAGATGAGAGAGGTCTCCAATTTTCATCATAGGTATACCTCAACTATGAGAGACAAAATGAGGAAAAAAAGTCCAGAAAATCACATTGTCTGATTTTTAAAGAATTTATTTGCAAATTATGGCGGAAAATAAGTATTTGGTCACCTACAAACAAGAAAGATTTCTGGCTCTCACAGACCTGTAACTTCTTCTTTAAGAGGCTCCTCTGTCCTCCACTCGTTACCTGTATTAATGGCACCTGTTTGAACTCGTTATCAGTATAAAAGACACCTGTCCACAACCTCAAACAGTCAGACTCCAAACTCCACTATGGTCAAGACCAAAGAGCTGTGAAAGGACACCAGAAACAAAATTGTAGACCTGCACCAGGCTGGGAAGACTGAATCTGCAATAGGTAAGCAGCTTGGTGTGAAGAAATCAACTGTGGGAGCAATTTTTAGAAAATGGAAGACATACAAGACCACTGATAATCTCCCTCAATCTGGGGCTCCATGCAAGATCTCATCCCGTGGGGTCAAAATGATCATGAGAACGGTGAGCAAAAATCCCAGAACCACACAGAGGGACCTAGTGAATGACCTGCAGAGAGCTGGGACCAAAGTAACAAAGGCTACCATCAGTAACACACTACGCCGCCAGTGACTCAAATCCTGCAGTGCCAGACATGTCCCCCTGCTTAAGCCAGTACACGTCCAAGCCCGTCTGAAGTTTGCTAGAGAGCATTTGAATGATCCAGAAGAGGATTGGGAGAGTGTCATATGGTCAGATGAAACCAAAATAGAACTTTTTGGTAAAAACTCAACTTGTCGTGTTTGGAGGAGAAAGAACACCATACCTACTGTGAAGCATGGGGGTGGAAACATCATGCTTTGGGGCTGTTTTTCTGCAAAGGGACCAGGACGACTGATCCGTGTAAAGGAAAGAATGAATGGGGCCATGTATCGTGAGATTTTGAGTGAAAACCTCCTTCCATCAGCAAGGGCATTGAAGATGAAACGTGGCTGGGTCTTTCAGCATGACAATGATCCCAAACACACCGCCCGGGCAACGAAGGAGTGGCTTCGTAAGAAGCATTTCAAGATCCTAGAGTGGCCTAGCCAGTCTCCAGATCTCAACCCCATAGAAAATCTTTGGAGGGAGTTGAAAGTCCGTGTTGCCCAGCAACAGCTCCAAAACATCACTGCTCTAGAGGAGATCTGCATGAAGGAATGGGCCAAAATACCAGCAACAGTGTGTGAAAACCTTGTGAAGACTTACAGAAAACGTTTGGCCTCTGTCATTGCCAACAAAGGGTATATAAGAAAGTACTGTGATGAACTTTTGTTATTGACCAAATACTTATTTTCCACCATAATTTGCAAATAAATTCTTTAAAAATCAGACAATGTGATTTTCTGGATTTTTTTTTCCCTCATTTTGTCTCTCATAGTTGAGGTATACCTATGATGAAAATTGGAGACCTCTCTCATCTTTTAAGTGGGAGAACTCGCGAAAATTGGTGGCTGACTAAATACTTTTTTACCCCACTGTATAAATATATAATATAATCATGAACACCTTCATTTAAAAATTGCATTTTGTGTTTACTTGTGTTATCTTTGTCTAATATTGAAATTTGTTTGATGATCTGAAACATTTAAGTGTGACAAACATACAAAAAAAAATGAGAAATCAGGAAGGGGGCAAACATTTTTTCACACCACTGTAACTTTTGAGACACCTTTGCATTGGACTTGCAAGTGTGAGGAACATAAAATAAATAAAACTATAATGTGCACATCATATCTACTGACCAAGAGCATACAGTTTCACTAGGGCACTGTTTCTGTGAGCATAAATCTCCAATGAAAATTACTATAGCACCCCACCACTTTTCACGGAATTAAAAACCCTTAAACAGGCTTTATCCAAATTAAGGTGGGGTGCTGGGTTCGTTGTTTTTCTTTTTTTTTTCTTTTTTTTTTAAGTAGCTACCACAAAGGTTTACCTAAATGGGTGGAATAAATACAAAAGTACACTGCATTTAAAATAAGTGGCCCAGACAACCTTTAAACAAACAACAGCAAATATTTAATAAAAAATTTTAGAGGTACCAAATTAACGAATGTTACTATATTTTTAGACTTTGTTTTGTTCACTCAAATACTTAACAAAACAAAAATAATCTCTGAAACAAACAAAAAAAAAAACCCAATACCCTTTGAAATATTAGTGTGATAGAATATTTTAGTTAGATAAGAATGTTTTAGTTAAGAATGTGTTAATTAGATAAAAGGGGTCACACAAAGTGCTTATTGCTATATGAAGTCTTTGCACTGCACATCTGCCTACATAGCAGGAAGTGGTTTTAGTTAACACACACCCCAGCTGCTTTTGCAATGAAGAATACTTTCTGCATACATATAGAGAAATGTCTCTGGGTCATGGGGCTGATCATGGGGTTGTGATAGGAAGTGAAAGGAGACAGTTTGAGAATAACAGGAAACATCTGTGAGCAGCCAGCCAGCCACTGCAGGGCATAGGAGCAACTTGTGAAGAAACTGGTTTTGACCAGTTCAACGAGCATCTGCTGTAGAAGCTGGTTTTGACTGGCTCAGCACAAGGCAACCATTGTAGGAGGCTATTATGGGAACGCTGAAGTTGCCAGAAGATAAATGTAACAGTGAACACTTATTCGGGGTCTTTTCCTGTCAGGTTTGGGCTGAGGACACTGACCTCCAGCTATGTTACTCTCTGCATGCTTCAATAAAAAGATAAGTTGAGGAATAGTCTTATCTCTTGTTATTATTAATCTTTAAATAATGGTTTTGTGCTAACTGTACAATTTTGCACACACTTTCATTGAAGAGTTACAACTTGGTGACCCTGATGTGATTGGCCAGTTGGCCGACTTCATTGATGGACATCAGAGGTGACCAGATGAAAAACTTTCACCTGTCTATTGCAGACAATTCAGGGCGCCCATTAAACCTTTAACTGTCCACATTTCATGGACGGATCGCGCCCTCAGTGGCACAGCGCATCAACTGCACCTGTCAACTCATTGACGTCCCCCAGCTATACTGAGAATTTGTACTGATCTGTACTGATCTGACAGTTCAAAAGGTGGCAGACATGCACCAAAGGATTCATGGCTGACATGGAATACAGTAAAGAAGAAGAAATCCTCATTATTATTCTTCCTTTTTCCACTTTTAGCTCACACACAAATGTGGATGCCACCATGCTCGGTCATGGCGGCAGTGACTGTGACTGAAACTGCATGAAACGGGAAAAATAGCTGTGTAATACAAACGAAATTCACGTGGGATAATCATAAGAGTTTGTAGATGTGGTAAAGGGTGTAAATGACCGAGCAAACGCGAAACATCGACCATGATGGACGAAAAACTGAGCTACCAGCACCAAGATGGCAGCGCCCATGATCGTCATGGATTTTCACAGGAAAAATGCATCAAAACAGGAGAAATAGCCGTGTAATACAAATGAAATTCATGTGGGATAATCATAAGAGTTTGTAGATGTGGTACAGGGTGTAAATGACCGAGCAAACGCAAAACATTGACCACGACGGACGAAAACGGACCGGTCATGTGGGCGAGCGAGCCCCCCTCCCCCTAACAGGTAAGATTAATTTTTACATTTTATTGGTTCATATACGTTGAAGATTAGATAAAAACATACCCCTGTAGACAAAACGGCGTCAAAAAAAGAACCATTCTTTGTGTAAATATGTCCAAAGTCCACTTTTGATTGAGTTATGTAATTTATATAGCTGTCGTGGCATTATGCAAATTAGATGCGTACATTTATTCCTATCTGAAACTTTGGATCATATTCTACATCTTTCTAATTGACAGTAAGCCATTATCTCTTGCAACTTTCAAGTTATAGCCTTGGAAGTCTGAACTATTTACCACTCTTGACCACTAGGGGTTATGCCTACCCCTTAACCATTCTCTGTTGCCATGCGGCGCCTGGGACAACTAAAGGGCTAAGGGACACAACACAAGAACCTTAAGTAAGAACAAATAGTGAGTGAATTGTGTCACCATAGAGAATAATATAAAAGGGAATATAAGGAATATATGATGCGAGTAATTGTGTCAGCCAGTTTGTTAAAATTACTTGGACTAATCTCTATAATACGCTATCACTGGTTTTGGTGCTGGACGCGGGCCAAGATAAATAGCCTCTATATAGAGTTAACTGGTTAAAAAGATAAATAGTATTGAGTGGTAGGGAAAAACACACAAATACACAACAAACTCTGTAGATATTGTGCATATTGTGAATGTTGGCATTGTGTTGATTCTGTAAATCTTGTGGGGATAAATGTGTGGGTGGTTAACCTCTTATATCCCAATTTAAGACATGAAGAGTGGTGTAGGGTGAAAGGGGCTAGCCCTGATCCCGAATTCCCACTTCTGGTTGTCTGGAATAAGAGGAAGTGCATTTTGTGGGTTTGGGAATAAAGGCAAAAGCCCCGGGAAATGTAAAATACTTTTTGGTCCACCAGAAACAAAATATCCTGTTTTCCACTAGAATTCTGAGTTGGGTCACACCCGCTTGTTTCACCAGGATTCAAGTAGAAGCTTGGTGTGGCCAGAATACTACAAAGGGTTCGGGACCTGGAGTTTGGACCCTAGGGCTGTAAATATCTATTAACTTTTTCTTCCCATAGTTTGTATAGATTATCTGACTTACCTGGGAGCCAGAACCAGGAGACTGGTTCCGGAACCGGAGCTGTGTGTTGAAGTGAGGCCGACTATATCTAGCCAGTATCTCTAAACCTTGTACACCAGCTCAGGCTCCTTCCCCACTAGAGAGGTGACATTCCACGTACCAAAAGCCAGTTTGGAAAGCTTGGGATCAGTTCACCAAGGTCTCCGCCTTTGACCGCCACCTAATCCACATAGCACCGGACCCCGATTATCCCTCCTGAAGGTGGTGAGCCCACTGGAGGGTGGACCCATGTAACTCCTTCAGGCTGAGCCCGGCCGGGTCCCATGGGTGGAAACCTGGCCGAGCCCCTCACCCAGGCCTGGCTCCAGGGTGGGGCCCCGGTAACCTCACCTGGTGGTGAGTTGGATCTGATGGCAGGGGAGGAAGCCATTCAGACCTGGTAGACCCAAACGTATAGTGAGAGTGTGCTGGGAATGTCTGCCTGAGGCCCCTGTCCGGGAGGTCTTCAACTCCCACCTCCGGAAGAACTTCAACCACATTTCCGAGGGAGTCTGGAGACATGGATTCTGAATGGGCCATGTTCTCCACCTCTGTTGTTGAAGCGGCAGCCCAGGGCTGCGGCCGCAAGGTGGTCGGTGCATCTCGTGGTGGCAACCCCCGAACCAAGTGGTGGACACCAGTGGTGAGGGGGGCCATTAAGCTGAAGAAGGAGTCCTATCAAGCTTGGTTGGCTTGTGGGACTCCTGAAGCAGCTGAGGTGTACCGGCAGGTCAAGCGGAGTGCAGTTCGGGTGGTTGCTGAAGAAAAAACCCGGGTATGGGAGGAGTTCGGTGAGGCCATGGAACAAGACTTTCGGTCAGCCTCAAAGAAATTCTGGCAAACTGTCCAGCGGCTCAGAAGGGGGAAGCAGCTCCCTGTCCACACTGTGTATGGTGCAGATGGGGCGCTGTTGACTTTGACTGGGGATATCGTCGGGCGGTGGAAGGAATACTTCGAGGATCTCCTCAATCCCACTGATACGCCTTCCACAGAGGAAGCAGGGTTTGTGGACAAGGGGGATGACTCGCCTATCACAGGGGCTGAGGTCACCAAGGTGGTTAAAAATCTCCTTGGTGGCCGGGCCCCGGGGTGGACGAGATTCTCCCTGAGTACCTCAAGGCCCTGGATGTTGTAGGACTGTCATGGTTGACACACCTCTGCAATATTGCGTGGAGGTCGGGGGCGGTGCCTTTGGCATGGCAAACCGGGGTGGTGGTTCCTCTCTTCAAAAAAGGGGACCGGAGGGTGTGCTCCAACTTTAGAGGGATCACACTCCTCAGCCTCCCTGGGAAGGTCTATGCCAAGGTACTGGAGAGGAGAGTCCAGCCATTGGTCGAACCTCGGATTCAGGAGGAGCAATGTGGTTTTCGTCCTGGCCGTGGCACACCGGACCAGCTCTTTACCCTCTCAAGAATTCTCGAGGGTTCGTGGGAGTTTGCCCAACCAGTTTACATGTGTTTTGTGAACTTGGAGAAGGCATTTGACCGCGTCCCTCGTGTTTTTTTGTGGGGGTGCTTCGGGAGTATGGGGTATCGGGCTTGTTTTTACAAGCTATTCGGTCTCTGTACGACTGTTGTGAGAGTTTGGTTCGTATTGCCAACACTCGGTCGGAGTCATTCCCAGTGAGAGTTGGACTCCACCAGGGCTGCCCTTTGTCACCGATCCTGTTCATAATTTTTATGGACAGGATTTCTAGGTGCAGCCAGGGAATGGAGGGTGTCATGCTTGGTGACCACAGGATCTCATCTCTGTTGTTTGCAGATGATGTTGTCCTGTTGGCTTCATCCAGCAATGACCTACAGCTCTTGCTGGAACGGTTTGCCGCTGAGTGTGAAGCAGCTGGGATGAGAATCAGCACCTCCAAGTCCGAGTCCATGGTCCTCAGCCAGAAAAAGGTGGATTGTCCTCTCTGGGTTGGGGACAGGCTCCTGCCCCAAGTGGAGGAGTTTAAGTATCTTGGGGTCTTATTCACGAGTGAGGGGAAAATGGAGCAAGAGATTGACAGACGGATCGGAGCAGCATCTGCAGTGATGCGGACGTTGTACCAGTCTGTTGTGGTGAAGAGGGAGCTGAGTTCTAAGGCAAAGCTATTGATTTACCAGTCAATCTACGTTCCTACTCTCACCTATGGTCACGAGCTTTGGGTAATGACCGAAAGAACAAGATCGTGGATACAAGCGGCTGAAATGAGCTTTCTCCGTAGGATTGCTGGACTCACCCTCAGACATAGTGTGAGGAGCTCAGTCATCCGGGAGAGGCTCAGAGTAGAACCGCTGCTCCTCCACATTGAAAGGAGTCAGTTGAGGTGGTATGGGCATCTGATTAGGATGCCTCCTGGACGCCTCCCACTTGGGGTGTTTCGGGCACGTCCCATTGGGAAGAGACCCCGGGACAGACCCAGGACTTGGTGGAGAGACTATGTCTCCCAGCTGATCTGGGAACGCCTTGGTATACTCTCTGAAGAGCTGGAGCAGGTGGTGGGGGAGAGGGAAGTCTGGGCTTCTCTGCTTGAACTGCTGCCTCCGCGACCCAGACCTCCGGAAAAGCGGTAAAAGATGGATGGATGGACATGGCAGCATCAAAACCATTTTTTTTTTTGTGAAGGAAATATGTAAAAGGACAGAAAAGGCAATTGAGAGACAAACAGATGTGAGAGACAGAAAAAAGGAAGTCAGAAAGTTTCAACAGTGGGTGTGTGAGAGGCAGGATCAAGGATTTTTACCAGGGTCAGAAAAAAGCATTGCCTCAGTCAGCTAAACTGGTGGAAATACTGCAGATAATAATACAAAGTTATCTCACTGCAGAAGAAAATTATGTTAAGGCAGGAAATCCTAGATTGGGAAAAATTAAGAACAAATTGCAAGAAACAGAAAAGATAAAGACCATGGCTACTGTATGTGTTGCATTTCTAAACTTGCGGCAGCATTGAAAGAAGGACAGGTAGTTGTAAGTGGTACTGGAAAAGTAACCTGATTAAGTACAAGTAAAAGTAAGCTGGTTAAGAAAAAGTAAGGTGATTAAGCAAAAAGAGGACAGTGACAAACCACACCAGTATGATGACATTGACTCACCTCCTCCAACAGCCCCTCCAACACAGCAGACGCCTCGCCCTAGTCCATATACAGAGTGTGCAAACATGCTCTCTAAGCAGATGGCCCTTACTACTTTTGTCAATGACAATTTGGATGCAGTACAGGTAGTAACAGGAGTACTACACATGAGGCCAATGCAGTCCACCACAGATAACAAAGCAGCAGTAAATAAAATACACCAAATCATTAATCGACACACACCTAACGAGCGTATGAGTCAGCATGATCATGACAGTGAGGAAGAGAAGGAAAAGGAGAAAGATCCTGATAAATCAGGATTGCCCCTTACCTCAACCCCCTCAGCAAAACAGGAAACAGGGGATAAGGGGGATGAATGGGAGGCTGTATTAAGTACATTGGAAGGATTAGGAAAATGTTAAGCAGCAACCAGAACCAGTCTGCATAATTTATCTGTTACTGGGGGAGCCACCCCTAAGAAATTAACTGATTATACTGTTATGATCTGGTGAGCGCACTCCCCCTTCCGTCCTGTGGGAGGGTCCCTGGCTCCGCAGGTAAGCAATACACCTGCATGAGTGGACACACCTGCTGTCTCCTCCCTGCCAGTGCTTAAAAGGACCAGTCTGTGAATGCTCCAGCGCTGGCTCGTTGGGTATACTGCCATAAAAGAATTAAGTAATTGAAGTATTAATTGTCTTGGAACCCAGAAAATAATCCATCTCTTTCTTCCTTCTTCTGAGGTTGCTGCCATCTCTGCGGTGTGTCCCCGGAGGTTCGTTGTGCACTTGCCTGCTCCTTCATTGTCGTTTTCATTCCATATCAACTTCTTCACCCAGTCAGACATCTCACCAGCCCTATTCATCCGCAGCTTCTGTTCCAATTCATCCTCGCCTTCCCGGGTTCCTCATCGGGCTCTCTGCTCTCACTCGTAAGAGTTTTTTCCTATGATTCATTATTACCTGCCTTCCTCCTCGTTCTAATCTGCTCTCATCTCCCTCATTACAGTCTGGGCACTCCTCTGGCAAGTGAGGTGTTTTTTTTTCCGCTAACTTTGCAACAACTTCTTTCAATAAAATTGTGTTTAAAACTTTGCCTCTCTGCGTTGTGTGCATTCTCTGGTGCTGCATCTTGCACGTGGGCTGATATTTCTAGCAATCATGACAGAACGAGCCAGCCATGAATTAGGCTCAGCAGGCGCTATATCAGCGGAGCACTCCGCTCTTTACCGCCTCAACGTTACAGAGAGACAGGTGCCGTACTGACTGAACAGCTGCAGACCATTACGCAGCAGCTGGGCATGGTCACCGAACACCTTAGTCACATGTCTCATTCAGGCCCTCTCCTTCCGCCTGCCACTCCAGTTTCTTCTACCATCTGCCAAACCACCTCTGTTCCCTCACCTGCCCCATAGGTGGGGGAGGTGGGGAGATGTAAGGGATTTTTATGTCAGGTTCAGCTGTATCTGCGGCAGGTGGGCAGGGAGTATCCGGACGACACGTCCAAAGTCCAATTTATGACCCTCCTGCTTCGAGACCAAGCCCTCAGCTGGGCTCAGTCTATTTTAGATAGTGTGGAGGGCCCTCATTACACTTTTGATAGATTTATTAGTGAGTTTTCCCAGGATTTCAATCACTCGGAGAGTGAGGGCAACATCATGAGTCGTGTGTTGTCACTCCACCAGGGTGGTTGGTCAGCAGCCGATTACTCTGTGGAGTTTCGGGTCATCACAGCAGATTCTGGCTGGAATGACATTTCCTTAAGAAGTGCCTTCCTCCAGGGTCTCAATACCAACCTTTGTATCGACCTGGTGATTCATGCTGCTCCCTCCTCCCTGGATGAGCTTATCGATAAAGCCGTTAGATTGGATAATTGCTACCATGAGCGCGTGAAGGAACGGAAGGCCTCCTCCGGCCCGCCCGTCTCACGTATGCTCTCCCCGGCTACTGGCATAGGTGAAACCGACTCCTCCTCCGAGGCTATGGTGCTTGGCCAAGTCCGACTGACTCCAGAGGAGCACCAGCGACGGAGGATAGCTGGTGCTTGCATGTATTGTGGCTCACTTGAGCACAAAATATTTAATTGCCATCTTAAGGCAAAAGACGCTGCCCGTCAGTAGCCATAGGGGGGTCTGACGTGTGGGAACTCTATTCATTCCCCTGGTAACTTTTCCATTCCGGCTCTCATTCAGTTGCCGGGGGTCGAGAAGAGGGTTTTGTCATTAACTGATTCAGGGGCAGCGCAAAATTTCATCTCTTTGCGGCTCGTGCAGGAAATTGGCATTCCCACAACTAAACTGCCGGCTTCGCTGAACGTTGCGGCACTATCTGGTAGTTGTGTGGCATCTATTACTGAGCGCACGGCCCCGATTTCTGTCCTTCTGTCTGGGAACCACCGGGAGTCCATTTCGCTCTTTATTCTCACTAGTTCATCTTCCCCGGTGGTTCTGGGGTATCCATGGCTCCGGAAGCATAACCCTATCATCAGTTAAGATAAGATAAGATAAGATAAGATAAGCCTTTATTAGTCCCACAACGGGGAAATTCCAGGATTGCAACAGCACAGGGATAGCAACACTCAGAGCAACAATCAGAAGGCAAGAAAAAAAAAAACAAAAAAAAACAAGCAAGCAAGAGCAGCTAATATACATATGTACGTATTACTATAAAATATATATATATACACACACACACAGACACACAGTGCAGAGCATTGTAGCTGGATGGAATAAATATATGAATATATGAACACACAGTGCAGAGCATTGTAGCTAGATGGAATAAATATGTAAATATATAAACACCCACAGTACGGAGCATTGCAGCTAGGTGGAATAAATATGCAAGTATATAAACACACACAGTGCGGAGCAATGTAGCTAGATGGAATAATATGTAGATATATAAATATATAAACACACCCAGTGCTGAGCATTGTAGCTGAGCAGTGCTGAGCATTGGGCACAAAGAGTTGGGCACAAAATTCCATTTCTTCCTAGAGCCTGTTCTATTTAGCATCCTGCCTCTGCTCAGCTGAGTGTTCACCATCCCTTTCCGTCTCCTGTTCTCCGGTGGAGCCGCCAGATCTCAGCCTCGTACTCGAGATCTACCATGAACTTGGGGAGGTCTTTAGCAACTCAAGAGCCCTTTCTTTGCCTCCTCACCGATCTCATGACTGTACTATCGACCTCCTCTCAGGTGCGCGGTTGCCATCCAGCCGGCTCTACAGCCTTTCTGCACTGGAGAGGGAGGTGATGGAAAGTTGTCAGAAGCCGAGCTGGCTTGGTTTCCCCAGCTCGGTCCTGACCTCCCTGTGGGGTTAGGTGCCGCGGTTTATGTGTTTATTATGTATTTCTCTGTGTTGCATCCTTACCCTAGTCTCTGCTCTTCGGCCGGCAGCTGTGAGCCAGCTCTCTTTAGCTCACTCTTCTGTGAGCAGTGGCTGACAGCCTGTCAGCCCGACCACGCCCCCTCTCTCATTACTGCCAGCTGATTCCCACTCACGTTAATCATCTTTTTCGGTCCTCGCCCAGGTGCTCATCATCTCACCATTACCAGCAGTGCATGTACTTAAGCAGCCTTTTGCCAGTCATGCACTGCATGGTCTTTGACTGAATTTATTGTCTGCTGCGTTGTCTGTACAGAATCCTGTTCATCTGTGTACCACGACGGGTTAGCCCCTCCGCGTTTGCTGTGGTTCTCTGGCGTCCCCTGAGCGATGTCATTGGAGCTAATACCATTTCTCCTCATGCGTTCGCTGGGCAATGCCGGCCCCCGAACGCAAACTGTAAGTCATCTGTGTATTTTTGTAAGTCTTCACCCTTTTTGAACTGTCAGTCTTTATGTTAATAAATGTGTTGTGGTGTACCAAGCGTGTAAATCCTCATCATTTTACCCCTCGGTGAGGTTCATGACAGGTCCTATACATATATATATATACTGCCAACAACTTTTTCACTCATGTCACAATCAATGAATAAAATGTATCCAGGGTCTGCTTGTTGATGTGCTTGCCATTATTTTTGACAAAAGAGGGATTTGTGATAGAATATTTTTGTGAGATAAGAATGTTTTAGTTAAGAATGTGTTAATTAGATAAAAGAGGTCACACAAAGTGCTTATTGCTGTATGAAGTCTTTGCACTGCACATCTGCCTACATAACAGGAAGTGGGTTTTAGTTAAACTAGAAGACCCAGAGAGGGGCCATTTGGCCTTTTTGGCTAGAAAACCCATAGGGGGACCATCAAGTGGCCACAAGAGGGCTAATGTCTGGGTCTTCTAGTGTTAACTCACACACACCCCAACTGCTTTTGCAATGAAGAATGCTTTCTGCATACATATAGAGAAATGTCTCTGGGTCGTGGGGTTGATCATGGGGCTGCAATAGGAAGTGAAATGAGACAGTTTGAGAATAACAGGAAACATCTGTGAGCAGCCAGCCAGCCACTGCAGGGCGTAGGAGCAACTTGTGAAGGAAGTGGTTTTGACGAGTTCAACGAGCATCTGCTGAAGAAGCTGGTTTTGACTGGCTGAGCACAAGGCAGCCATTGTAGGAGGCTATTATGGGAATGCCCAAGTAGCCAGAAAATAAATGTAATCGCGAACACTTATTCGGGGTCTTTTCCTGTCAGGTTTGGGCTGAGGACAATGACCCACAGCTGTGTTACTCTCTGCATGCTTCGATTCATTTCAATTCAATTCAACTTTATTTATATAGCACCATTTCACAACAACAGTCATCTCATAGCACTTTCAACTGTAGAGGAAACCGTCGCAATTGCAGAAAGACCCCAGCAATCAGGCGATCCCCTGTGAGCAAGCGCTTGGCGACGGTGGAGAGGACTCCCTTTTAACAGGAAGAAACCTCCAGCAGAACCAGGCTCAGGGAGGGGCAGTCATCTGCTGCGACTGGCTGGGGGGTGAGGGGATAGAGAAGATGAAAAGAACAGACATGTAGAGAGCAAACAGCACGATGGGGACTCAATCTATGGGAGAGAACAAACAGATGTTAATGACCAGCAAAAAAAAAAAAAAAAAAATATTTCATTGAGAGTGAAAAAAGGAGTGAAGCCCAGTGCAATTATTGGAGGTCCCCTGGCTGTCTAAACCTAATAGCAGCATAACTAAGGGAGGGTTCAGAGACACATGATCCCTCCCTAATTGTAGGCTATATCAAAAAGGAAGGTTTTAACCCTATTCTTAAAAACAGAGATCGAGTCTGACTCCCGAGTCCAGATTGGCAGCTGGTTCCACAGGAGAGGAGCTTGATAACTGAAGGCTCTGCCTCCAATTGTACTTTTGGAGATTCTAGGTATTACAAGTAATCCAGCATTTTGGGAGCGTAGTGCTCTGTTAGGATAATAGGGTTATATCAGATCATTTAAATAAAAAGGGGCCTGATTGTTTAGAGCTTTGAAAGTGAGAAGAAGGATTTTAAACTTAATTCTAAACTCTATGGGAAGCCAATGAAGGGAAGCCAGAACCGGAGAGATATGATCTCTCTTTCTAGTACCTGTTAAAACTCTAGCTGCAGCATTCTGGATCAAATGAAAACTATTTTGTCCAGTTATTTATTCCCCACATTTTCAGCAGAGCTACATTACATTTAACTAACACCCATATTAATAATTCTCATATCACTTTAGCAACAAACAGAACAGCCACGACAGAGGCAAAGTGCCATTACAATAGAAAATTTATCAAGTAAAACCGAGATTAAGTGACCCTTAGATCCACAAAAAATAAATTCAAATACCCCCTTATTAAACATTTACAATAACCTACAGAAGTCATTTGTGTTGACAGAGTTATGCATAAAAGCTTGGAAAGACTATGTGATCAAAGATGGCCATCTATGTGACAGGCTGGAGTTTAGGCGGCGTGCAAGAAATATAAGACAGAATAATAAAGAGCGATGGCAAGAACCAAGCAGACCGCCCGTAAAATCTACTGGAGGAAGAAGCCCCCCAGGAGACAGCTAGCCACCAGGGCTGCTCGGAGAGGCGCTCCGGCCACCGGCAGAGTGAAGAGGCCTCGCCGTCACAGGCCCATGGCTCTGAGAGAGATCCGTTGCTGCCAGAAATCCACGGAGCTGCTCATCCGTAAGCTGCCCGTCCAGCGCCTGGTGAGGGAGATCGCTCAGGACTTCAAGACCGTCCTGCGTTTCCTGAGCTTCGCCGTCATGGCTCTGCAGGAGACCAGCGAGGCCCACCTGGTGGTCTCTTCTTCGCTAAGGGGGTCACCATCATGCCCAAAGACTTCCAGCTGGCCCGCCGCATCTGCGGAGAGAGAGCTTAGACTTTCTGCTGCACATTCACCAACCAACCATAATGCTCTGCACTGTGTGTCTATATAT
This sequence comes from Pholidichthys leucotaenia, assembly GCA_020510985.1. NCBI lineage: Eukaryota > Metazoa > Chordata > Actinopteri > Cichliformes > Pholidichthyidae > Pholidichthys > Pholidichthys leucotaenia. The sequence continues at coordinate 164,012,403 of CM035847.1, forward strand.
ACATTTATAGTAATATGGACATATGTTTACTAGATGTTGTTTTTTCTTGCCTTCTGATTGTTTTTTTTCCCACAATATCTTTATTGAACCTTTTTTTTTTAACAAACATGATACAAACAATGAAACACTAACACTAAAGTACTACAAAAAAAAAAAATGCACTAAAAACACCAACAACCACCAACAAAATCAAGTCTTCAACAATGCTCCTCTGTTTAGTCTAGACAATCCAATACATAAGTATACATATTATGTTCACCAGTTTGGAATTTACAAGGTCCACACACATCATTCACCTTCTTCTTCAAGAGTTATGTTTAAATTTTTTACATAATCAATAAAAGGTCTCCATATATTCTCAAACACAATTTCCTTTGATTTCAGTATATATGTTATTCTTTCTAATGGAAGGTTTGTTAACATCTGTCTTAACCACTGAGTCACATCTGGTCTATGAGTCTTTTTCCATAATAGTGCAATACATTTTTTGGCATTAAGCAAACAGGTCTATGAATGTTCTTTCACTTTTATTAAAATTATGCTTTTCTGGGTACAGACCCAACAAAAACAGTTTAGGATTCAATATGATTTGTTTTGAGATTATTTTTTCAATTGTTACCCTCACCTCCTCCCAAAACATTCTTATTAATCTACATTCCCATAAACAATGACATAGGGTTCCTTTACTTTCCATGCATTTTGTGCATGTATCTGGTATATTTTTGTTATATCTATTTAACTCCTCCGGTGTAACATACATCCGCATTAACCATTTGAAATGTATCAATTTAAGGCGTACATTTATTGATTTGGTTTGAGCTTCTGTACAAGCCAATTCCCATTGTTCCTCTGAAATTTCAGTTTGCAGATCTTCTTTCCAGTAGTTTAATCTTTTCAGTGAATTTTCACTTGAAGATAGTGTCAATGAGTTATAAAACTCTGAAATAATACCCTTTCTTTTACTATCTTTCATCATCATTTTTTCCAAGAATGAGTAAATAGGTCGAGTGAGAGCTTTATTTTGATTTGATCGAATAAAGTTTCTAAGTTGAAGATATTTTAAAAAATGTGTTCTATTGAGATTAAATTTGATCCTCAGCTCTTCAAAAGACATTATGTTATCTGCACATGGCAAATATAAATCCTGAATCTTTTGTATCCCTTTTAAATTCCATACTTTAAATACAGCGTCCACTCTCCCTGGTTTAAAATATTGATTACCCCATATTGGACTAAATTGTGACAATAACTGTGGTTCTTTTAAATAGTTTTTAGCTTCACACCATATTTTGATCATATGCTTTACAAATGGATTTTTAACTTGTTTTTGTAATTTTTTTGCCGAATCTGAGTATATGAATATGGGAAGAGGTAAAGGTAAATTGTATGATTCCATTTCAGTCCAGTGAGGGAGATCATTTGATGAAAAATAATATGTCATAGACCTCAGTTGTGCCGACCAATAATACAACATAAAATTTGGACATTTCAGACCTCCACGATCAAATGGTAAATATAATAAAGACAGACGTAATCTAGCCCTCCTGTTGTTCCATATAAATTCCACTAACTTTTTTTTTTATTCTTGAGAATAGATCTAAAGGTGGTGATAAGGGAATGTATTGAAATAAATAAAGTATTTTAGGTAAAATATTACTTTTAAGTATATTGATTCTCCCGATCATCGACATTGGTAGTGACATCCATCTCTGAGTTAACTCATTGATATCTGACATTAAGGCTTCATAGTTGACACTGGCGACTGATTCTAGCTTAGGCACAATTTGGATTCCTAAATATTTAAACTGATTTACAACATTGAATTGATTTACCTCAGGGGCTGGGTAATTTCTCTGGGTCTCATTTAGCATTAATATTGAAGATTTAGTTTTATTTATTTTATATCCTGATATTTCCCCAAAATTCTTTATTAAATTCAACAAGGTTGGAATTGATTTTTTTAGATTCGACATAAACAAAATTGTGTCATCGGCGTACAGGGAGATTTTATGTTCTGTTGGTCCAACTTTAATTCCATATATTTGTGAATGTAAACGTATCGCTATCGCTAAAGGTTCAATTGCCATAGTAAACAGTAAAGGTGAAAGTGGACAGCCTTGTCGACATCCTCTATTGATTTTTATTGGTTTTGAAATATTGTTATTTGTTAGGATTTCTGCTGTAGCATTATTGTATATTATTTGAACCCATTTTATGAAATTATTTCCAAGTCCAAACCTTTGTAGGACTTCAAAAAGAAAGGGCCATTCAACTCTATCAAAGGCCTTTTCGGCGTCCAGTGATAGGAGAGCTGTATCCGGTGCTTCTTTATTAAAATAAATAATATTAAATAGTCTTCTTACATTATGGAAGCCTTGTCTACCCTTTAAAAAGCCATTCTGATCTCGATTAATAATATTTGGTAAAATTTCTTGTATTCGTCTTGCTAAAATTTTACAGATTATCTTAAGGTCGGCATTTAATAGGCTTATTGGTCTCATATTTTCACATTTATTAGAGGGCTTACCTGGTTTTGGCAGCAGTATAATTAAGGCATTATTTATGTATGATGGTAAATTATTATTTTGAAATGCTTCTAAAACCATTTCCAAAAAAGGTTTTATTAATTTATTCTTAAATTTTTTATAAAGGTCAACTGGAAGACCATCTGGTCCTGCACTTTTTCCTGATTTCATATTATCAATGGCTAGCCCAACTTCTTCTTGACTAATTTTAGACTCCAATATCTCCCTGTTTTCATTTGGAATACACGGTATAGATAGTTCGTTCAAAAACCCATTTAGTTTTGTTAAATCAGATTCATTTTTGGTATCATATAATTTTTCATAGTAATCTCTAAAGGCTCTGTTAATTTCTAAAGGATCTATAACTACCTGTCCTTTACTTATAATACTGGTAATTGGTGTTTTAATTTCTAATTGTTTAATCTGCCATGCTAATAATTTTCCTGATTTTTCACCTTGTTCATAAAAAGATTGTTTCAATCTTAGAAGACTCGAGGCAGCTCTATTCGCTGATTTTTTGTCGTATTCAGCTCTCAAAATCAGTAATTCATTCTCCAACCTTGGGTCACTTCCTGCATACACTTTTTCCTGAAGACTTTTTATTTTATGTTCCAATTTAGCTCTCTCCTCTCGAGTCTTCTTAGATTTTGATCCTGTATAACTAATAATATGTCCCCTAATAAAAGCTTTGAAAGCCTCCCACTTTACACATGCTGATGTTTGTGTAGTATTGATGTCAAAGAACTCGTCTATCTGTTTTTCTATATACTTGACAAATTCCTCATCCTGAAGCCATTTATGCTGAAATTGCCATCTACCTGATTCCTTTGTCAATTTTTTATCTACATATATTAGACAACAGGGTGCATGATCAGAGATCACGATGTTATCATAAAAGCAGTTTTGAATCTTGGACCTTAATTCTGTGGAAATCAAAAAATAATCAATACATGAGAATGTCTTGTAGGTACTGGAATAACAAGAATAGGCTTTAACTTGTGGTTTCATTTCTCTCCATATATCTAACAATCTCAATTCTTTCATAAAATGATTAATAGTCATCCTGCATCCAATGTGCGTGCAATCCAGTCCTGTTGATCTATCTATACCTGGATTCAATGTACAATTAAAATCCCCTGCTATTATATGTTGCCCTGTAAGTGATGATAAGATAAGAAATAAATTAGCAAAGAACTTCTGATCATCTATATTGGGACCATATAAGTTCACAAGATTTATATTTTCTAATAGCAAAGAACCTTGAATGATTACATATCTTCCAAATTTGTCTCCAATTACATTTTTCACTTGAAAAGGAACTGATTTATGTATGAGAGTCATAACTCCCCTGGCCCGGGATGAGAATGATGAGGTGAAGACACTTCCTTGCCATCTACTCCTAATTCTTTTTATATCCTCCTCTATTAAATGAGTTTCTTGTAAAAACACAATTTTTGAACCCATGTCTTTTATTTTATTCATAACTTGTTTAAGTTTTTTTAAATTTTGTAGACCTCTGCAATTCCATGAAGTTAAATTAAGATTAACACTTTGGTTTATGATCAATAGAGAGTTTGGGATTACCTTGCAGTGTAAACATGCTCATACAGAGAGGCAAAAACATGAGTGGTTGAACATTCATCCTACAAACTACACACAAACAAATTTCCCCTTCCCACACTTGTGGGAAACCCCCCAAAATCAAAAGAAAAATTCCGTCTCCCGATATAGCCATCGACCGCTCCACACCCACGGGGAACAGCCTAAGCCACTCCTTCTTCATCCTCCCAATCACCCTAACTCTATTGCTTTTAATGACGTAACATTAACTCTCCTCTGTAGTTTTCCAACTTAACTCCAAAATTTTTAACAACTTTGTACATCATAGTTTTTTTTTGTTTGTTTTGTTTTTTGTTTTTTTTAATATATAATACAATCTATATTTTGTAAACTTACTATTTACTTCAAGTCAGTCAGATGCCTGTGCAAATGCTTAATTATTCTACCTTATATTTTGTTCATGCTTAGCTCCCACCAGTCTCTTCTTCTTCTTTGATCTTCTTGATGAACTCCTGCGCCTCCTCTGGGGTCTTGAAGATGTGGGTTCTGCCCTCATACGTGGTCAGCAGTCTCGCAGGATAGATTACACCATGACGAATCCCAAGGTTACGCAGCTCCTTACGTATGGGATCAAACTGCTTCCTCAATTGTTGGATTCCTGTGGCCAAATCTGGGTAGAACCGCACCTGCTGGTCCTGGTGTTTAATCTCTCCTTTAGCTCGTGCAGCGTTGAAGATCTTCATCCTGTCTCTGTTGCTAAGAAACTTCATAATTAAGGTCCTCGGCGGTCCCTTATCTCTCCGTGGGCCAATACGATGTGCATTTTCCAGAACCACTGCTGATTGCAACTCCTCGCTGCCCAGCACCTCCGGAATCCACTTTTCCAGAAAGGAACATACGTCCCGACCTTCTGATTCCTCTGGAAGACCCACCAGCCTCAAGTTATTCTGTCTCGACCGAGATTCCAAATCCAAAATATTATTTTCCAGAGATTTATTTTTTTTTTTCCAAAGTGCGCACCTTTAATTGAAGACGGGTGACGTCATCTTCAGCACTAGCGAGACGGAGCTCCATCTGCGCCGTTCGTTCTACACAGTCACCCAATTCCTTTCTTATTCCTTCCAACGCTGTCATAATCCCATCAAATCTAGAGGAAAAGTCCGCTCTCATTGAACTCATGGCAGCCATCAGCGCATCTGCGCCTCTCCCCGCAGACATCGCACCGTTGCCAGCCTCCTCCGCCATATATGGAGTTTTATTTGCTGCGTCACAGACCTGAAAGTCCGTTAATTTGGACTGTTTCGGCGGCTCGCTTTTTCCTTTACCTGGTTTTCCAGCCTTAGGCTTCGCCGACATATCCTCACCCAAACGCTGGGATACGTTCTGTCCCAAATGAGAGAGTTATTTGCCGATTTTTTTTCTCCAGGAGCAGAGCAGAGTGAGACACATCCGTCTTACGTGGCAGCCATAACCGGAAGTCCGCCTTCTGATTGTTGCTCTGAGTGTTGCTATCCCTGTGCTGTTGCAATCCTGGAATTTCCCCATTGTGGGACTAATAAAGGCTTATCTTATCTTATCTTATCTTATGTACATGGAGAGAGACCCTCTTCCTATACTGTATATAAAAAAGTAATGTTACAATACAAAAAAAAATACTTAACATGTTTATATAACAATAAAAAAATAAATAACGATTTTATGCTGCATTAAATTTAATAGTTTAGATTACCAAACATATTACACACTGAAAAGCAAGCTATGCAGGCCAACATTTGAATCCTTCTCATATTTGGAGAAAATGGGCCACTTTGAAATCAGTAAACCATTAAAAAAAAAAAAAAACAGTTGTAGGCTATCAGAAAAAGAGAATTTTTTAAGACCAATTTGTAGCCTAATCAGTAATCTCAGGGTCATGTCTGGTTTTCGTTTTCTTTTTTTTTAATCTTCATCCATATACAGCAATCATCTCTTCTGGATGAACATAAAACAGAACCAACTGTACTTGCCTTACCTTGGAGATGTTTACTCAGCGAGTTTAGGTGATTTATCATGTCCAACATGAAGTGAAATTTTTCCTACATCTGTCAGTTCATAAAGCTCAGAAATTGCTCTTTTTCACTCATTTCCAGCTTTTTCCTTTTCAGTAAAGGCTGTGCTCTGGGAAAGTTTGTATTTTTATTTTTCTTGGTGATTTTTCTTATTCTGGATTTGTCTGTAGGCTATCTTATCAAGATCAGGAGTACAAGCAGAAACAGTGTGCCTCTCTATGAGCTGGGTGTTAAGTTTGGTCAGATGTGGTGCATATTTTACTTGACAACAGTTAAAATAGCCTATATCATGTTTACAAAAGCATGCATGTCAGTTGAAAAATGTGTCCACATACATTTACCTGATATTTGAAAATAAAATAATGAAAATAACCTTCATTATTTCAGTTTCATTTTGAGATGTAGCTGCAGAGAACCATAACAATTGGACTGAAGAGCCACATGGACTATCAAGTTTGACCATTAATTAATTAATTAATTAATTAGCTAACAGGTATTTCTTAACTTCATGAGTTGAATCTTTTTTCTTTCATTTGAGTATAGCCTGCTTGTTATTTTAAGGTTTATTTTAAGATTTTAAGTTTAGCCACCTTGTTATTTTTCAGAGTGAAACAATAGCGGCCTCTCCCAGAGCCCAGTGACAACTTAGGAAAAATCTGTAGCAAGCACACATTTCCTGCATGACAAACTGCTGAAAACTTTTTAATTACATCCCAGGAGTGGTTTACGGTTCAATTCATCAAGTTGAATCAATTCAGTTGTTTAAATGTTTCTTGTTTTGTTTTGTGTTTTTTTGCACGTTGAAAGTTGAAAGTTTGAACAAAGTTAGTAAAATTTCCAAATAAGAATAATTACATAATCAAACCATATATTAACACTGCCATCAGAAGGTTACAGTATATTGTGGCATCTGGGTAGTCAAAAAACCAACACACTACATGCATTTTGGGGTTTAAATATTGATGAAGTGTGTTTGAATAAAATTCTAATCCCAATTGAGTCAGCTTGTCAATGTCAAGTGATGTAAACTGCTTTGACCTATAGGTATCATGTTGCCTTCTGTAAGTGCTATTGGACCATAATATTGTTTTGCTTCCTCCTGCCCATTTGCTGTACCCTTACCATGTAGTTTTCTTCAGACTGTAGATACATACAGTACAAGGTGTGTCAGTAAAGAAACAGGACTGGGGTCACAAAAAATATTTTAAATGTAAACTACAAATTTTCCCCTTCAAAATAACCCCCTCATGTCTAATGCACTTTCTCATCCTTCTCTGCCATGCCTCCATGCACTCCTTCTCCTGGGATTCTCTGCAGTGCCGTCATCATGGCCCTCTTGATGGCTTGCATGTCCAAAAAATGTGTTCCCTTGATGACCCCTTTGAGCTTGGGAAAAAAGAAAAGTCATATGGAGCCAGGTCAGGTGAGTAGGGAGGTTGCTTCAGCATGGCGATGTTTTTCTCAGCCTGGAACTGCCAGATGCTCAGGACATTGTGAGTCAGTGCATTGCTGTGGTGAAGCAGCTATGAGCTGTTTTGCAACAACTCTCAACTCTTCTCATGCACCGAATGAAGCAAATGCTGCAGGATCTCTTTGTATACATGGTGGTTAATCATCTGGCCCTGTGGCAAGAACTCAATGTGCATAATGCCCTTCACCTCAAACAGCACAATAAGTCCTATTACTTTTCTAACACACCTTGCAAAAGTTGATTTCAGTGAAGGTTTACTACAGAAGCTGCTATCCCAACATTGCCAACAAAAACAGTTTGCTGTGGTTTTAAACAAGCAAAAGATGATGGAAGCGCTTAGGAAAAAGTGAAGATGAAAACAGAACATAACAATAGACAGCTACATGCATTGGTTCGTATTGGTAACAATCAGTCAACCTCATTCCCAGTGAGAGTTGGACTCTGCCAAGGCTGCCCTCTGTCACCGAACCTGTTCATATTTTTATGGAAAACATTTCTAGGTGCAGCCAAGGAACAGAGGGTGTCGTGTTCAGTGATCATATTTCATCTCTGCTGTTTGCAGATGATGTGGTCCTGATGACTTCATCGAGCAATGACCTACAGGCGTTACTGGGATGTTTTCCTGAAGTGATGAGAATCAGTACCTCCAAGTCTGTGTTCATGGCACTCACCCGGAAAAGGGTGGATTGTCCCTCCTGTCCCAACTGGAGGAGTTCAAGTATCTTGCGGCTCTATTCATGAATGAAGGGAAAATGGTGCAGGAATTGGACAGATGGATGGGAGCAACATATGCAGTGATGCAGACATTGCACCAGTCAGTTGTGGTGAAGAAAGAGCTGAGCTCCAAAGCAAAGCTGTCAGTTTACCAGTAAATATATGTTCCCACCCTCACCTTTGGTCATGAACTTTAGGTATGGACTGAAAGAGGGTGGCTGGACTCACCCTTAGAGATGGGTTAAGGAGCTTAGTTATCAGGGAGATGCTCAGAGTAGAGCCACTGCTCCTCCATATCGAAAGGAGCCAGTTGAGGTGGTTTGGGCATCTGATCAGGATGGATGGATGGATGGATGGAACAGTAGACAGAATGAAATCATAGTTGAGACTGATAAGCTTTTTCAGCTATGAAGATGATTTGTTCAATTTGATTCAAGCCTTACAGTTATTTTTCTCAAAAGTAGTCTTATTTTTGGATCATATGAGTCAACGACGATGATGATGATGAACAGCTTGGTGGTGCAGTGATTAGCACTGGCCACACAGCAAGAAGGTCAGGGGATCGATCCCACCCCCTGACCATCAATGACCCTTCTGTGTGGAGTCTGCATGTTCTCCCCATGTTTGCATGGGTTTACTCTGGGTACTCCAGTTTCCGCCCACAAGCCAAAAACATGCAAGTTAGGTTAATTGGAGACTAGGTCGTGAATGTGTGTGTGTGAATGGATTGGTCCCACACCTTGGCTGCCTCATCCATCCAGGTGGATGCCCTGAATTTCCCTCTGGGATTAATAAAGCATACAAAAAATAAATAAAATGATGATGATGGTGACTGTCATCATCTATGAACTATCAAGTATACACCTTCACTATATCTTTACACATCTCTCAAGTTAAGCATTCTGCTAAACAAAACACATTTAAGTGCTGATGTAACTGTGCACTATAACTGCAGTGATCTGAAGCCAGCAATGAAAACATGTCATACTCCAAGGTTTTACAGGCTCACAAGTTGATAAAGAAAACAGCGGGGTAGAAAGATAGTATAATTATAATCTTAATGAGGAAAAACTGCAAGGAAAGACAAGCAAACATTATTAAATTATAAAGAAGCATAAAAAGCTGGATAAATAAGTTTGTGTTTGTGTGTGGGAACCGCCAGCACACACTTGGCTACGTTTGTTTGAGTGATTGTGCTGAGAAGTATGAGGAGACAAATAAACCAGTGGTGTGTTTTTGTAGTGCAATTTCCTGCTGTTGCTTTAATTAGTCTTTGATCATTCTTTTTCTCTGAATACATTTTATTTTATTTAAATTAATAATTTGTGTAGAAAGGAATTAAGACTGGATTAAGGCTCCAGTCTCAGCAGGCGTGGGTTTGACTCCTACTGCTGCCAGGGCTTTTAACAGGTCACTATTGTGAGTAAATGGTCTTCGTTAAGGCCATTACAAAAACAGCTCATCGTTGTTGTGGTTTGATGGCACGGCACACAAGTCTGCTAAATGAAGAGGAGTGTCATGGCCCTGGGAACGGGTGGGTGCCGTGCCCATGCTCCAGTTTAAGTTTAGTCTTTTTCTGTCTGTTCCTCTGTTATCCTGTTCAGTTACGCTGTCATTTTGTATTTGTAGTATGTTTACAATTTGTGGTTGTGTTGTTGTTTCATTATGGCTTCTGGTTTGTGTTTTATTTTGACAGCACTGTGCAGCTTCCGGCTGTCAAACTTTGGAGCTGCACAGCTGTCATTCATTCTGTTATTTCCTCCACTCATGCATCCACACCTGTCACTGATTATGATACGGGATAAAAGGGCACAGCAACCTCTTTCCGTTGTCGTGTCCTTCTACCATTGCTGTCCTCAGATGCCGTGTCCTGCTCTGAGTGTTTTGTGCTTCGCTGTTGAGGAGAGAGGAGAGCTCCATCCAGGTGAGTTTTTCCCTTTAATTTCCAGCCGTGAGCCCCACTGTCTCTCAGGTGAGCTCCGGCTGGTTGTGCGCCTTTTTGCCCGGCGTTCCCAGGCTTCTGCTCCCCCTGTGACCCACTCTCCTCCAGCGCCTCATTATTTTGTATTTGTATGTTTAGTGTTCCCCTGTTGTTTGCCTTTACGTTAATAAATGTGCAGAAACCACAGTGTGCATTTGGTGTCCTTCAGTACGCTCTAAGAAGGATAATTTTTTGACAGAAGGACATGACCAGGGTGTGGACATCCGCCACTGTTTGTTTCTGCTGTTTTTTTCCCCCTCTCTTTTTCTGTTCTCCCAAGTTTTTTAGTCCCGGTTTTTGGCATGTCTGAGTGTTGGGTGGCTGGGCTTCTGGGGGACATTGTGTCAGACGCTCACTCCTGCCACACTCCCGAGGAGGTGCTGCAATTCTGGGATAGCGCAGCTCAGCTCATCAAGGCATACCCCCGCCAATGGAGCTGCCCAAAGCTTGCAGCTCTCCTTGCATCAGGGACCAACTTGCGCCGCATGCTCCGCAGGGTGAAGAGTGGTCCCCCATCACCTATACCCAAGCCAGCGAAGAGTATGCATCCTCAACACGGAAGCCGCCTACCTCCCTTCGTTCACCAGCAGCAGCCCTGCCTCTTCCTCCAGAGCAGTGGCCCACTCCATCGGTCAAGGAGCTGGAGCTGCGCAGGCGGGCCATTTCAGCGGAGACAGAACTGCTGCTGGAATATAAACCATGGTTCCTCCCTGAATATGGCCTGCAGCTGGAGGAGGTTTCACCGTGTGGACTGGAGCCTCAGCCACCTCGCCACGGGCTGACGTCTCCACCCCTTTCCTGACATCCTCCACCGCTCCCGAGGGGAGGTCGTTAGAGCCAGCAGCAGCAACCACCACCAAGCCCCAGCATTTAAGACAAGTTCCTTTTCATTCATCCACAATTATTAATTAATTACCTTGCCTTATTACCGGGGGGGGGGGGGGCTCAGCAGCAGTTAGCCCCTTTCGCTGAGCCCTCACCTTCTCACCTGATACTCCCATTTCTCCTCTTATTTCCCTTGAGAGTCCGTCGGTCCTTGGAGGAAGCCGTGGATTGATGGAGGAGCCTGCAGCCTTGGAGAGTCCAGCCCCAGCCCTGCAGCCACATTCTGGATGGGAGGAGAGCACCACCTATGTTCCGGAACTTGAGCCGACAGAGGAGTTGTCCCCTGGTTCCAGCAGCATAGAAGGGTGATGGCGTCAGTGGTGAGAAGCTCTCCTGCAGCAGCTGCCGTCTCTGGAGGTGCACATGCATCAGCTGCTCCATCGGGGGTCCTGCCTACCATCCAGCCTGGATTGCCAGAGTCCTGGATGGCAGTGGAGCTCGAGCTCAGGTGAGTTCTCTTTTTTGTGTTCACTTTATCTGTCCTAGAGAGATCTTGCCTGGCTTTTGGTGGGGAGGAGCAGGTGCAGCGGACGGCTGCACCTGAGCTCTCCTCGCTGGGCTCCACTGCTGCCGGGGACTCTGACTCAGTATCTTGTGTCTAGTGTGTCTGAGCCTTCTCCAAAGGTCGCCGTGGGTCCCTCCTCTCTGCCTGAGGCCTCCGTGGGCACATCCCTTTAATCTGAGGTCTCCATGGAAGCTGGTCCCCCTCCGTCTGAGGTGTCCGTGGGTGCTGCTCCCCCTCCATCCGAGGTCTCCGTGGGTGCTGCTCCCCCTCTGTCCGAGGTCTCCCTGGGTGCTGCTCCCTTGTTCGGGCCGTCATGGGTGCTGTCTGTGGGTGCTGCACCTCAGCCTGGCACCTCCGTGGGTGCTTCGCCTCAGCCCGGGGCCTCCGTGGGTGCTTCGCCTCAGCCCTGGGCCTCCATGGGTGCTTCGCCTCAGCCCAGGGCCTCCGTGGGTGCTGCACCTCAGTCTGAGGCCTCTGTGGGTGTTGCGCTCCCGTCTGAGGTCATCTTGGACTCTCTGTCTTCTCCAGAGGTCCGTATGGAGCAGCCTCTTCCCTCGCCTGGCCTCCTCGCTGGTCAACCACCACCATCACTGGGCTCCACCATTGGCCAGCAGTCACTGTAGGAGGTCAACCTCCCACAGCACCGGTTCCGCCATCCCCACGCTGGAGGTCTTGCGGTCTACTGGGAGCATGGGTTCCAGCTGCTGCCGCCTGAGGGGTACACATGCTGTGCTTAGCAGACTGGTGGCCCATGTTCTCTGGGAGGCCACCTGACGAGTTACACCTTCAGGGCAGGTGGTTCTGGAACTCTGGGCAGCCACCAGACGCATTCTGCCATACGCTCCGGTGGTCCTGGGACTCTGGCAGGCCACTTGAACTGCATTAGTTTCTTTCCCAGGGTCCTTGAGTCTGGATCATCATATTGTTCAGGTTGTGGGTCATGAGTGTTTTTTTTTTTTTTTTTGTCTTGGTCCCTCCATGCTTGCTCCCCCCCAGGGTGGGTTGTTTTTCTTGTTGGGGGGGGGGGTCTTTTTTGATGGTGGTGGGGGGGGGGTTCTTTTCCCTTTTGATGTTGCCCTGTGGTGTCTGGGCTCTATCCCTTGGGGAGGGCACTGTCATGATCCTAGGCAGGGGTGGGTGCTGTGCCCAGTCTCCAGTTTAAATTTAGTCCATTTTCTGTCTGTTTCTCTGTTATCCTGTCCAGTTATTGTGTCATTTTGTATTTGTAGTATGTTTACATTCTGGGGTTGTGTTGTTGTTGTTTCATTATGGTTTCTGGTTGTGCTTTATTTTGACAGCGCTGTGCAGCTTCCAGCTGTCAAATTGTTAGGAGCTGCACAGCTGTCATTCATTCTGTTATTTTCTCCATTCATGTATCCACACCTGTCACTGATTATGAAATGGGACAAAAGGGCACAACAACCTCTTTCCGTTGTCGTTTCCTTCTACCACTGCCGTCCTCAGATACCGTCAGAGTGTTTTGTGCTTTGCTATTGAGGAGAGAGGAGAGCTCCGTCCAGGTGGGCTTCTCCCATTTATTTCCAACCGTGAGCCCCACTGTCTCTCAGGTGAGCTCCAGCTTCTTCTGCCCCTTTTTGCCTGGTGTTCCCAGGCTTCCACTCCCCCATGACGTTGAGCCCTGCTCGACTCCAGCGCCTCATTATTTCGTATTTGTATGTTTAGTGTTACCCCGTTGTTTGTCTTTACGTTAATACATGTTCAGAAACCACAGTGTGTTTGGTGTCCTTTAGTAGCCCCTAAGAAGGGTGATTTTTGACAAAGAGGTTGTGCATGAGTCATGGTGAAGAACAGAAGGTTGTTTTCCTGCTTTGCTCCAAATTACTACAGGTCCCATTAAAAATATCAAGTGAACCTCTTATATGTGCACAGCAGAATGGTGCAGCAGAAGCGTGCTGGGCTCATAACCCAGAGGTTGATGGGGTGAAAACATACTCTCCTATATTGCAACATATCTAGTGTTTTGCTCTTTCAACTAGATGTTGTAACCAGATTTAGAACTTGCAGTCTAAATGTTACGTAGCAATATTTTGCTACGGTCTTGGTGTCGAAACTCACTTAGTAAATTGTAATTGCTGTCTCGTTGGACAAAACATTCATCTGCCACATGTGTTGCTTGTGCAGGTCATGTGGCTGAGTGGTCCAAGGCGTTGGACTTAAGTTCCAGTCTCTCAGAAGGGGTGGGTTTGATTCCCACTGCTGCCATCATCAATCTGTTGGTGCATTTTAACAGTATATCTCCAGGTTGTTTTCTTGGGCTAAGCATTCATTGAAAGAATATGCGTTGCTTATGTCAGCCCAAGAATATGTGTTCCTGAGATATTTCAATACTTTAAGAAGCTTCGCAAGCATAAGGTAAAAGTTTCAGCACAGAGAGACTTTACGTCCCTGGGTGGGCTTAAACCATCATCCTTTCACCACAGCTGAACGCGCTAGCCGATTGCACCACAGAGACTCAGTGAAAGCTGCAGGTGAGGCCTAATTTTTTCATTCATACTGTAATTGCCAGCATTTACTGATTGCTTATGACACAAATATTCCTTTGTGGGTTTCATGTGGAAAATGTGCAACAAGTTTACTTGTGCTAACGAATAGCAATGGTCATTACCTGGTTAGCCAGCAATCCTGAAGCATATAAATAACTAGAAAAGCACTCGGAGAGCGCAGACCTCCACCAAGCGCCACAGTTCCCCCCATACAGTGTTTGTGTGTACGTGCTGAGATTCCTTGACCATGAAAACATATGACTAGCAATTGGAGTGACAATGATTAGATTAGTGGTTCAGTAGTTATTCACGAAAATCGCATTTTCCGTAATGGCGGTTTTCTTGTGGACGGTGATCTGGATCACCACCAAAATCTAATCATCTGTAGGATACCCCATTTCTGACAATCTGTGAAAATTTCATGAAAATCCGTCCATAACTTTTTGAGTTATGTTGCTAACAAACAGACAGACAGACAGACAGACAGACAGACAGACAGACAGACAGACAGACAAACCAGCGCCGAAGAAAACATAACCTCCATGGCGGAGGTAAAAAGGATCCCAACCGTCTCAACTGATGGTGACTTGAGTCTGAGAATTGGACTTATTCTGACTTAATGACATTGTTTTTCAAAGTAAGACAAGTCAAGAACATCTGACTCAACTGAAGGAGGTTATTCTAAAGAACAAGGATGCAGGTCTAACAGTTAACCATTGCAAGGGATGTTAGTCACAGGAAACAGTACTGTATGAACTGTTCTTATTGCACAAAAGAATACTTTCTGTCTCATTCAAACAAGTTACACACATATCACATATCAACATGCTCCTGTGCTTTTTGTGCATCTAGGCTTAAGAGGAGGTGGTAGCAATTAGCACCTCACTGACATTTGCTGCGGTTGAGGGAGAAAGGGAAATGGGGAAAAAAAAGAAATGAGTGCATGATGTGATGTAAACCAAATTAATCTCTAATGTGTATTTGTCTCCATTTCGGAGGTTGACTTATCTCTGAGTTTTTAATGACCTTTCATGCTTTAAATGTACTAATGCATACCTGTGCATGCCTGTAGAAACAAAGTATAAGCAAGTATTTCTGCATGCCTGTAGAAACCAAGTGTAATCAAGCATTCAATCAAATTCAATTAAACTTTATTTATATAGCGCCATTTCACAACAACAGTCATCTCATAGCACTTTCAACTGTAGAGGAAACCCTCACAATTGCAGAAAGACCCCAGCAATCAGGCGATCCCCTGTGAGCAAGCGCTTGGCGACGGTGAAGAGGAAAAACTCCCTTTTAACAGGAAGAAACCTCCAGCAGAACCATGCTCAGGGAGGGGCAGTCATCTGCTGCGACTGGCTGGGGGGTGAGGGGATAGAGAAGATGAAAAGAACAGACATGTAGAGAGCAAACAGCACGATGGGGACTCAATCTATGGGAGAGAACAAACAGATGATAATGACCAGCAAAAAAAAATATTTCATTGAGAGTGAAAAAAGGAGTGAAGCCCAGTGCAATTATTGGAGGTCCCCTGGCTGTCTAAACCTAATAGCAGCATAACTAAGAGAGGGTTCAGAAACACATGATCCCTCCCTAATTGCAGGCTACAGTGGGGTAAAAAAGTATTTAGTCAGCCACCAATTGTGCATGTTCTCCCACTTAAAAGATGAGAGAGGTCTCCAATTTTCATCATAGGTATACCTCAACTATAAGAGACAAAATAAGAAAAAAAAATCCAGAAAATCACATTAAAGGATTTTTAATGAATTAATTGGTAAATTCCTCGGTAAAATAAGTATTTGGTCAATAACAAAAGTTCATCTCAATACTTTGTTATATACCCTTTGTTGGCAATGACAGAGGTCAAACGTTTTCTGTAAGTTTTCACAAGCTTTTCACACACTGTTGCTGGTATTTTGGCCCATTCCTCCATGCAGATCTCCTCTAGAGCAGTGATGTTTTGGGGCTGTCGCTGGGCAACACAGACTTTCAACTCCCTCCAAAGATTTTCTATGGGGTTGAGATCTGGAAACTGGCTAGGCCACTCCAGGACCTTGAAATGCTTCTTACAAAGCCACTCCTTCATTGCCCGGGCAGTGTGTTTGGGGTCATTGTCATGCTGAAAGACCCAGCCACGTTTCATCTTCAATGCCCTTGCTGGTGGAAGGAGGTTTTCACTCAAAATCTCACGATACATGGCCCCATTCATTCTTTCCTTTACACGGATCAGTCGTCCTGGTCCCTTTGCAGAAAAACAGCCCCAAATTGTTGATGTTTCCACCCCCATGCTTCACAGTAGGTATGGTGTTCTTTCTCCTCCAAACATGACAAGTTGAGTTTTTACCAAAAAGTTCTATTTTGGTTTCATCTGACCAAATGACATTCTCCCAGTCCTCTTCTGGATAATCCAAATGCTCTCTAGAAAACTTCAGACGGGCCTGGGCATGTACTGGCTTAAGCAGGGGGACACGTCTGGCACTGCAGGATTTGAGTTCCTGGCGGCATAGTGTGTTTCTGATGTAGTTTTTGTTACTTTGGTCCCAGCTCTCTGCAGGTCATTCACTAGGTCCCCCCGTTTGGTTCTGGGATTTTTGCTAACCGTTCTCGTGATCATTTTGACCCCACGGGGTGAGATCTTGCATGGAGCCCCAGATCAAGGGAGATTATCAGTGGTCTTGTATGTCTTCCATTTTCTAATAATTGCTCCCACAGTTGATTTCTTCACACCAAGCTGCTTACCTATTGCAGATTCAGTCTTCCCAGCCTGGTGCAGGGCTACAATTTTGTTTCTGGTGTCCTTTGACAGCTCTTTGGTCTTGGCCATAGTGGAGTTTGGAGTCTGACTGAGGTTGTGGACAGGTGTCTTTTATACTGATATCGAGTTCAAACGGGTGCCATTAATACAGGTAACGAGTGGAGGACAGAGGAGCCTCTTAAAGAAGAAGTTACAGGTCTGTGAGAGCCAGAAATCTTGCTTGTTTGTAGGTGACCAAATACTTATTTTACTGAGGAATTTACCAATTAATTCATTAAAAATCATTCAATGTGATTTTCTGGATTTTTTTTTCTCATTTTGTCTCTCATAGTTGAGGTATACCTATGATGAAAATTGGAGACCTTGCTCATCTTTTAAGTGGGAGAACTTGCACAATTGGTGGCTGGCTAAATACTTTTTTGCCCCACTGTATATCAAAAAGGAAGGTTTTAACCCTATTCTTAAAAACAGAGATTGAGTCTGACTCCCGAATCCAGACTGGCAGCTGGTTCCACAAGAGAGGAGCTTGATAACTGAAGGCTCTGCCCCCCCATTGTACTTTTGGAGATTCCAGGTATTACAAGTAATCCAGCATTTTGGGAACGTAGTGCTCTGTTAGGATAATAGAGTAATATCAGATCGTTTAAATAAAAAGGGGCCTGATTGTTTAGAGCTTTAAAAGTGAGAAGAAGGATTTTAAACTTAATTCTAAACTCTATGGGAAGCCAATGAAGAGAGGCCAGAACCGGAGATATGATCTCTCTTTCTAGTACCTGTTAAAAGGCATTCCTGCATGCCCGTAGAAAATTACTGTTACCATGGCAACAGTAACCATGGTGATGCCTGCATTTGATCTTTGACATGATTACCATGGCAACAGTAACCATGGTGAAACGTGCCTTTGATCTTTGATGTCACCACTCGTTCAGTGATGCTTGCCTTTGATCTTTGATGATGTGTCTGCCTGGCAACAGTAACCATGGCAACATCTGTGCATCTATGATGTCATAGCTATAGACGCCCATAGCTCCCCTATGGACATTCATTAAAGATTTCCCCTCCTAAACTTCCCCATATCCGGAGAGGCTGAAATTCAGGGATGCACACCCTCGTAACCTCAATACAGTGTGATGTTCAACTGCGTAGCTTCGCAGCGAACAAATAATTTAGTTTGAGCCCACAATGCAGGTGAAGAGGACGTGTTTATTAACAGAAAGGAGGAACTCAAAAATACACAAAATACAAGAAAATGTTCAGTTGGACAATACAGTCTGGCACATACTGTAAGCGATGGACGCCCGAGCTCAGTTGGCAGGGAAGGAAGCCCCACTCGCTCCAGGGCAGAACTGGGCAACAGGAAAGAAGGGCAGTAAATAACAGAGAGACTTACATAGGTCGTTAGAGCTCAGTGGGCTCTGGGAAAAAAACAACAACACCGTAACAGTCCAAAGGGAAAGGGAACCCAGCGGCTCCAGGACATCAACAAAGGCAGATGACTACAGGCTGACTGTGTATGCTGACTTACGCCACAACACTGAATGCCCCTACTGTCACCCAATAAATACCAAGCAGGCTGATGAGAGACAAGTGGATGCAGGTGTGCGGTGGGAGTCTGTGTATGAGCGCGTGTCAGGATGAGTGTGTGTGTGTGTGTGTGTGTGTGTGTGTGTGTGTGTGTGTGTGTGTGAAAACCCAGGGGATGGCAATCAGCTGATAGGTGCCTGGCAGAGAGAGGTGAGAGGAGGGCTGTGGCTGAGGACTGGCAGAGGAACCAAAATCTGCCAGCTGGAAAAGATAACAGCAATCAGAGGCCATAGCCACAAGTCATGAAACAGGACAGGAAACAACAGCCCCGTACATGATATAGCACCCCTCCCCCCCAAAAGGTGGAAACCAGACACCCATCGTAACATCAAAACAAAACAAAAACAACCTGCCTCCCTCCCAGAACTCCTCACAACTAACCAGGATGGGAGGTGGGGGAAACAGGTCAGGAGGGAATTAACCAACAAAAATACAACAATTCCCAACCCCAAAAACCACCCCCCCCCCCCCACCAAAACCCCAAGAGTCCCACAGTTCAGGGGGCCACCAGAGTCCAAGGCCCAGCAGGTGGCCCGTAGAACAGCATCCGGCGGCCTACCAGGGCACACGGGCCACCCGGCTTGGAAACCCAGTCCTTCGGGTGGCCTGCCCACATGGGTAAGCCACCAGGACTGGAAGGACAGACAAGGCGGCAGCCTACTCACCAGGAGGCTGAGAGGGGGGTGGCCAGACAGAGGAAGGGGAACCCCTGTGGTCACTGGTGGTGGAGAAGTATGGACCATGACAGTGCCCAGCAGAAGGAGGAGGAAAACCCACATGGCCTCAAGAAGGGAAGGGGAGACCCTGGTGTCCTCAGACTGTCTGGGAGCACCCTCAGCGGTCCTGACGTGGGACTGGAACTCGATTGCACCCGGGCTGGGCCATGGCTGCACTCGCAAAGGTCCCGGCCTGGGACAAAGTTGCACCAGTGGTGGCCACTTCCCGGGACCTCATTGCTCCCGCAGTGAGCCCCAACTGGGCCTGCATTGCACCCATGGTGGCCCCCGACCGAGCCATGGTTGCACCCACAGAGGAGCCCGGCTGGGCCCTTGCTGCATCCGTGGTGGGACCCGGCTGGGCCACTGCTGACCCTAATGCAATCTTGGTCATGGGCCAGCCGACCCACATGAGCACCCAAGCTCACCCGAGCAAGGAGGCGATCAATCATGGGCACCCTGGACTGGAACTGAATACCTCCGATGACCATCTCAGCAGGAACCCCGGTGACCTCCAGCCGCAAGCTTGAATCCATGGACTTGTCCAGCGAAGAACTCTCTCCAGCGACCCTGAAAAAGGACTCAGACAGAGAGGAGAAAGGGTCAGGGTCACCAGCAGCGGCGGAGCCCAGCGAGGCAAGCTCAGGTGCAGCGTGCGGCTGCAGCTGGCTCTCTTCACCTAAAGCTAGGCAAAAATGCTCTATTATAGAAAGGCGAAAGACAAAAGAGAGCACTTGCCTTAGCTCAAGCTCCACCACCATCCAGGACTCTGATGATCTGGTGATGTTTCCACAGGCTCAGCCTCCAGGAGGTTCAGCTCAGGCACTGACACTTCTGCGGCAGCTTCCACAGCAGGCATGATGGTCTCAGCAGTCTTAATTTCCCCAGCCACCATGACCCAAGCTGTTGACTCCTCCAGCATGGTGGCTGGGATCTGGTTCACCGTTACTACAGGGGAACAATCCTCCTGGACCTCTGGCTCCTCCTGGTCTTGACTGCTCAACTCCGGTACCGGTGGGCACCGCACCGCCCAAGAACTTCCTCCAACAACTCCCAGATCAATATGGCTGCCTCCTGCTCCTCTCTGTTGGGATGTCCCACTGCCCATCCACCTCTGCCAGTGTGGAAAAGGCTCATCGAGGACATCATGTTCCGAACAGGTTAGTGAAAAACACAAAAAAGGTGAGAAAAGAGCATGCCTCTTCACCGCTTGGGCTCTTTGTTTTGGTTGTGGCATACTGTCATGTTCTGCTGTTTAGCTTTGCCGTGAACAAATAATTTAGTTTGAGCCCAAAATGCAGGTGAAGAAGACGTGTTTATTAACAGAAAGGGGGAACTCAAAAATACACAAAATACAAGAAAATGTTCAGTAGTACAATACAGTCTGGCACACATGTGATGGACGCCCAAGCTCAGTTGGCAGGGGAGGAAGCCCCACTCGCTCCCAGGGCAGAACTGGGCACCGGGAAAGAAGAGCAGTTAATAACAGAGAAAGACTGGCATAGGGCGTGGGAGCTCAGCGGGCTCTGGGAAAAAACAACACCATAGCAGTCCAAAGGGAAAGAGAACCCAACGGCTCCAGGACATCAGCAAAGGCAGGTGACTACAGGCTGACTGTGTATGCTGACTTACGCCGCGACACTGAATGCCCCCACTGTCATCCAATAAATACCAAGCAGGCTGATGAGTGACAACTGGACACAGGTGTGCGGCGGGAGTCTGTGTATAAGCGCGTGTCAGGATAAGATAAGTGTGTGTGTGTGTTTGTGTGTGTGAGAAACCCCAGGTGATGGCAATCAGCTGATAGGTGCCTGGCAGAGAGAGGTGAGAGGAGGGCTGTGGCTGAGGACTGGCAGAGGAACCAAAATCTGCCAGCTGGAAAAGAAAACAGCAATCAGAGGCCATAGTCACAGGTCATAAATAATCGTAGTGATTCCAATAGGGCTCTCACCCACTGATGTTGTCAGTGGCTTGGGCCTTAATACACAGCGCAGCTAGTACCAGCAGCACCGGTATCACACAGGAAGGAAAACCCACCATAGACTCCCCTCTCCTGAACTGTGGGTCCTCTGGCAATTCCGCTTAGGGATAGACGATACCAGCATTTTTCCTTTCGATACGATAGCATTAAAGGTCTGATGACACAATTTTGACATTTTTTAGCATGTTGTGTAAACCCAAAAGTCATTGTCGATGATCAATATAATATTTACAACCGCGCCTGCATAAACTAGTTATCATCAAAAAACCGCAGCCGCTGACTGGACTGTGGTGCTGCCCACCGAATGAAGGGTGGCACCACCATCACGTAGGCGACAGAACGGATGCCGGTGTTGTTGACTGGAATGACAGCAGCTTGTAGCTCACAGTTTCTCTGGTTTCTTGTTTTAATTTTACGGCTATGCCTTCGCGTTGTGTCACAGGCTTAGATAAACAGCAGGCCATGAAAGACCACATCACATGCTTCAGCTCCAACTGTCATAAGCCTCCTCGTGCGCTTTTATGCAGGAGGAGCGCACGAGGAGGGGAAGGATTAATGGATTTTCGCGCAGCTTTGACCTACTTTCTGTGATCGCATGCTGACACTCGCCGGTCCAGCCACGTCCCCTCTCTCATTATCACCAGCTGATTCAAACTCCCGCTGATCTTTCCCGGTCCTCGCCCAGGTGCGTCTCATCACACCATCACCAGCAGTGCATGTACTTAGCAGTCGTTTGCTAGTCACGCACTGCTGGTCCATAGTATTGTCATCTGTGCTGTTAGTCTGCCAGTATTTTCAGCACTCTCATGACATGTAAGTCACTCCATGTCCGCCGCGCGTCCTTGAAGCAATGTCGGCTCTGGGGCGCACCTGTGGCTAACACGTCTCCTCTCATTTGTTCTCTGGGCAATGCCGGCCCCCGAACGTCATCAGTAAGTGTGTTTGTGTTTTTTGTATGTCTTCACCTTTTTGGGAATTGTCTTTCTTTCTGTATTGAATGTGCTGTGGTGAACCCTGCACGTAAATCCTCATTATTTCATCCTCCCTCTCTGTGCCCTGCGTAAGAGCGGCCGCTTGGCACGGCTCAAACCTATACGGTCTGATGCCCCCAGATTCTTCATTGTCATCCCATTCTTCGGAACTATAATCGTCTGAAGATTGGACAATACAAACCAATTCCAGACTACATGTGCTGGAACCATCGTCGATGTTCTCTACCACTTCCATCCGGTGTGTACAATGGGCAGCCAAGTGCTGTGTTCTGTCGATGACGTTACAACATGGCCGGGGGGTTTTCCAGCCACTGACGCAATTGGTGATGTGGCGCTCATGAAAACATTGGATATTCGCGTGAAAAAAAGCCTGTTTGCCTTAGAACTGCGCAGACAAATCTATTTCGTCATATTGTATTATGTGTTGAAAAATTAAATAAGACATTTTCTTCAATACTGAGACCAATAGTTTTTGCCCCAAATCACATGACTGCAGTTTCATGAACAACTTTATTGCAAGGGCAATATGAAATATGAATAAAAGTCATGAACATAAACAGTTGAAAGAAATGCTTATAAAATAATAAAATAGAACAATGAGCAAAGTAAATAAAAAATAAAATGTTTTTTTTTCAATTATAATAAAAATAATCGCAACTTAAAATGAATGCAAAATTAATTCAGTTTCTTAATTTGATGAAGATTCTCAACTGGATTAAAGTATTTTTTACTTTTGAAATGTTTCACCATTCCTATCCACCTTATTCCTAGGCCCCATGATGCCTTGCGTGAATTATGGTAGCAACTTCCGGTACTAGTTTAGAACATATGGTTGTCACTGAAACGGGACACTTTTCCTTGTTCAAAGATAATGACTTCGGCATCAGAAATGCGGGAACATCGCCTCTTGCACCTCAAAACAGTAATATAATCATACCACTTCCCACGACTATCGAAGGATGGGAAGATGGCCTTGTAAAGTGGCCTCGTAGACAGTAACTCCATTAGTTAGCACTGCTGCTAAGATGCTAACGCTGTAAACAAATGACCCGTGCTGGCAAAATGAGTCACTTTGAGGACATTTTCAAAACTGATGTAAAGTTATTTCCATATTCTGTATTGAAAGATCTTCAAAATGATATTTAATTTGTAGGAACTGTGCAAAAACTGACCCAGAAAAACCTGATTTGTTTATATTTTAGTTAGGTTGAAACTCGCGTTCGATCGGTCGGGAGTTATGTCTTCCACAAAAAACATAGGTATTTTTAGAAAGTACGATGTCTAAGCTTTCCAATGATACCAGGCACTCATGGGGGTTTTCCTGGGGCTTTGCCGCTACCAAACAAAGAAAGAGTCATGATTTATGACTTCCCATTGCCTGTACTCATAATGACGCGGTGTGCATTCCGACCAGCATGTCTTCAACGCAATAAAGTCGGCTGCATTTTGTTAAAATATGATGGACATAATCAAATTTACCTTAGAGCAGACGTACGCCACAACACCGTGCTTGGATGTCATCTGTCACCGTGTGGTGACAAGCCTCCATTTATCCAGTCTGGCACAACCACAAACACCAGCAAGTACCAGAACTATGCCAAAACATTCAAAAAATACAAAAACTACAAGAGCTGAAATTAGCTGCCGCTTGAGTGCAAAACACCTATGTGGACTATACATTAAAACGAATTTGAAAAACTTAAAAATGCTATTTTAAATGCCCTTGCTACTCCACTCTTATGATTTAACACTAGGCCAGCCAAAACCGGAAGCTCCGTCCATAATAGTTCCTAGAGCAGTACCCCAGGAATAAGGTGGATATGTGTAATTTTTTTCACAGTGTAACTTTTTTTTAAAATTTTATTATTTATTTATTTGTTTGTTTGTTTATTTTACACTATTATTTTACAAATGTAAATAGTGCTTACTTTTTTTTATTTTTAAAATTTTATGCTGCTTGGTATCACCATAGAATTTGGATGAATGGTGTAACATTCCTGCCACCCCAGACGCTACTGAGCTCAGTCTGCACAGGAGTGCTTGGCTGCGTAGTGCACAGATTGTCATAGGCTGCCAATATGCTTGGGCTGGTTTTTCACTGGTTTTCACACATAAATTTAATGCCAAAAACTCTCAGAAATGAAAACAAATTGCACATTTTGTATTAACAAAGTGGTATCTCAATATTTTAAAAAGTATCGACTCCAAAGTATCAACCAGCTGGTATCACGCCCATCCCTTCACTCCAGTCATGTCGATATTAACTTTACATTTTAGATATTATAGCGGTCAGGACTCACAATGTGTCGTTTCAAGGGAAAAAGAATTTGCAGCATCCAGTAAATGTGCCTGCCCTAACTCCCCCCCCCAAAAAAAAAAAAAAAATTAAAGTTGTGCAGTAGGAGACCACAAAATTACGATCCAGTGATAAAGGGAATAACTGAACGGGATTCTAACTTGGAGCTACCCTATAATGGCATATTTGCAGCGTTTGTTCACAGGAAAAACCCTTACAGTTTCCTGCAGAGCACACACACACACACACACACACACACACACACACACACACACACACACACACACACAGAGCTAAACCCGCCCACACTTCAGGGCATGAAGAGACACAGAGCGGTGTCAGCAAGCTTTTATTGATAAAAATTACACATTTTGACTGCCACCTCACAAACGATCGTGGAGAGCCCCGTCGGACGCCAGTTAACGGGAGACTCAGCTGCTGTATGTGCCAGTGATGTCCTTTGCGGCACCACGGGTCCCTGCCAGCGCGCAACTCCCCCCGCTCCTTCCCCAGTGTTCTCCATGCCAAATTATCAATCACAGCAACTTTATGGTATTGTGATAGAAATGTTTAGACAAGTTAGGATAGTAAATACTGTATTTTTACACAGTGTGCTTACTCTTAATGTCAGTTAAAAGGATTTCACAGCTTAAAGCATACACAACAGGATGTGGGATTTAGCTTTGCAAAACACACACCCCCTATCCCCTGGCAACAAAGTACTTGCTTCTGCTTACATCTAAAAAAGGGGAAGATGAACCTGGGTTAAGGGTTGGGTTAGAGAACCGAAAGGAGACAGTGGTGCGACCAACAGGATACACCTGGCCAGTGACCGTTTTTCAGAGGAGGGGGACATCTGACGGAGTCAGCAGATCTGAGAAGACAGCCATTGTAGGGAAAATGGGGTACTGCCCCTGGATCAGAAGCTATATGTGCCCTTTTCTATTCTTTTTTGGGGTCTTTTTCTATCAGGTTGTGCTTGGACGAAGACATCACAGCAGTGATATTCTCTGTATGCGTCAATAAAAAGATAAGTTGAGAAATAGTATTTCTCATGTGATTTTTAATCTTCTGGTGTATTTTAAATGGTTTTGTGCCAACTGTCCAATTCTTGAACACACTTTTATAGAAGAGTTTTACAAGCTGGTCACTGCCAATGCCATTGGCTAGTTGACAGGCATTGGAGGTGACCAGACGAAAAGCCTTCACCTGTCTATTGCAGACAATTCCAGGCCGGCCCATATAAACAAGGTAAACAGGGAACCTTTTTAAAAAAAATCTCTATAGAATTGTCTGCAATATTCAGTAGAAGTAAGTCTTTTTGTCATAATTACAATTTTACAGAAATTAAGAATTTGATAATTATAATTTTTTACAGAAAGTTGAGAATTTAATGTCATTTTTTGAAAAATTAAGAACATGCAGAGAATATTTTAATCATTTGCATTTTAGGGTAATATTACTGAGCTGCCTAGTCATTGGTACATTTTAGGGACAGATTAATAAGCAACCTTTTATAGAGAATAGGAAGTACCAATACTGAAAAGACGTACAGTGGGGCAAAAAAGTATTTAGTCAGCCACCAATTGTGCAAGTTCTCCCACTTAAAAGATGAGAGAGGTCTCCAATTTTCATCATAGGTACACCTCAACTATGAGAGACAAAATGAGAAAAAAAAAATCCAGAAAATCACATTGAAGGATTTTTAATGAATTAATTGGTAAATTCCACAGTAAAATAAGTATTTGGTCAATAAAAAAAGTTCATCTCAATACTTTGTTATATACCCTTTGTTAGCAATGACAGAGGTCAAACGTTTTCTGTAAGTCTTCACAAGGTTTTCACACACTGTTGCTGGTATTTTGGCCCATTCCTCCATGCAGATCTCCTCTAGAGCAGTGATGTTTTGGGGCTGTCGCTGGGCAACATGGACTTTCAACTCCCTCCAAAGATTTTCTATGGGGTTGAGATCTGGAGACTGGCTAGGCCACTCCAGGACCTTGAAATGCTTCTTACGAAACCACTCTTTCATTGCCCGAGTGGTGTGTTTGGGATCATTGTCATGCTGAAAGACCCAGCCATGTTCCATCTTCAATGCCCTTGCTGATGGAAGGAGGTTTTCACTCAAAATCTCACAATACACGGTCCCATTCATTCTTTCCTTTACACAGATCAGTCGTCCTGGTCCCTTTGCAGAAAAACAGCCCCAAAGCATGAAGTTTCCACCCCCATGCTTCACAGGAGGCATGGTGTTCTTTGGATGCAACTCAGCATTCTTTCTCCTCCAAACATGACAAGTTGAGTTTTTACCAAAAAGTTCTATTTTGGTTTCATCTGACCATATGACATTCTCCCAATCCTCTTCTGGATCATCCAAATGCTCTCTAGCAAACTTCAGACGGGCCTGGACATGTACTGGCTTAAGCAGGGGGATACGTCTGGCACTGCAGGATTTGAGTCCCTGGCGGCATGTGTTACTGATGGTAGCCTTTGTTACTTTGGTCCCAGCTCTCTGCAGGTCATTCACTAGGTCCCCCCGTGTGGTTCTGGGATTTTTGCTCACCGTTCTCGTGATCATTTTGACCCCACAGGATGAAATCTTGCGTGGAACCCCAGATCGAGGGAGATTATCAGTGGTTTTGTATGTCTTCCATTTTCTAATAATTGCTCCCACAGTTGATTTCTTCACACCAAGCTGCTTACCTATTGCAGATTCAGTCTTCCCAGCCCAACTTCAACCACGGCTGCTGAAGTGGCTCGAGTTTTTTTAACGGCCTGGGTGGCGCGTTTTGGGGTTCCGTCAGACATAACGTCAGACAGAGGCCCCCAGTTTGTCTCTGAGCTTTGGTCAGCGATGGCCAGCAGCCTGGGAACAATGCTCCATCACACTACCGCGTATCACCCACAGGCTAATGGTTTATGCGAGCGTTTTCATAGTTCGTTGAAAGCAGCCCTCAGAGCGTCGCTTACGGATGGAGATTGGGTAAACAAATTACCATGGGTCTTATTAGGGTTGCGTGCTGCGCCCAAGGAGGATCTGATGCCTCCCCAGCGGAGCTAGTGTTTGCACAGCCTCTCAGGCTGCCCGGCGAATTTTTACCAGAGCATGCAGGGCCGGAGCGCCTCCCCTCCCTCAGGCCGCTAAGCGGAGCGGAAGCAGAGATGCTCCCCGGCCCCGTTCATCACACGTTCCCGCGGGATTTTGTGCCCCAGGCTTTAGAGAATGCAGAGTTCGTTTTTGTTAGAAATGATGCTGCAAAATCAACACTCCGTCCACCTTATGATGGACCATTTAGAGTGCTGGAAACCGGTGATAAGCAGTTTGTGCTGGATTTAGGGGACAGGAAAGAGACAGTCAGTATTGACAGACTTAAGCCTGCTTTTGTGACTGACGATGAGTCTGTACGGGTGGCAAGAGCGCCGCGCAGGGGTAGACCCCCCAAGGGCCACAGCTCGGCCCCCCCCCCCACAGGGGTCAAATAACCATTCTCTTCCTCAGACTACAGATCCCTCATAGGACAGTGCCGCTGAGACGGCGAAACCTGCATACAGCAGAATCGGAAGACGGTTGAAACCCAGATGACGTGCAGACTGATATATGATGGAATAATGTGGTATAAACTATGCTGTTGGTGTTATCACTGAGTTCTTAATCAAGTGGTATAGACTATGCTGTGAAAGTTATCACTGAAATGCTAAGTGATCATGCTGTGTAGGCTGTACTGTTGATGTGAACCTGAAATTCCCTTTAATGTGAGCATGTAGCGCAGTTATACCATTAAGACCATCCTGTATTAATATTTTTTTTGGAAACCCGAATGTATGGCCATTCTTCGGCGTTTGGGGGGGGGCTGTGGCTGACATATATTCATACCTGCATATTGTTAAGCCAAAGAGAAGTTTGAGATTACATGTGTGCTGACCCCACGCCTGGGAAGAGGACAATGAATCTGGGCCGCCTGTGGAGAACACCAGGACATGCAGACACGGCGGCAGAGGAGTAAAAAGGGCTTCCTGACCCCCGGGGCCAGAGGGGAGCCGAGGGACACTGAAGGGGGTTTGGTGTCTGGAGGGAAATGTAACTAGGATGTGTATTGTGCCCTTTGATGTCACTGATATAAATAGAGGAGACCTGACTGCACTCCGTCTCTCATTTCTACTCAGAGATTGATGGGGATGTGACTACGTGATTTAAACCTGAATTATAAAATCATTCAGTGTCTTCATTTCACGCTCCCCACAAGTGAGTAATTGTATTTGGCCAGTCTGATAAAATCAGTTGGACTGATCTCCATAAAAAAAGCTATCAATGGTTTTGGTTATCGGATGCAACCCAAGGTAAATTGCTTCTGTTTTAAGAGTTAAACTGGTTTAAGAGGCCCATAGTATTGAGTGGCAGGGACAGACACATAAATCACACAACCACTTCTGTAGATATTGTGCATATCATGTATGTTGACACTATGTTGCCTCTGTAAAACTTGTGGGGATAAATGTGTGGGTGGTTAGCCTCTTATATCCCAAATTAAGACACGAAGAGTGGTGTAGGGTGAAAGGGACTAGCCCTGATCCCAAATTCCGACTTCTGGTTGTCTGGAATAAGAAGCGGTGTATTGTGAGGGTTGGAAAATAAAGGCAAAAGCCCCCAGGGAATGTAATATTTTTTGGTCCACCAGAAACAAAAGATCCTGTTTTCCACTATAACTCTGAGTTGGCCACACCCATTTGGCATCAACAGGATCCAAGTAGAAGCCTGATGTGGCCAGAATTGCAGAAAGGAATTCTGAGATCTGGCGTTTGGACCCTAGAGATTGTAAACATTTACTAACTTTTTCTTCCCATAGTTTGTACAGAGAACCTGATAGCTATGGTATTGACAAAACCCTTTTTTACTGTGAAGGAAGTATTTGAGAGGACAGAAAAAGCGATTGAGAGGCAGACAGATAAGGGAGACATAAAAAAGGAAGTCGGAAAGTTTCAGCAGTGGGTGTGTGACATGCAGAGTCAAGGATTTTTGCCAGGGTCAGAAAAAAACATGCCTCAGTCAACCAAACTGGTAGAAGTTCTGCAGATAATCACAAAGTTATCTCACTGCAGAAGAAAATTATGTTAAGGCAGGAAATCCCAAATTGTGAAAAATTAAGAACAGATTGCAGGAAACGGAGGAAAAAGACTAGTGTTACATTCCTAAACTTGTGGCAGCATTCAAAGAAGGACAGGTAGTTGTAAATGATTCTGGAAAGGTGACTTTACAACTGATTAAGCAAAAAGAGGGCAATGACAAACCACCCCAGTATGATGAAGTTGCCTCATCTCCTCCAACAGCTCCCCCAGCTTCTTGTGTGTCACAATCAAGGCCATATGCAGAGTGTGTAAACATGGTCTCCAAACAAATGCCCCTTACTACATTTGTTACAGAAAACCATGACATGATACATGTAGTAACAGGAGTGCTTCACATGAGGTCAATGCTGACCATAGGAGACAGCAAAAAAGTTGCAGACACAGTACAAAAAATTATTAACCAACTAACACCTACAGAGTCACTAGGTCAACACGATCACCCTTATAACAATCATGAGGTGGAGGAGGAGGAGTCCCTTGGCAAACTGGGAATAGCTTCCACCTCCACTCCCTCACCAAAATTGAAAACAGGAAATGAGAGGGATGATTTAGGGGCTGCAATGAACAAATTACAAATCTTTAGCAGAGGCTAGAGCTAGTCTACAAAATTTATCTGTTGCTGGGGTAAACACCCCTAAGAAAATCACTGATTACACAGACAAAAATGCATCTGCAGGCACACATAAACAGTGGAAGTATGACGATTATGGATCAACAATAGAAAATCTGACCAAAAAGGCACCTCAGCCCATGCTGATGAATAAAGTAAATTATAAGCACATGCTCATGATAGCTCCTGAAACTAGGGCACCACAATATTCAGAATAGTCCTTTATGGACCTTAAAGGCATTTGTGACACATTGCCTTCACTGACCTCGGGAGCATCTTCGTGGATCAGAGCCATGCAGGCCCTACTGTTGCCTCTGCATTTTCAGCCACGGAGATCATCTTGAAAAAGCTTTACCAGAAAGGCTACAAACTAAGCCGCAAAAAGGTACAGTGTCGTAACCCCAGAGTTCACTATTTGGGCAGGCTAATAACATCTGGTGATTCCGCAGTGTCTCCATCACAAAGGTCATCAATTCTCTCACATCCCAAACCACGCACCGTGAGGGAAATTGTGTCATTTTTGGGTCTTACCAGATACAGCAGATATTTTATCCCAAATTACACTGTGATCATTCAACCCCTGCATGATCATCTTAAGGAAGAAGGATGCAAAAATCTCACATCACCATTACAATGGACTACTTCAGCCAAGGGTGCATTCATTGAACTAAAACAACTGATGTCACATGCATGTTCACTCAAACCACCTGATTACACTTCTCCATTTCACTTGGATATTTCTGAACAGCATGGAATTGTGAATGCCATGCTGTATCAGAAGGGGGAAGGTACAAGGTCAGGGTCAGTTCTAATGTACTACAGTTCAATATTAGATAACATAGATAGAGGACACCCACCATGCACACGTCATGTTGCCGCGATAGCCAAAGCATTGGAGAAAACTCCTCATATTACCATGCAACATACTGTAATTGTGCACACAATGCTTCATAGCTACAAAGTGTGTTGTTCACACTTTCAGCCAAAAGAACACAAAGGTTAAAAAGAATAGTATAAGCACCAAATGTCATTTACACAAGTGAAGGCACAAATATGGCAAAGGATATGCTCACAGGTGAACCCCATGACTCTTGTGCAATTGTGGAAAAAGACATGAAAACTGTGCCAAATCCCCAAGCAAATGAACTTGAACATCTAAATTTGAATATTTTTTGTGATGGATGTTGTTACAGGAAAACAGATGGATCTTTGAGTGCTTCACATGCAGTTGAAAGATATGATGAAGAGACAGGTGCTTTTCAAACTGTAGAGGCAGGAATGGTGGAGCAGCCTGCCTCTGCTCAAAAAGCTGAAATTGTAGCCCTCACTAAAGCATGTCAATATGCAAAACAAGAGGCAAACATATACACTGATTCAGCTTATGCTCACCAGGCTGCACATGCTGATTTGCCACATTGGAAAAGAAAAGGATTCCTCACTTTAATTAGCACACCAATTAGACACCTAGCTGAAATGGTTGAGCTGTTGGAGGTCATGGGTCAACCAAAGAGGGTGGCAATTTTGAAGTGCAAAGGAAATCAAAAAGGAAAAGCTGTTGTAGCCAAAGGAAATGAAGCTGCTGATTTGGCTGCTAAGCAAGCAGGTGGGTATGCTACCCAGGCAAGTATGACGGTATAGAAAGAAGATCAGAAGTACACAGAATTGGGTGAGGATGAAATCAAGCAGCTACAAGAGAAGGCAAGCCCTGAAGAAAAGAGTAGGTGTATAGAGAATGGAGCAAAGAAAGATGGAAGAAGGTTTGTGGAGATCAGTTGATGAAAGGCAAGTAGCCCCAGCTAAGGTGTTGTTCTTGATGTTGTGTAGAGAAGCACACTTGAAAGGCCATGTCTCAAAAACAAAACAAAAAAATATCTCTGCTTTAACTGAAGCACATTGGTGGCATCCACATTTGGTTGAGATTGCAGAACTAGTTCTTTCTGAATGTGAAGCATACCAGAAGTTCAATCCTAAACGCACGTTAAAGGTTTCTATGGGAGCTTTTCCAGCCCCTGAAGGGCCATGGAAAGATATTGTGATTGATGTTACTGACATGGGCCCAGAAAACAGATGCAGAGGCTACAGATATTTGTTGGTGTGTGTGGACACATTTTCAAGATGGGTTGAGGCTAAAGCATGTAAAACAGAAAGTGCAAAGGAAGTGATTAAATGGCTGACAGAGGAAGTGATTCCTAGGCATGGGTTTCCAAGAGTGATCACGTCAGACAATGGCAGATATTTTGCAAATAAACATTTGAAGGAAGTTGAATGCGCCTTAGGCTTAAGGCATAAGTTTGGTTCTGTGGTGCATCCATCCTCCCAAGGGCTAGTTTAGTGAGCAAATGGTACACTGAAAAGAACGCTAGCCCAACAATGCATAGGGACAGGCATGACATGGGTTGATGCACTGCCATTAGCACTGATGGCACTGCAATCTACCCCCAACACGACGTTCTGCCTGTCTCCACATGAGCTGCTAACAGGGAGAAAGATGCCAGGACCATTTGTTGACTCACCTTTGACTCCTAGAAACAGTCAAGCTGTTTAATTGCCACAGTACATTAAGAGTCTCAGAAAAATAGCTGAAGCTCTCTCTCAACAGGTTCCAGATATTCTCAACAAGGGCAGACAAGGAGACACTGCTCCATTGGAACCTGGTGACTGGGTGTGACAAAAAGTGATAAGGCCCCATTGGGATTTTCCTAAGTGGCAGGGACCTTTTAAAGTGATAAAAGCCACATCACATGCAGTACAGGTCTGGAAAAAAGGAAAGCTCAGTAATTGGATTCACGTGACTCGTTGTACTAGAGCAGCTGAACCACGCTGACCTTTATTGCAAACTGCCGAAGACACAGCAAATGTAGGTTAAAATGGTGTTTCCCACATTGCCCAACTGCTCCACTAGGGCAACTTTTTGTCTCTTGTTGCTCCTAGCATTGATCACATCCTTCCCAGTTATCTGGTGAAAATTCTCCACCATGATGAAGTTTATGCAGCTAAGTGTGGGGTATACACAGCAATAGGTGACAAAAGAGGTTCAAAACTAGAAATACGTATTCAAATTGGGAAACATGCTGTAGTAACTATTGATTTGTGTCACAGGATCCATTGTGGAGACCCTCCATCTTACTGGACAGATAAAGTTGTGTTTGTATGTATATGCATAGGGCGCTTTTGTCAAAACCACAACGGGCTTTATTGGTCTACTGGGACAGAGGGATATTCATGGGACATCTACCCACAGGGGTGGGATGACTATAAAAATAAAATACCCTTGATCAGAGCACCACGGTATGAAGGTGGACATCTAAACCCACTGGTGTTGGTTGTGGAAAGTTTTACCAAGAAACCTAATCACCTTGAGGATGTTGATTCATTTTATCAAACTCTAGGAGCACAAGGAGGTTATTACACTTATTCAGGTTATATCAGAGTAAGGTTTACAGACCTGTCAAAGAGTATGACCTCTGATAATGCCATGACCACACCAGTTGTGCCACCAAAATCCCATTTGGGAAAAGAGGTTATCACTTGAATGTTGAAACTGTGAGGGATAGAGTCACATTGGAAACAGGTTATACAGACCAAAATGAGTGGTTGTCATGGGTACAGTAGTGAAGACAGTGGTCGAAGACCAGGTTGACTGTTATGCTTGTGCCACAGCACAACCAAGTTTGGCCACTGTCCCATTTCCCCTTGATCCTGTAAGTGGCTACCACAGTTTTAAATGCCTACTCCAATTATTTACCACAACTAATGTTACAGAGAGGTGTAAATCATTACATCAACTTTTCCCACCAACAACTAAAATGATACCTCCACCATTCCAACCATACAAAGGAAATTATACCTGTTTCATAAAGATGACGGTCTCTCTCTCAGTAGGCCACCTGACCTCCTGTCAAATCACTCAATCAGTAAGAGACCACCAAAACTACGAGTTGTTAAACATGTCCCAGCCCAGATCAGGTATTTGGTTTTGTGTGGGCAAAAGAAGTTGTGGCCAATTTTGCCACCAAATTGGAAAGGTATCTGCACTCCAATATAATTGGTTATGCTTTTGTCAATTTCTCCATGGAGGCCTCTTGAACACCATACACATAGACATAAGAGGAATGCTATGGCATTAATGGAAGACACTCAGTAAGACCTTATGTGGATGCCACAGACACAGTATGAGGTGTTCCAGCTGAGTTTAAAGGTCAAAATTACAAAGCTGCAGTTTTCACCCATCTTATCCATTGGATAGGAAGTATGAAAGAGGCCACTAAAATACAATCGTGGGTCAAATATTTGTATGATAACAAACAACGGATGTTAAACTACACCATTGATGCCTTAAAAGGTGTGCAGGAACAATTAAAAGCATCCTCCTTAATGACTTTCCAGATTCACACAGCCCTTGACATGCTATTGGCAGAGTCAGGGGGAGTGTGCCAATTTTTTGGATCCGTGTGCTGCACCTTTATCCCCAACAACACGTCCCCAGATGGCAGTGTTATATGTGCTATAGAGGCCTTAGAAGGCCTGAGAACAGAGTTTGGTCAAAATACTGGTCATGAGGAAGATGCATTTACTGCATGGTTGCAGTCTGTCTTTGGACAATGGGCAGGAGTGATTCAATCAGTAATAGAGAATTGTCATCTCCATCGCAGTGATTCTGGTAGTGGGCTGTTGCTGCATCCCATGTCTAAGAGCACTGTTGGAAAGATGCATAACCACTGCACTGTCCAAAGAGCCAGCCCAAAAGATGATGGCTCAAGTCCACTCCCAAGTGGAGTCTAAGTCTCTCCCCCACAACAATGGCCACTGTGAATCTGGGAATGACAGTGATGAATGAGAGGCCATTGTTTGAAATGTATATATTATGCCTTTCTGCTATCCACTGTTCTGTCCACTGCACACACATTCAACATTGCACTCATGCATATGAATCTACATGAAAAGGGGGTGCACTGAAGGCACCCTCCTGCGGTGGGCCATGTGCAAGTAACCTCTGGTCCCTTCTTATTTCTTGTGCTTTTATGCAGGTACCATTGAAACATTGTGCTATTTATGGTCATGTAGTCAGAATAGATGTGAAGGTTTAAAGCTGTGTTGTACAGCAGGTCTTGAGGCCCAGATACAGCATACATGGACAGAAATATCTTCTGACTTGAAATGTTTTGCTTTGCTCTTTTATCATTGATCCATTTTGCTGTGTTTTATTTCATTGATAAAAGTTATGTTAAAGACTGCCAGGCAGAGGGGGTGGCATGAGAATTTTTGCCTGTAAATATGCATCAATGAATAAAAGAAATGCATAAAAAAAGATGGCTTAATGACATATATTCTGCCAATAGGTTTTTCGCTCGTGCCATAATCAATGAATAAAGCATATCCAGGGTATGTGTGTTAATGTGCCTGCTTTAGGTGTTGGCTCCATAGAATGGAGCCAAATGAGGGATTATGTGATATAAACGTTTAGAAAAGTTAGGATATTAAATATTTTTACACAATGTGCTTGCTCTAAATGTCAGTTAAAAGGATTTCACAGCTTACAGCATACACAACAGGATGTGGAATTTAGTTTTGCAAAACACACACCCTCTATCCCCTGGCAACAAAGTACTTGCTTCTGCTTACATCTAGAAAAAGGGGAAGATGAGCCTGGGTTAAGGGTTGCATTAGAGAACCGAAAGGAGACAGTGATGCGACAAACAGGATACACCTGGCCAGTGACCATTCACAAAGGAGGGGGGCATCTGATGGAGTCAGCAGATCTGAGAAAATACCCATTGTAGGGGTGCCGGGGGACCGCCCCCAGACCAGAAGCTATATGTACCCTTTTCTATTCTTTTTCGGGGTCTTTTTGTATCAGATTGTGCTGGGACGAAGACCTCACAGCTGTGATATTCTCTGCATGCTTCAATAAACAGAGAAGTTGAGAAATAGTACTTCTCATGTGATTTTTAATCCTCTGGTGTATTTTAAATGGTTTTGTGTCAACTGTCCAATTCTTGAACATACTTCTCAGAACAAAAAAGTTTTACATTATGTATTTTGGCGGGGCAACTCCATACTTGGGGATGCACACAGAAGCAAAGCACTTATAAAATTCGTTATTTGGATATTTTTGTGTGTTGTTGTCATTCAGTCAAAGTGTGCATATGTGCCCGCATGTATTATGCAGTTGATCTCATTCTGCTCCACAATGAAGCAGCAGTCAGGACTGGCTGAGTGTGCCTCCCTGCGAACGATCGTGGAGCGGCCCGTTGGACACCAGTGTTGCCTGATTAATGGGAGGCTCGGTTGCTGCGTGTGCCAGTGAAGCATATCCCCCCCTCCCCCATATTGTCCATGCTGAATTATCAATAAGAGCAACTTTATGGTATATATTTTGACGGAGCAACTCCATACGCGGGGATGCACACAGCAGCAAAGCACTAGTGACTGACAGGTTGTGATGGTGTGTGTTATCCATCAGGGTGGTCGTGATGTCATGTATTGTCCAATCAGCATGGCTGTATGCATGTGTATGTGTGGCATATTAGCCAATGAGCACAGAGTCAATACGAAACCAAACCCCACCCACACTTCTAGAAGCCTGGGCATGAGACACAGTGGTGGCTAAACTTTTATTGATAAAAATTATATATTTTGACTGAGCAACTCCACATTCGGGGATGCACACCCTCGTAACCTCAGGACACCACCTTTAAAATCTGAGGCCAGTCTGACAAACGGTTCAAGAGATATGCGTGGAGCAGTCAGACAAACACAAACAAACACACACAGATTCCGTGCATTTATAGATAGATTACAAAAATGCATGCACTTAGACTTACACTGTAAAACCGAATTAGTTCAAAGAACTCAAAACTTATGTGGAAGCCGATTACCTGTTAGTCTGTTTGTTTTTTCTGTTCCTCTCTCTTTTCTTTGCCCCACTCCACCCCTCCTTTCCTCATTCCCCTTTCATGGGTAAAATAATTTAAATAAAGTATTAAAAGTTATTATAAGAGGAGTCTATAAATAATATACAGTACATATACAGTATATGTACTGTATAAAGCTCCTGTTGGCAAAGTAATTTGTTTTGGCACAATAAGGGTGTCAAGAACTCGCTCATGCGCTTTTCCTAGCGCACAGCGAGGGGGAAAAAGGACGAGGATTTAAATGCTGGGTTACACCACACACACATTTATTAACACAAAAGTGAACATAAAGACACAAACATAGCTCGGATACACATAGAGTTCTCAAGGACACCCAACGTACAAACTGGAGGTTACAGCAGCAAACACAGCACAGGCAGTACTCACAGTGCGGGGGCAGTCCGAGTTGTCACAGCGATAATCGACGAGCAAACACAGGTTCAGTCCTTCCTGACGTGACGGTAGACTACAGGCAGGAACAGAAGCGGTGCACGGACATGAAAACAACAGGAAATCAAAACACAACTCCACATAATAAACCCACTGCCTGAGCCACCAGGATCGATCAGAACTGAGCCCACAGGAAACACGGGCTCGGTTCATGACAGAGCCCCTCCTTCTAGGGGTGAATACCAGACACCCACGGTAACATCAAGGAACCCCCCCCCCCCCACCACCAACCCCAACAGGCACAACATTAACACACGAACCCGGGTGGGAGGTAGGGGGAACAGGAAAAGAGGGAACACAATACCCCGCCCAGGGTCCACAACTAATCCCCCCAGACCAAAGACGTGGAGGCTCGGGAGGCTGCCCTGAGTCCCAGGCCCAACAGGCAGTTTGGCGAACCCAGTCAGGTGGCCTGCCAGAGAACATGGGCCATCTGGCCCAGGGACTCAGTCCCTCAGGCGGTCGGCCAGCGTTGTTAATCCACCAGGGCTGACGGGGTGACACAGGAAGCGGCCTGCCTACCAGGAAGCTCGCTGGTGGGTGACCGGACTGAAGGGAGGGAACCCCCATGGCTTATAACCGGGGGGAGAAGAGGACCACGGCATCATTAAGGTGGTCCACAGCACCCTCAGGAATCCCGGCTTGGGACCCAGCAGCACCCACGGTGGGCCCCAACTGGGCCGGCTCTGCTGCACCCACGATGGATTCCAGCAGGAGCCTAGCAGCACCCACGGTGACCTCCTACTGAGGCTCAGCTGCACCCGTGGTGACCCCTGACCGGGCCGGCTCCGCTGAACCCACGATGGACTCCGGCAGAAGCCTGGCTGCACCCGTGGTGGGCTCCAGTTGGAGCACCATTGCACCAGCAGTGACCCCCATCGGAGGCCTCATTGCTCCCGCGGTGCCCCCCCAACAAGGGAGGTAGTGCTCCTAACGTCACCTGGTGCTGGGCCCCGATCCTCGGTGATCTCCTGCAAGATCAGCTGCTCTCCAGCGGCCCTGGCAGGGGGATCCAACCCCGGAGGGAGAGAGAAAGAGACCAGGTCAGGGTTGCCAGCAGCGGCTGAGCCCAGTGAGGTGGACCCGAGGGCTGCTACGAGCTGCCCCGGGCCCTCTTCACCATGAGTTGGCCAGTGCGACATAGATATCTGGGGTGTTGATATAATGGAGCACACTTGCCTGAACTTGGGCTCCACCGCCATCCAGGACTCCGGCGATTTGGGGTGCGTAGCCTCTGTCGTTGCACTCGGCGCTGTGCCCCCGTTGACCTCCTCCGGGGCCGCCAACGTCCCGTCATCGTCAGTCAGCAACCCTGGTGATGGCAGCTCCTGCCCGGCGACCCTAGTGAGGGGCTTGGCAGGCATGGGAGAGAAGGAAAGGTTCGGGTCGCCGGCAGTGGCAGAGCCCGGCGAGGGGAACTCAGGCGCGGCAAAAAGCTGCACCCAACTCTCCTCCCCAAGAGCCAGACAAGATCTCTTGATCAAAGGCAATTGAATTACAGGAGAGACAACTTGCCCGTGCTTGAGCTCTACCACCGTCCAGGACTCCGACGCTGTCGACGATGACCGTCCGGGTCCCATCAGCTGGGGGTCTGTTCTGGGGGATGACTCTGCTGCAGCGGTCCCCGCAGTAGGCATGATGGTGGTTGCAGTCTCAAGGCTCCCAGGCAAAGTTCCCCCTGCTGGTGACTGACCCAGCATGTTGGCTGGGGGCTGCCTCTCCACCGACCCTGGGAAAGGATCCTCCAGGGCCTTGGGCTCCTCCTCTGCCCAGTGACTTGGTGTGGAAACCGGAGAATTCACCAAAACACACAGAGGAGACATGGAGAGGAGCGGTGTGGAGCGGTTACATGCCGCTGGCGCAGAGAACTCAGGGGACTGCAGGACCCGAGACTCTTGGCCAGGAAACAGGCAAAATTGTTCATTAATAATACGAAAATGGGAAGGAACTTGTCTGTTCTCAGGGTTCGCGATGTCTCTGGCGGCGTCCAGAGTACTCCCATCCCCCTCCGTGTCAATGGCAACTCTGGGCTCCTCAATATATGGTGGAGGAGCCCCCCAGACTGGCACAGGGGCAGATGGATCCCGCGGGAAAAAGGGGCTCTCCACATTGGCGGAGATAACAGCAATGGAGGAGAGGGCTGCAGGCGACACCTCAGGAGAAACAGGAGGCTCCGCTGCAGAATTCTCCTCATCCGGCGAGAGGGGGGTTGCTGGCCGGATAACGATGGAATTCTTGGGGCAAGACCTCCGGGAACAGCGACGATGTGGAGGAGGAGCAGGCTCCGAGGTGAAAGCATGCTCTACTTCCAACAGGAGCTTCGGTTCCCTCGGGGCTAATTCCTCAAACTCTGCCGCCAACTCCAGGAGGAGCCACGGCTTCACCTCCAGAAGAAGTTCAGCCTCCGCCAGCAACACCTGTCTATGTTCCTCCAATTCCTCTGTGAGTTGAGCGAGCTCCAGCTCATGCTCCCATCCCTCTGCAACAGCCCCCGCAGCTGGTGAGATGGTTGTAACAGTCCTTTGTTCCTCCTGCAGGGGCTCCAACGCTGAGGATTCCTCCAGCGTGGCTGCAGAGAAGCCTTTCCATGCTGGCTCCAGGAAAGGATCATCCGAGGACATTGGCTCTTCTCCCGTCTGATGGCCCTGACTTTGGGTCAACAAGCCCTCAGGGAGAATAGGAGGACACACAGAGAGGGGAAAAGGTGAGTTAATATTTACAGCCGGAGGAGAGGACCCAGTGGACTGCTGAAACTGGGCCTCTCCCTCGGGAGACAGAC
The DNA here is from genome assembly GCA_020510985.1 of Pholidichthys leucotaenia. Lineage (NCBI taxonomy): Eukaryota > Metazoa > Chordata > Actinopteri > Cichliformes > Pholidichthyidae > Pholidichthys > Pholidichthys leucotaenia. The sequence goes on from CM035847.1 coordinate 164,052,800, forward strand.
AAGGTTTGTAATTGGACGGAGTGAAATGAAAAAACACTTGCCTGTCACTGCGGCACCCGATGTTGACAGCTGCAAACTGTTGGCAATCACTCCTCTCCTTTTCACTGACTCCTTCAATAGATTGTAGAGGAGCCGGCTCCAATGATGCGGAGGTGGGCATAGCCGGGACAATCTTGGCAACTGTAGTGATGACAGCCGCCGAAGACGAGAGGGGCTTCCTCCGGTGAGGCTTCCTTCTCCTCGCTGGCGGCTGGAGCAGCAGATAGTCCGGGATTCTGAGCACACCACCCGGCTGCAGATAATCAAGGCCAATGTACTCCAGATTATCAGGAAACGACGGCAGTGTAGCCACGGGGGGCTCGAGTGCTGGGAGCTCCTCATTCGACCCCTTGGACGTCACGACAACAATCTCCCGGAAAATCTCGGCCACCTCCAGATGGTCCCACAGGCTATCCCAATTCATCGCTCTGACAGCAGCGTCCCGAGCCCGTTGAACTGCCTTGGGAGAACAGGGCTCCAGCACCCGTGAGAGTATGTCCTCCAGCAGACAGAGCGAGCACAACTCCCTCTCCAGCAGCTCAGCCATTGCGCCCGGAAAGCAGGTGAGTGAAAATGAGACAGTCCAAAAATGAAAAAATGATTTGTGTGGGTGTAACCCGCTAAATCCTTTTTATGGCTGGATTATTCTGTCAAGAACTCGCCCATGCGCTTTTCCTAGCGCACGGCGAGGGGAAAAAAGGACAAGGATTTAAGTGCTGGGTTACACCACACACACATTTATTAACACAAAAGTGAACATAAAGACACAAACACAGCTTGGATACACATAGAGTTCTCAAGGATGCCCAACGCACACACTGGAGGTTACAGCGGCGAACAGAACACAGGCAGTACTCACAGGGTGGGGGCAGTCCAAGTTGTCACAGCGATAATCGACGAGCAAACACAAGTTCAGTCCTTCCTGATGTGATGGTAGACAGAGAAAACGACCATCCAGCGAGTACAATAATCCAGCGGCGTTTGTCTAGCAAAGAGCTGCTTTTGTACAAACACTGCTGGCGTGGCAAATTGGGAACACCTGGGCGAATGCGGGAAAGATGATTACCGGGGCGAACAGCTGACTCCCAGAAAGAGGGGGGCGTGGCCGGACAGGCCAGAGCGGCAGCTACAGGCAGGAACAGAAACGGTGCACGGTCATGAAAACAACAGGAAATCAAAACACAACTCCACATAATAAACCCACTGCCTGAACCACCAGGATCGATCAGAACCAAGCCCACAGGAAACACGGGCTCGGTTCATGACAAAGGGAAGCAGATTTCTGTTCTGCTTACCTAGCTGCTTGACAGGATGGGGGGGGGGGGATTTTTGATGTTTTGAGAGGTTGTTTTTTTTTTTTTTTTGCACTAAAAGTATTGGGAAGAATTAAACATTTTTAAACAGATGCTTTTTTCAGTTTACTGCAGTGATATTCTATATAACACCACAAGAAAAACACAGGATTGTCAAAAATGTTCCTATTAAACAGTGATTTGTAAATTAAGCAGAATCTTCTGCTATACAGAAAAACTCTTTTGGGCAACAGCAAATACAGACTTAAGTGAGAATGAAGTAGCTACCCATAAATTTGTCATAAAAATGACCAACACTGTAGGCTACTCTTGCTGAGAACATGAATACAAAAGATGAAAAAATAATTATGCATTTAACAGCTAAATTGCATTGAATGCATGTTAAACAGTTTAGATTTGGAAATTATGGCAGCACCTTCGTCTGAAAACTTTCTAACTGCAGCGGTCTCCAACCAAACAGTACCAAGCACAGAGAAAAAACAAATAATTTATTCTGTTGCTCTGTATTGTCTATCCAAGTCTGTATTTTTCTGAAAAAAAAAAAAAAACTTATTATTTTCTGTCCTTCTATGCCTGACTCCTGTCTGTCTGTCTATCTGCTGCACATCTTGACACACACCTGTCTCATCAGATAGCTCATCTTTCCTTTACTGCGAGTTTTACCGGGAGAAGGGGCTCACATTGGTCCATGTCCAGACCGGAGATTCACAGCTTTAAAGCTCATTTGCAAGATGTAGTAATGATTTTACCTCTAAAAATATATAAAATGTTCAAACACTGGCTATAGTGTTAGATTTGTTCATTTGTTTGTGATTTTATGGCGTCTCTCCTCATGCCCGCTTCCGCAACGGGGTGCTTTTCAGGCAGGCAGACTTATTTCAAAACAAATCTGGCACTTCGTACACACGGTCAAAACAGAGATGTGGGGAGACGTCCACCAGCGGGCCGGGGAAGACAGAGGATGGGATGGTGTGGGGAAACTCACAGGTGAGTGTTTTTTGTTTTTTTTAAATCGCACACTCTGATTTTTTGTTGATGTGTTCTGTTAATACTCACTGTAAACATGGAAGTGACAGCGGTGCAGCGACACATTTGATTGGTTAGACTGAGTGTTTGACTGCTACTCTGGGACAAATTTGATTGGCAAAATTGGTGGAGGTTGACAAGGATTGGCCAAAACTGTGGGAAAGTTGCGGTGATTGAACAAAGTCGCAAGATCGCTCAAAATGTGCGGCGATGGCTGGAATTCTAGTGAATTAGGGCAATTGCAATATTGCAAAATCCTGGAGGGACTGGTAAGTGTGAACAAGCAACAGATCTTCCACGTGAATTTTTTTTTTTTTTTTTTTATAATAGACAAGAGTCTACATTCAATTTGTTAAACTTCTTTGTTTTTCTACAGATGTAATTGCTGATGCCTGAATGATATCATCATATGAAGACTTCTGAGCACAATAAGTTTCAGGTAAGATTTCGATAAGGCCTGAAAAGAAAGTGTAGAACAAAGAAAAAGTAGGGCCCTATTTCTGTCTTTGCCTTGGGCCCCAAAAGGATTAAGTCCACCCCTGCTTGAATGTAATACCTTATCTAAGCTGAAGTTTATTATTAAACTGTTAAAAGGTACATTGAAGTTTCTGCTTGATTTTTTTGTGTCCGTTCTCTCGATTAACACAGATAACTCACAAATGTTTGAGACTAATTCATTGCTGGTACAAATATTAAATTATTAATAAAATTGTCCATTCTTTCTAGACTGGTGCCTCAAATGAGTTTATATGTGCTAGTAATGAAAAGAAATCTTAATTCCCACTCACATATTTTTATATTAATAGTTATAACCACATAACCACTACACCAACAATCAGTCAAACTCATTCCCAGTGAGAGTGGGACTTGTCCAGGGCTGCCCTTTGTCACAATCTTGTCAAATTTTTTTCTGAATAGGAATTCTTGTATCATTGCCATAGCCTTTATACTCATGGTGGAGCAAATCTACAATGGTGTGTGCAAGTTGAAACTCAAATATCACAGCAGCCATACCTTGGACACATTATATACAACAGTAACACAGATTCATGTCAGGTCAGGCATTGGTTTGCTTGCTACCGGATAACCATGAAAACCGGTACTACCTGTTTCATGGGTCGGGTTATCAGCGACTCAACCGGCAACCCCACCCTTCCGAGGGTGTGGAGGGTGAAACTGGGCATCCTGGCAGAACTAAAAACAATATTCACTTCCGGCGCCACACGAGTAGGCTGCCTTTTTGCAACAGCAGATCAATTTCTTCCTATTTCTATTTACTCTCTGGCTCTCTTGCTAATCTTTCTGTTTCGGCGATACCTTTATCCATCAAAGACACGTTGATCGCCCAAATGTCTCCTGAGCCAGCAGACGGAGCCACTGTTTCTTGTAGGAGGCACTACAATAGGGACCAGTTGTTAGCACTTAACCGGCCCATGATGCTAACGCAAAAACGCGACATACCGGGAGAAATAAGACGGAAACAGCGTGGATGTCGAGCTGGAGTAAGACGACGGGTGAGGAATATAAGGTACAGACCCGCCCTCCCATCTGTTATTATGGGGAATTACGATCGCTACTCAGTAAAACAGATGAGCTAGCGGCTATCTGCCGCTACGAGAGCATATACAGAGAGAGTAGCTTGATGCTATTTACGGAGACGTGGCTAACAGAACTAGCAACAGATGCTAACATTGAACTGGAGGGTTTCCACGCAATACGGGCAGACCGAACACCAGACAGTGGGAAAGCAAGGGGCGGAGGAATAATGATGTATGTCAATAACAACTGGTGCAGACCGGGACATATCATGGTTAAACAACAACTCTGCAACAAAGACATGGAGTTGCTAGCTGTTAGCATGCGGCCTACATATCTCCCGAGGGAATACTCAGACATGATCTGCATTGTTATTTATGCAAATCCGATGGCGAACGCTGGGACAGCGCGTGGCGTCATCCACTCAGTAACTGGCAGGCTGCAGACAGAACACCCAGATGCTCTTCTCCTCATCTCAGGCGATTTCAACCATATTTCACTGTCTCCCATTCTACCCACGTTCACCCAGTATGTCACATGCCACACTAGAGACAATAAAAGACTGGACTTATTCTATGTAAATACTAAGGAGGCGTACACCTCATCACCATTCTCCCCACTCGGGAGATCGGATCACAACTTGGTTCATCTTCTGCCGGTGTACAAACCCCGAGTACACAGACAACCTCCGGTCATGCACACAGTGAAGTTATGGTCTGAGGAGGCAATGGATGTTCTAAAGGACTGTTTTGAAACCACTGCCTGGGAGCAGCTCTGCGATCCACATGGTGAGGACATCAATGGCCTCACTCACACCATCACGGACTACATCAGCTTCTGTGTGGACAACACCGTACCCACCGAGACCATACGGTGTTGCTCGAACAACAAACCCTGGATCAACCCTGAGATAAAAACACTTCTGAAAGAGAAGAAGAGGATCTTCAGGTCGGGGAACAGGGAGATGCTGAAGTCCGTACAGAGGGGAGCTGAGGAGGAAGATCAGAGAAGGCAAGGACAGCTTCAGGAAGAAGATGGAGGACAAGCTGCAACAGAGTGACATCGGTGGGGTCTGGAGAAACCTTAAAACCATCTCTGGGCTCCAGAATACCTCCCCCCAGGCCACGTGGGGCAGGGAGTGGGCAAACAATCTGAACCTGTTTTTTAATAGGTTTGACCAACCACCCCCCCCCCGACTGCACAACAACCACTGCTGCCTCTAAAGACATTGAGTCCTGCTGCCCACACCCCACTCTACCAACATCCCCCCACTCCCAACACACAGCCCCCCCAACATGACCCTCACTAAGACCCAGGTGAGGATGGAGCTGAGGAAGATCAAGGCGAGGAAGGCCTCGGGACTGGACGGCATCAGCGCAAAGCTCCTCAAGTCCTGTGTAGACCAGCTGTGTGGGATTGTGGAGCACATCTTCAACCTGAGCCTGAAGCTGGGGAGGGTACCACAGTTGTGGAAAACATCTTGTGTGGTACCTGTACCAAAGACTTCCCACCCCAAAGACCTAAACAGCTACAGACCAGTGGCCCTGATGTCACACATGATGAAGACCCTGGAGAGACTGCTCCTTGCTCACCTCCGCCCCCTGGTGGGACCTGAGATGGATCCACTTCAGTTCGCCTACCAGCATGGCATTGGGGTGGAGGATGCAGTGATCTTCCTCCTTCACCGTTCTCTGTCCCACCTGGAGAAGCCCGGGAATGTGGTGAGGATTATGTTCTTTGACTTCTCCAGTGCTTTCAACACCATCCAACCGATGATCCTGAAGGACAAGCTGCTGTGCACAGGGGTGCACCAGCACCTGTCATCATGGATCCTGGACTACCTCCCTAACCGGCCACAGTTTGTGAGAACCAGGGACTGTGTGTCCGACACGATCATCAGTAGCACGGGGGCCCCCCAGGGAACGGTTTTGGTTCCCTTCCTGTTCACCCTTTATACTGCGGACTTCTCTCACAACACAACACACTGCCATCTACAGAAGTTCTCTGACAACTCTGCGATCGTCGGCCTTATCTCCAACGGAGATGAAGCTGAGTACAGAGGACTTATCCAGGACTTCGTGGACTGGTGCCATTGGAACTGCCTCCAGATCAACGCGAGGAAAACTAAGGAGCTGGTAGTGGACTGCCGCAGGCAAGGACAACCCCTCACAGCACCAGTAAACATACAGGGAACAGACATTGAGATGGTGACATCCTACAAGTACCTGGTTGTTCATCTGAACAATAAACTAGACTGGTCACACAATACCGATGCACTCTACAAGAAGGGACAGCGCAGGCTGTTCCTACTGAGGAGACTCAGGTCTTTTGGTGTACAAGGGGCGCTGCTGAAGACATTCTACGACATGGTGGTGGCATCAGCCATCACTTTTGGAGTGGTCTGCTGGGGCAGTGGCATTACAGCAGCCGACAGGAAGAGACTGAACAAACTGATGAAGAAAGCTAGCTCTGTCCTGGGGCAACGCCTTGACCCTTCACTTCCGCTTCTGAGAGAGAGCAGACGCTTTTCTTCCCTCTCCCTCCTAATCCTCTCCCTTCTGATCCCAGCTTGCAATGTCACTCTTCTCCTGGCTGAATCTTAATCCAAATGGAAATTATGGATCTGGAAAGCGGCTTATATGCGATTGTCACCTTTAAAAGAAGAAGCGGGTCAGGGGGAACCCAAGGGAGACTCATGGCATTGGAATTCATGTGTCTGTGTGATTCGACTGAGATTGAACTGATCACAGGATCTTCTGTTTTGGCCCCTGGAGTTTTCCTAGTGTATCGAAATTATCTGGGTGAGCTAATCAAATGCGGACCCCGGTGTAGCTCCCTTAACAAATTCAACAATTCGTCCAGCTGGGGGGAGCACTGACTGTCAGCGGCAGGATTAACATGGAATTTACTACTTGGCATGCATTGAAGAGAGAACGAACTCTCTGGACATGTTTTACCTATGTTTCGGTAGGTGGATAACATCTGTGGATCGCTGAGTGCTCTCCAGAGAATGATCTAAAGTATGATTCAAGCCTGTATGAAATTGAAGCACAGAATCGAAGAGAGAGAAATTTTTTTATTCTCTGAGTGCACTGTGCAGATTTGACCTTGTGTTTTGGTACTCTTGTTTACATTCCTCCTCGATAAGATAACGCCGGAGAAGTGGCTTATGTCTACCCATACATCAACAATCAGTTGTTGTCGTCAGCGGATTGGTCTCTCAAGGACAATGCCCATGTGCCTTCTGCAAGGAAGAGGAAAAGAGAGATAGACTCTGATCTCTGGTCTTGTTTATAAGTCACATGATTATAACATCTATCCACTGCCTGGAGGCGCCCTCTGCTGCCCACTAACAACTGTTACACTCACACTACACAATGACATGCATATATACACACACTGCTCTCCCTCTCTCTGCTGTGTGATTGTATCTATTGTCTGCTAATGCATGAGGGTTTTTTTCTGTGTAGTCAAAATTTGGCTCATATACGAGCGTTTATTCTGATTACTATGTTTTTTCTCTCTCCTATTGTGTTTTCCTCCCCCTCCCCTCCCCTCTTTACCTCCACTGTTGACAGGCGCCTTGTATGGCGACGCGTCATTGGATGCGCCTAACGTGCGCGTCCAATGTCAAGTCAAATTCCTCGTGTGTTTACTTGTAAATATACTTGGCAATAAAGCTGATTCTGATTCTGATTCAGTGGAGGAGATAGGAGAGAGAAGGATGGTGGCTAAACTGTCATCTCTGCTGGAGTCCGAGTCCCACCCTATGCAGGACATACAGAATGCACTGAGGAGCTCATTTAGCAGCAGACTACATCATCCTAGGTGCGCAACCGAGAGGTTTTGCAGGTCCTTCCTACCTACGGCTGTCAGACTGTATAACCTAAGCAGGGCTGCTCGCAGAGATAGCAAAAAACGTGACAACCTAATAGTATTGAATGCAAAAGACGCAATAGACTTACACAATGGTCCCCTCCAGTATACAACTAGGACAATATCGGTCGCTACGGAGGGTGACAGTATGTATGGGTACATATTTTTTTTTTTTTTCTTGCCTTCTGATTGTTGCTCTGAGTGTTGCTATCCCTGTGCTGTTGCAATCCTGGAATTTCCCCGTTGTGGGACTAATAAAGGCTTATCTTATCTTATCTTATTCTTACTATGTAGGATAACTAAGTAGACGGTTATGCTGTTTATTCCATCTAGCTACAATGCTCCGCACTGTGTGTATATATATTTATATATTTATTCCATCTAGCTACAATGCTCCGCACTGTGTGTATATATATTTATATACTTATATGTACATATGTATAGCCGCAGCTCTTGTTTTTCTTGTCTTCTTGATTGTTGCCCTGAGTGTTGCTGTCCCTGTGCTGTTGCCATCCTGGAATTTCCCCATTGTGGGACTAATAAAGGCTTATCTTATCTTATCTTATCTTAATATCTGTCACAGGCCTTTGGTGGACCACTCCCAGTTACATGGGGTGAGACTGGACATCCTGGCAGATAAGCACATCTGTCGCAAGGTCTGTGGTGGACTTTTGCCAGTTGGTGTATTGTGATATGCACTACACAAAGAGCAGAGATAAACAAACATATCATCTGGTCAGTCACTGCAACAGATACTGGAGTCAGTTTGTCTTGGCCTGTCCTTGCCACTGATAATACCACTATCTGCCAAGAATGTGCTGCTAGTCCAGCAAAAGCTAGTGGTACTCAATTACTTTGCAAGCAGTTTCATGAAATCGTCAGTCAGAAGGCAACTCATACCGGCTCGGACGTCACCTGGGTTAACAAGGCCAGGAGTTCCTGGCAGTGGAGGGCGAAGGACAGAGCTCCGTGGAGGAATCTGATCAGACCTAAATGAAACAGTCATTGTCGCCCCCAACAGACTGCTATGATGATGATGATGAACACAGATTACACTTACAGTCTAAGGAGATGATGCTTATTTTTCAACATTTCACATGTCCCATCACCTGCAACGGCTGGTGAGAAATGGGAAGCCTGTTTTCTTCTTGTTACCAGACTGATGCACTAAGGGGCCCCAAAACACAATCTTGCACAGGGACCCCCCAAAAACCAGGAAACAGCTCTACTTCCAACAGTCATTCAAGCCACATTTGTGGAGAATTTGTAATGTCACATGCACACATTGTTATTTTTTATTGCAACTTCTTCAGCGTTGCTGTGGGCCTCTTGGTTGTCTCTCTTGGTTGTTTCCTCCTCACTCTTTTGGACCTCCTGATCCAGAGAGACCCCCAGTTGTACCAAATACTGTCCATTTCTTAATAACAGACTTCAATGAGTTTCTAGGGATTGATAAACACTTAAATTTTTTTGATCCATCTTCTCACTTCTGAATGTCCACAACTTTATCCCAGAAATCTTTTGACAGTGCTATGCCATAGTTAAATGCTTTCTTCATTACCTCCGCCAAGGAGGTTATGTTTTCATTGGCGTTGGTTTGTCTGTCTGTCTGTCTGTCTGTCTGTTTGTTTGTTAGCAACATAACTCAAAAAGTTATGGACGGATTTTCATGAAATTTTCACAGATTGTCAGAAATGGGGTATCCTACAGATGATTAGATTTTGGTGGTGATCCGGATCACCGTCCACAAGAAAACCGCCATTACGGAAAATGCGATTTTCGTGAATAACTATTGAACCACTAATCCTATCATTGTCAATCCAATTGCTAGTCATATGTTTTCATGGTCAAGGAATCTGAAAACGTACACACAAACACTGTATGGGGGGAACTGTGGCGCTTGGCGGAGGTCTGCGCTCTCCGAGTGCTTTTCTAGTTTACACTGCCAAGGACTGAAATACTCCAGGAATAGCTCTTTTATGTTGAGCTATTCAAATTGGCCATGTGATCACAACATAATGCTGTGCCATTGATAAAGTGATTAGTTTGCTATGTCCAGCTGAGTTTGCATATAATTTTTAGTAGAGTGAATGTTATCAGTTGAACTGAGTAGATACAGGTGGATAAATCAATAATTGTGTCCATTTTAATTTTAGGCTCCAAAGCAAGAAAAGGGTCATTCTTTTTCTTTTTTTTAACCCTGACAATCAATCATAGTTTAATCGGCATCCTCTTTAACAACACATTTCATTTTTTTCTTCTTGTTGCATGCATGCAAGTGTTTCAGAGAATATTTCAATTAATTCTATTCAACTTTACTTATATAGCACCAATTCACAACAACAGTCATCTCATAGCACTTTCAACCGTAGCGCAAAGACCCCACAATTGCAGAAAGAGATGCCAACAATTAGGCATTCCCTGGTGGGCAGCACTTGGTGACGGTGGAGAGGAAAAATTCTCTTTTGACAGGAAGAAGCCTCCAGGAGAATCAGGCTTAGGGTAGGACAGTCATCTGGTGCAAATGGTTAGGGAAGAGGGGATAGAGAAGATATGAAGTGCAGACACACGGAGAACAAACAATCCGGGGACTCAGTCTATGGGAGAGGTTAAACAAAAGTTAATAAACAGCAAAAATATTACAAAATATATTGAGAATGAAAAAAGAAGGGAAGGTTGTTAGATCTTATTTAAAAGATATTCAACACATTTGATGATAAATACCAAACGATACAATAGCGAGGGCTGCTTTAAAAACACATATATACTCTACTGTAATGTAAAGAGCTTGAAGTTGTGTAGAAGATGGCATTTGTTTTGCAGCCTTGCTAAGAATAATCTTAGATGGCATGTCTTTGGACTAATGGACTGGTGCTTATTCCATGAAGACAGAGAAATAAAATACACTGACAGCAGACACAGCAGCAACAGAGAGAGAAAAACTGGCATGGGTGTGGAATGAGGGGGTCAGCAAATATGAAAAAGTGACAGAATATGCAGTTGGATAAAAAGGGAAAGGGAGTAGAACTTATAGAGGTTTTTTTGACTGCTACACATCCTACTGTGTCACCTCCGATCAATGTCACAGCCTTCCCTTTCTGATGAGATGCTAATGCATGTCACCAGACAGACATTTCCACTCCTACCATCCAGAGCATCTACTGTCAGCACTCATCTCTCTGTCATTTACATATCTCCGTCGCTGTGTCCCCAATCTCTCTCTTCCCCTCTTCTGCTGCTTCCAACACACTTATCTGGGCTGTGTTCTAATCTCTCTCTCCATCTTTCTGTCACTCACTGTCCCTCAAATTCTCTCTCTCCTCTCTCTTCCTGTTTTTTTTTTCTTTTCCCATCTAGTTGAGTCAGCAGCAGCATATCATGCATTAGCAGAGCTCAGACATCTGTACACAAACATGTTTGACTGGTGGTCACTAGTAAAATGAAAGCTTAACAGTCATATGAGTGATAGTAGCTGAAGGGCTATTAGACTATAACATATTTATTGATAAAAACTAATGCAATCAGTGTAATGGAGTCCATTCACAGGGTCACAAACTGTCACTAGTAATAGACTCTCAAATACAGTTATACGCAAGCTATCTCTGAATTAGATTCGCAGGGGAACAAGATGTGTCATCTGAGAGCATCAAGAGGTGCCTTTCTGTCAGATGTTGCCTGCTTCATTCTGTTACATACCAGGTCCCCCATTTCATCAGTGGTTTCACACAATGGATGTGAAGATGCTGTTTTGTTTTTTTTTTGTTTTTTTTTAATAACAGCATAACCAGAGGCAAGTTACTTGTCAAGAAAACCTTGCTTTGTAGTGGACAATTGAGCCTGCCATCTAGTGTTCAATTCTAGCTCTATGTGGTTGCATAACCTCTCTTCCCAGAGCCACAGAGGGCTAATTACTGTCACCTGGTCCTGATTATGGTCCCCTGTATAAAATTTCTCAGGTGGGATCAGTTGAATGGGGGATTGTGGTAAAATTTCTTTTGAGAGTTTTGCAAATTTATTTTTAAAAAAAATCACGTCTACATAAGTATTCACAGCCTTTACTCAATACTTTGTTGATGCACGTTTGGCAGTAATTACATCCTCAAGTCTTTTTGTATATGATGCCACAACTGGCACACCTATCTTTGGGCAGTTTCGCCCATTCCTTTTTGCAGCACCTCTCAAGCTTCATCAATTTGGATGGGAAGCGTTGGTGCACAGCCATTTTTAGATCTCTCCAGAGATGCTCAATAAGATTCAAGTCTGGGTTCTGGCTGGGCCACTCGAGGACATTCACAGAGTTGTCCTGAAGCCACTCCTTTGATATCTTGGCTGTGTGCTTAGGATCATTGTCCTGATGAAAGATGAACCGTCGCCCCAGTCTGAGGTCAAGAGCGCTCTGGAGCAGGTTTTCATCCAGGATGTCTCAATACATTGCTGCATTCATCTTTCCCTCTATCCTGACTAGTTTCAAAGTTCCTGCTGCTGAAAAACATCCCCACAGCATGATACTGCCTCCACCATGATTCACTGTAGGGATGGTATTGGCTTGGTGATGAGCGGTGCCTAGTTTCCTCCAAATATAACACCTGGCATTCATGCTAAAGAGTTCATTGTGTGTCTCATCAGACCAGAGAATTTTGTTTCTCATGGTCTGAGAGTCCTTCAGGATGCCTTTTGGCAAACTCCAGGAGGGCTGCCATGTGCTTTTTACTAAGGAGTGGCTTCCATCTCGCCACTCAACCATACAGGCCTGATTGGTGGATTACTGCAGAGATGAGTGTCCTTCTGGAAGGTTCTCCTCTCTCCACAGAGGAACGCTGGAGCTCTGACAGAGTGACTATTGGGTTCTTGGTCACCTCCCTGACTAAGGAGCTTCTCCCGGATCACTCAGTTTAGACGGCCGGCCAGATCTAGAAAGAGTCCTTGTGGTTCCGAGCTTCTTCCGTTTATGGATGATGGAGGCCATTGTGCTCATTGGGACCTTCAAAGCAGCAGAAATTTTTCTGCACCCTCCCCCAGATTTGTGCCTCGAGACAATCCTGTTTCAGGGGTCTACAGACAATTCCTTTGACTTCATGCTTGGTTTGTGCTCTGACATGCACTGTCAACTGTGAGACTTTATATAAACAGATGTGTTCCTTTCCAAATCATGTCCAATCAACTGAACTTACCACAGGTGGACTCCAATTAAGTTGTAGAAACATCTCAAGGATGATCAGTGGAAACAGGATGCATCTGAGCTCAATTTTGAGCTTCATGGCAAAGGCTGTTAACATTTACAGTATGTACATGTGATTATGTCTGAAATAAGTGAGCCATGAGCCATCTTACACCGAACAACAAACACTCTATTATTTACACACTTAACTATATATACACATTTTTTTTTCTTGTAGATGCATTTTACTGCTTTTTTACATCTTGGCCAGGGAACTACAGATGAAAACTAGCCTTTTGGCTAATTCTGGCTTTTTTAACCATGTGTAATCATGTGTTTTATGAAATTGCATTGTCCCTTTTCAAATAAACCAAACTAAAAAAAAAAAAAAGATGGTGGCACTGCTCAGTGTCATCCGTCCTTTTCTGCTGACGTCGGCCACGCCAAGCCCCAGAGTCCCCCACCCCCACCCCCAGATCACACACTATAGTGATTAGTTTTGTTGTTTTTTTTAATAAATCTCAAAAAAAAAATTCACATTGTTATTATGGGGTGTTGTGTGTAGAATTTTGAGGGAAAACAATAATTTCACCCATTTTAGAATAAGGCGTAACATTACAAAATGTGGAAAATGAGAGAATATTCCTTTCAGTTGATAAACTAATGATCTTAGTTAAGAGACCTGTTAGTCTATGTGTTTTTCAAAATACAGTGCCTAACCCAAATATGTCCTTCACATTTGCCTTTCTAAGTGAATCAACAGTTCTATCCACCTTCAATGAAACATTATTAGACTCATCAAATCTCTGAGACTGTCATCACAAATGTTAAAGGTGTGTTAAAAATCATTAAAAATATTAAAGCACTGAACTGGGCAGTTCTTTTTCTGTAATCTCTGTAATGTGAATTTGACATCATACATTGCTTCAATTGCATACTTATGTGCATGTGATTTTTTTAATTTTTTTTAATTGTTAATAAATTTACAAAAATCTAAAAAAAAAAGTTTTTCACATTGTCATTATGTGGTGTTGTGTGTAGAATTTTGAGGAAAAAAGTACATTTAATCCATTTTGGAATAAGACTGTAACATAACAAAATGTGGAGAAAGTGAAGCGCTGTGAATACTTTCCGGATGCACTGTAGACAGACACTGATAGTGGTAAGCTACTGTACCTATGTAGCTACAGCTGCCCTGGGGCCAAATGACAGAAACATGGCTCCCAATCCATGCCAACGGCCTCTCCAACCACCACTGAACATTTATAACCAGTGTCATAGACACTGGAGGCAAGGTGGGTAAAGTGTCTTGCCCAGGGACACAACGGCAGGATGGCTAGAGAGTGGGATTCAAACCACCAACCCTCCAGTTACTGAGCAACCCGCTCTACCTCCTGAGCTACAGCAAGCCATCTGCGTCTCAACTCTGAAGAATCTGTCTAAAGTATGCTCAATACAGATATCCAAACACCACACAACAAACACTAATCCACAGGAGAACTTTCCTCAACTCTCTGTCAAGAAAAACCTCTTGCTTGGATCTGGAAATCTTGTGAAACCATTAAACCCAACTGGATCTCCTTGTTGGCTCACCTGGTCTACTGTACTGCTCTGGTCAGCTACCTACATGTCCAGAATCCACACCAGCCACCACACTCGCTGACGGCCGGTAAGCCCCCTCTAGTCATAAAAAAAATAGTCATACATACTGTCCTTATGCTCCATAAACTGATGTTCTCCTTCTCCTCTTGCCTGCAGACTAAACTCCTGTGGTGTGCACTCACCTCATATTTTTTATTTTTAAAAAATTAAGCCCATATCCCTCAATCAATGTCGCCCTGTGTTTGTTCCCTGAATCTGGATTCCTGTCTAGTACAAGTCATGGGATGTTCATTGTATGCATATCATTGGTGGTAGTTTTTACAATTTTTTTTTCTTTTATCTTCACTCTCTGGTTGGGTCTATCAAACTGACTGTTGTACGGTGGCAACATTTCACTAAGACCAGAATTCATCCTTTGCGCCAGCAATATTTTAAGTCTTCAGTCTTTACCTTTTATGAAATTAAATTAAACAGGTATACTGACAAGCTGCCTCCCATACTGGGACAGGTACACTGAATGCTAGTTTTTAAATCTGCCTTGGGAGTCTGTTGGACTGCTTGTAGTCTGGCTCTTCATCCAGGATCTGTTTGTCTTGGGAGACAGTACCAGGGGAAAATTGCTCCTGACAACATACACAGTTCCTGGAAGCATCATACAAACCTGCCACCATGATAAGGTGCCGATCCATGGGAGATCTTCAGAGATCATGTTAAATTTATAACTTATCATAACATAAATACAATTCTCACACATATGAATGAATGAATGAATGAATCTTTATTTCGGACAGATTAAAAGTACAGGTTAAAAGAAACTGAATAATATAACAAAGGGGGAAAGAAACTCCAACAAGGTCAAATTAGACAATAACTCCTCCTATTATACAGTTCAACATAAGTTCAAGATATTGTAGCATCTGATCAAAACTGATCAAGGAATTATGCCTTATATATTTTTTAAACAGACCTCAAGTGGTTGTGAAAGTAACTAAATGCAATGATATGACAGGGAGTGTGGAATGATTTTCAACAACTTACACATCTCACCCACCATAGTATGCATCTCACCATCTCAATGTGTATAGTTAGTTTCACAACCACCAGAGGTCACTTTTTCAAAAAACAAAGCTTTAAGGTGTAATTCCTTGACCCTGACCTATTCTTTGACTTTAGCCAACAAGTTTTAGTGGCAAAACCTATGGTGATTTTCAGCATCTAAAATGTCCATTTAATGACTAAAATAAGTGACTTGGCAGCCTTGAGCCAAATTCTGGAGTGAACAGCAAGATTTGAACCCTGGTCACCTGCATGGGAGCATAATATGCAGTTTTGAGTGCTTTCCAGACTGTGAAACAGCATATAATGTGGTGACCTCATCTTCATATTTTTCATATTTTGAGGTGAAGAACTTGCAACTTACATTTTCAGCCCCACTGCAAATGAGGTTTATTGACAAACTGTACAAACTAGCAGTTGTTTGCAATAACCTGTCATGGATGGCCCTTGCGGGCCATCAATAAGACGCCAAGGGCCAGCCGACGAGTTTGCATATTTATGAACAAAGGATACAAAATGACAAAAGAACAGCCACATGGGGAAAAAACACAAATAAACTCTTAGACACTGGTAAACGGACTCTGAGGAAATACACTTACTGAGAACACGATGAATCATAGGATGACTGGAGCTGGGGTTAGGAACTCCAGCCAAACGTTGAGTGGATCAAACGTTTGACGAGGTCACAGTGAGGAGTAAGCCTCAGCTGCTTCCTAAAATACCAAATAACCACTAATCAAAGAAGAGAAATGTAATCAAGTGAAATGCCGAACAGCTGTCACAACATGACTTGGTTTTGACAGCCGGAAGGCCCATTGTGACACTGTCAGAATAAAAGCTCTGAACAGCCATATGACAAACCTGAGATGAGAATGGGAAAAATACCGGACAACCCGAGCGCGGACAGAGTCAGCGCTCAGACCGTGACAGTACTCCCTGTTCACAAGTTGAATTTCAGGCGCCACGTAACATCCAAGCGCACCCCCCCCCCAACCTGAAGGCTACCAGGGCCAACCCAGGGAGGGTGGAGGGGGAAACAGGCCAGGAAGGCGAGATCCAAAAAAAAAAAAAGGAAAACACCATATCAGGGGAAAAAAAAAACACACAATGGAGGGCAACAAAGATAACCAAAATGAAGAGGCTAAAATACAGAAAAAACAAGGCAGAACATACTACAAATAACCCTAAAGCACAGGTGAATACAAAAAGAAAATACATAACCTTCCACTTGGAAAGGGGACACGAAAACTAAAATACAGGTACATTACAAAAACACATAGTACCCAAAAACACCAGGAACACAACACAAAATGCCACAGATCAGCAATATACAAATATAGTTCCACATTAACCACAGGTTCAATTCAATTCAATTCAATTTTATTTATATAGCGCCATTTCACAACAACAGACATCTCATAGCACTATCAACTGTAGGGGGGAACCCCCACAGTTGCAGAAAGACCCCAGCAATCAGGCGATCCCCTGTGAGCAAGCACTTGGCGACGGTGGAGAGGAAAAACTCCCTTTTAACAGGAAGAAACCTCCAGCAGAACCAGGCTCAGGGAGGGGCAGTCATCTGCTGCGACTGGCTGGGGGGTGAGGGGATAGAGAAGAAGAAAAGAACAGACATGTAGAGAGCAAACAGCACAATGGGGAATCAATCTATGGGAGAGAACAAACAAATGTTAATGACCAGCAAAAAAAAATATTTCATAGAGAGTGAGGAAAGGAGTGAGGCCCAGTGCATTACTGGAGGTCCCCCGGCTGACTAAACCTATTAGCAGCATAACTAAGGGAGGGTTCAGAAACACATGATCCCTCCCTAATTGTAGGCTATATCAAAAAGGTAGGTTTTAGCCCTATTCTTAAAAACAGAGATCGAGTCTGACTCCCGAATCCAGATTGGCAGCTGATTCCACAGGAGAGGAGCTTGATAACTGAAGGCTCTGCCTCCCATTGTACTTTTGGAGATTCTAGGTATTACAAGTAATCCTGCATTTTGGGAGCGTAGTGCTCTGTTAGGATAATACGGTAGTACCAGATCTTTTAAATAAAAAGGAGCCTGATTGTTTAGAGCTTTGTAAGTAAGAAGAAGGATTTTAAACTTAATTCTAAACTCTATGGGAAGCCAATGAAGGGAGGCCAGAACCGGAGAGATATGATCTCTCTTTCTAGTACCTGTTAAAACTCTTGCTGCAGCATTTTGGATCAGCTGAAGACTTTTTAAAGATGTTTTAGGACAGCCTGATAATAAAGAATTACAATAATCTAATCTCGAGCTAACAAAAGCGTGGATCAGTTTCTCAGCATCACTCTGAGACAAGATGCTCCTAATCTTGGCAATATTACGCAAATGATAGAAGGCAGTCTTAGAAACAAATTTAATATGTGAATTGAAGGACAAATCCTGATCAAAAATAATTCCAAGGTTCCTCACAGAGCTATTAAGAGAAAGAGTAACCGCATCCAAACTGAAAGTTTGATTTGGAAAGGAATTTCTAAGGTTTTTTGGACCAACAAGAATGACTTCAGTCTTATCTGAATTTAATAGCAGGAAATTACAAGTCATTCAAGCTTTGATTTCCTTAAGACAGGCTTCTAACTTGGCTAATTGATTACTATCATCTGGCTTCATTGACAGGTGTAATTGTGTGTCATCTGCATAACAATGAAAATGTATACAGGTAAAGACAAAAACCAAAAAGAGCATCCCTCAAATTACAGAGAAAAAAAAAAAACATTACTTCAGGGATGTCGGCAGGCAGAGCACAGAGGGGAAAAAAAAAAATAACAGTCCGGGAGGTCTACCCGCATCCAACTTCCAGGTCGCTGGCAGGGGGAAAAGAAACAGTTCGGGCGGCCTACCCCAGTCCCAGGCCCGGAGAAACAGTACCTCTGGGGGCTGGACCAGGTCGCGGAACAAACAGGGCAGTCCGTTGGGTGGCCGACCAAGAACAGCAAACCGGCGAAGCAGTCTCCCAGGCGGCCAACCCGCATCCTTAGGCCACCAGAACCGGAGGGGAGAACTCGGTGGCGGACTCCCTACCAAGAGGGATAGCGAGGGAAAGCCGAGCCGAATATGGGGAACTTCAGCGGCACCCGGTGGACAAGGATAGGGGGAAAGATGAGGGACCAGTCCGGCATCAGACGGCGGAGGATCTGCAGCTCCTTCTCCGAACTTAAACCGAACTGGCACTGCGCCCTTGCTGGACCCCTACCAGGCCGGTGCTGCACCCTTGCTGGACCCTGACTAGGCTGGCGCTGCACCCACGACAGACCCCGACTGGGTCAGAGCTGCACCCACAACGGACCCGACTGCGCCGGAGCAGCACCAACAATGGACCCTGACTGGGCCAGCGCAGCACCAGGGATGACCTCCGAACACAAAACCTGGAACCTCCAAGACGACGACCGGAACAGGGTCGTCACCGGTGACCCTGGGAGAAGGCTCAGGGGAAGTAAAAGAACTGGGATCAGGATCACTGTCAGTGGCAGAGCTCGGATGCAGCGATCGGCTGCACCCGGCTCGTTTCCCCGAGAGACAGGCAATAATGCTCCAGAACAGAGAAGAGAAAGACAAAATAGAGCACTTGCCTGATCTCGGGCTCCACCGCTGTCCAGGACTCTGACGATCCAGGCTCAATTATCTGGAGGTCCACTCCTGGTTCCCACTTGACTGCGGCAGGCTCCGCAGCCGGCATGATGGCCCTCACAGTCTGGGGACTCCCCAGCGCTGAAGTCCACACCAAAGGCCCGCACGGCGTGGTGGCAGGGGATCCGTGGCCTGCTGGGTCGAACCATTCATCCATGGAGACCCGGGGACGTTTGGTCGTCGGTGCAGGCTCCAGTCGGTAGTCCGCCCTCCTCCTCTGTCTGTGACGCGGTTGCAGGACTGGTACCAGGCTTTCCAGGGCCGCAGGCTCCTTCTTCGTCCGGCGGTGTATTCCTGGCACTGGGGAACGCTTAGAGGAAGGAGACACAGAAGATGCAGGTTTACAATTAATAGCTGCAGCAGGCGGGGGAAACTTGGGGGACCGTGAGCCCCAAACTCCACCCCCAGGAGTCAGACAAGGCAATTCATAATATGAAGGAAGAGAATGAAATAGCACTTGCCTGCTCGGCTGAGGGCCGATGGAAACTGCTGCAGCGGGCTTGGTTCTCCCCTTTCCCATTTGGATGGTGACGGAGGGCCCCCCCCCGAAAAGATGAAGAGGAGCAGCTTGCACAGGATCAGAAATGGGCGCAGCCGGAGCAGAACTCGTGGAGGTCACAGCAGGTGGAGAGAGCATCGAGGAGAAGGGAGGAGCAGCTGAGGCAGTCCGGGGACTAGGAGCTCACAGAACAGCAGGAACAGAAGACCCGGGGGCTGAGGCTGCTGTCTTTCCCTTTCGTTGTGACGCAGGGGCAACAGCTGGCTGGGAGGCAGAGTTTTCACGGCGGCCCGGAACTGGATCCGGACGGGGATCTCGCTGAGGCTTGATATGGGCAGGGTGACGACGTTTACCGGCAGAGGGCGAGGAAAAGGCCAGGTCAGGAAAACGCCACTGCTGCGCGGAGACAGAGGCTAGTAGATCAGCGTACTCGGGGTAATCATGGAGTTTGGGATTGACCTCCACTAGTCTGACTGCCGCCACCACATGCTTCATAATTTGAGTTGGATGGGAGGAAGAGCGAGCCTCAGCCACACGGCCCCGGATGAGCTCAGCTGTCCACTGCGTCTCTTCCAGGGGTAATCCTGGCTGACTTCCTCCTCCGCTGTGGACGGGAACGGCACCTGGGTGACGTAGACTCCCGGACTGGATGGGTGACAGGAACTGGATCCCGAGGTGAGGAGCGGGGATGCCCCACCTTTGGCTTCCTGCCGGAGTTCCCCTCCAGTCCACGGAACTTCTCCAGGAGTGCCATGATCTCCATCATCCTCTTCCTGACTCATGAGTGGTCAGCAAAGCGAGGATTGGGGTTAATTGCCACCTCAGCAAGGTCCAAGTACCAGCGTGAGCCGTCGGGAGAGAAGCCGCAGCGAGCGTTGGAGAGCAGGCCATCTAGATCTATCAGGAACACGATTAGATCATAGCCCATGTCCAAGGCCTCTCCTGGCAATGCCATTTCCCAACACGCTGGAACTTGGAAAAAAGGAAAAAAAACAACAAGCCCGAAAAGCAAACTCACGGTGACTGGCGTCTTGTTCTGGCTGCGACCTACTGTCATGGAAGGCCCTTGCGGGCCATCAATAAGACGCCAAGGGCCAGCTGACGAGTTTGCATATTTATTAACAAAGGATACAAAATGACAAAAGAACAGCCACGTGGGGCAAAAACACGAATAAACTTAGACACTGGAAAATGGACTCTGAGGAAATACACTTACTGAGAACACGATGAATCAAAGGATGACTGGAGCCGGGGTTAGGGACTCCAGCTGAACATTGAGTGGATCAAACGTTTGACGAGGTCGCAGTGAGGAGTAAGCCTCAGCTGCTTCCTAAAATACCAATTAACCACCAATCAAAGAAGGGAAATGTAATCAAGTGAAATGCCGAACAGCTGTCACAATGTGACTTGGTTTTGACAGCCGGAAGCCCCGTTGTGACGCTGTCAGAATAAAAACCTTGAATGGCCATATGACAAACTTGAGATGAGAACGGGAAAAATACCGGACAACCCGAGCACGGACAGAGTTAGCGCTCAGACCATGTATGTCATGGTCTGAGCGCAAATCAAACAAGAACAAATCAAACAAGAATAATTTAAATGCCTGAACATAACTAATATTACAAGTGGTTTCTCCAAACTCAACAAAATGCCACTTTTAATGACTAATGCTGTCTCAAAATTATTCAACCCCTTCATGACAAGCACATTTATTACTTAATAGAGCACCCTTTTGCTGTTATGACCTACGGGAAACATGATGCATAGCCAGACATCAGTTTCTGGCAACATTCCTGAGGAATCTTAGTCCATTCCTCATGGACAAAGGCCTCCAATTCACAAATGTTCTTGGGTTTGCATGCCGCAACCGTCTTTTTCAAATCCCACCAGAGATAGAAGGGACTTCTTCTGAAACTAAGCCTTGGTGGACTTTGAGGTATGTTTGGGATCATTGTCCTGTTGGAAGGTCCAATGACATCCAAGCTTCAGCTTCCTCACAGACAGCATGACATTTTCTCCCAGGGTTTCCTGATAGGTGATTGAATCCATCTTGCCCTCCACATGCTGCAGGTTTCCAGTACCAGAGGAAGCAACACACACCCAGAGCATCACTGAGCCACCACCATGAGCGTATGCTTCATTCTTCCTCCTCCAGACATACCGCTGATCCATAAGCCCACAATTTCCAATTTTGTTTCATCACAACACAGAACAGAATCCCCAAACCTCTCTGGCTTATTGATATAGTTTTGAGCAAATTGGAGCTGACTTTTCATGTGCTTTGGGGTCAGTAGTGGAATATGTCTTGGAGTCAGGGCAAGGAAAAAAAAAAAAATTTTGCCAATAAACCTAAAATGCAATGGGGGTTAAATGATTTTGATTGCAACTGTATAATCTGTTTTCAGTTGGAAGGCTTGCTGGATGAAGGAAATTTGTCAAGCTGGTTTAAATCATACCTCCTTCTCTGTTTATGATAGCCATTTTCATTCATAAAGGCTATTCACAGAGATTCACACATTTCACATGCTTAAGAGAAAACTCTCCTCACACTACCATGCTTACACAAAGAAACAAAAAAGGTGTGACCTACTTACACAGTTTATTCATTTATTTGTACCATTCCAACCAGTGTACTGGTGGTAGCAATACTTGAACATTTAATTACTGGATGATGTGTGGTGTATTGCTAGTGTTCTTCTCACACTTTCACACCTACTGCATATGCTATACTACAAGCTCAATAATATGTTTACTGTAAATCTCTTTTTAGTTTATATATGCTTCCGTTAGGCAACATTATTAGAAAGCACTGTATACATTTTCACTGTTATGCAGATGACACACAATTATACCTGTCAATGAAGCCAGATGATACTAATCAATTAGCCAAGTTAGAATCCTGTCTTAAGGAAATCAAAGTTTGGATGACTTGTAATTTCCTGCTATTAAATTCAGATAAGACTGAAGTCATTCTTGTTGGTCCAAAAAACCTTAGAAATTCCTTTCCAAATCAAACTTTCAGTTTGGATGCAGTTACTCTTTCTCTTAATAGCTCTGTGAGGAACCTTGGAGTTATTTTTGATCAGGATTTGTCCTTCAATTCACATATTAAATTTGTTTCTAAGACTGCCTTCTATCATTTGCGTAATATTGCCAAGATTAGGAGCATCTTGTCTCAGAGTGATGCTGAGAAGCTGATCCACGCTTTTGTTAGCTCGAGATTAGATTATTGTAATTCTTTATTATCAGGTTGTCCTAAAACATCTTTAAAAAGTCTTCAGCTGATCCAAAATGCTGCAGCAAGAGTTTTAACAGGTACTAGAAAGAGAGATCATATCTCTCCGGTTCTGGCCTCCCTTCATTGGCTTCCCATAGAGTTTAGAATTAAGTTTAAAATCCTTCTTCTTACTTACAAAGCTCTAAACAATCAGGCTCCTTTTTATTTAAAAGATCTGATACTACCGTATCATCCTAACAGAGCACTACGCTCCCAAAATGCAGGTTTACTTGTAATACCTAGAATCTCCAAAAGTACAATGGGAGGCAGAGCCTTCAGTTATCAAGCTCCTCTCCTGTGGAATCAGCTGCCAATCTGGATTCGGGAGTCAGACTCGATCTCTGTTTTTAAGAATAGGGCTAAAACCTACCTTTTTGATATAGCCTACAATTAGGGAGGGATCATGTGTTTTCTGAACCCTCCCTTAGTTATGCTGCTAATAGGTTTAGTCAGCCGGGGGACCTCCAGTAATGCACTGGGCCTCACTCCTTTCCTCACTCTCTATGAAATATTTTTTTTTTTGCTGGTCATTAACATTTGTTTGTTCTCTCCCATAGATTGAGTCCCCATCGTGCTGTTTGCTCTCTACATGTCTGTTCTTTTCTTCTTCTCTATCCCCTCACCCCCCAGCCAGTCGCAGCAGATGACTGCCCCTCCCTGAGCCTGGCTCTGCTGGAGGTTTCTTCCTGTTAAAAGGGAGTTTTTCCTCTCCACCGTCGCCAAGTGCTTGCTCACAGGGGATCGCCTGATTGCTGGGGTCTTTCTGCAACTGTGGGGGTCCTCCCTACAGTTGATAGTGCTATGAGATGACTGTTGTTGTGAAATGGCGCTATATAAATAAAGTTGAATTGAATTGAATTGAATTAAATATTGTATATGCAAAGTCAGAGCACCCATTTACTTACAAACTTTAAGGACTTTAACCAACAACACTGTTATTCACTAATTGACATTTATTGGTAACAATCTACAATATTACAAACTAAACAAACTACTCATACTTTAGCGTAATTTAAAACCACAGCCCATTTTAAGCAACTCAGTGAGGGATTGGATATGTAAGAAATTGTGCCTACAGAGGAAGAGGCGATGCAAAAGATATCAAAACACTTCCAGCTTGCAATTTTCACTGTCTGCAATATCCCTAAGAAATGACAGTTAAGGGGAACCGCGCAAGTCAAGACAAGATCTGAAAGCCCAAGAATACTTTCAGATAAAATGCTTAGCACTTGACTGAATTTGGATAGCCTTGAAAATTGTGAATAAGTATGTTGTTTTTTTGTTTTTTTTGTTTTTTTTCTCTCGGCGCCACACGAGTAGGCTGCCTTTTGCAACAGCGGCTCGATTCCGAGTCTTTTTCCCTTCCTCTCTCTTTTGATCCGTCTTTTTTTTTCACCCCACTTATATCACGGACACACAGATCGTCCTAAATGTCTCCTGAGCCGGTGGACGGAGCCACTGTTTATAGCAGGATACGATACAGCAGAGAACAGCTGCTAGCATTCAACCGCCACCCGGTCCCATTGGAAAAACTCGACATACTGAGAGAACTGAGGCGAAAACGCCGCGGCTGCCGGGCTGGAGTAAGGCGGAGGACAAAAAATATAAGGTACAGACCCTCCCTTCCATCTGTTGTCATGGGAAATGTACGGTCGATACTGGGAAAGTTAGATGAGCTAGCGGCTATCTCCCGTTATGATAGCACATACCGGGAGTGCTCTCTCCTTTTGTTTACTGAGACGTGGCTAACTGAACTAGCAGCAGATGCTAACATTGAGCTGGAGGGTTTTCACATGATACGAGCTGACCGAACACCAGACAGTGGCAAGGCTAGGGGCGGTGGAGTGATAATGTATGTTAACAACAACTGGTGCAGACCGGGACATATCACTGTTAAACAACGACACTGCAGCAAAGACATTGAGTTGCTAGCTGTTAGCATGAGGCCTACATATCTCCCGAGAGAACACTCACACGTGATCTGCATTGTTGTTTATGCAAATCCGACGGCGAACGCTGGGACAGCACGTGACGTCATCCATTCAGTAACCAGCAGGCTGCAGACAGAACACCCAGATGCTCTTCTCCTCATCTCAGGCGATTTCAACCATGTTTCACTGTCTCCCATTCTACCCACGTTCACCCAGTATGTCACATGCCACACTAGAGACAATAAAACACTGGATTTATTCTACGCAAACACTAAGGAGGCGTACACCTCATCACAACTCCCCCCACTCGGGAGATCGGATCACAACTTGGTTCATCTCCGGCCGGTGTACAAACCCCTAGTGCACAGACAACCTCCGGCCATGCACACTGTGGAGTTATGGTCTGAGGAGACAATGGACACCCTAAAGGGCTGTTTTGAAGCCACCACCTGGAAGCAGCTCTGCGATCCACATGGTGAGGACATCGATGGCCTCATTCACACCTTCACGGGCTACCTCAGCTTCTGTGTGGACAAATCCGTTCCCACCAAGACCATACGGCGTCACTCAAACAACAAACCCTGGATCAACCCTGAGATAAAAACACTTCTGAGAGAGAAGAAGAGGATCTTCAGGTCAGGGAACAGGGAGATGCTGAAGTCCGTACAGAGGGAGCTGAGGAGAAAGATCAGAGAAGGCAAGGACAGCTTCAGGAAGAAGATGGAGGACAAGCTGCAACAGAGCGACATCAGCGGGGTCTGGAGAAACCTCAAAACCATCTCGGGGCTCCAGAATACCTCCCCCCAGGCCACAGGGGGCAGGGAGTGGGCGAACAACCTGAATCTGTTTTTCAATAGATTTGACCAACCGCCCTCCCCCCTGACTGCACAACAACCACTGCTGCCTCTAAAGAAATCAAGTCCTGCTGCCCACTCCCCACTCCACCAACACCCCCCCACTCCCAACACACAGCCCCCCATCCTGACCCTGACCAGGACCCAGGTGAGGACGGAGCTGAGGAAGATCAAGGCGAGGAAGGCGCCGGGACCGGACGGCATCAGCGCAAAGCTCCTCAAGTCCTGTGCAGACCAGCTGTGTGGGATTGTGACGTATATCTTCAACATGAGCCTGAAACTGGGGAGGGTACCACAGCTGTGGAAAACATCTTGTGTGGTACCTGTACCAAAAACTTCCCACCCCAAAGACCTGAACAGCTACAGACCGGTGGCCTTGACGTCCCACTTGATGAAGACCCTGGAGAGACTGCTCCTTGCTCACCTCCGCCCCCTGGTGGAACCAGCGATGGATCCACTCCA
Source organism: Pholidichthys leucotaenia (assembly GCA_020510985.1). Lineage (NCBI taxonomy): Eukaryota > Metazoa > Chordata > Actinopteri > Cichliformes > Pholidichthyidae > Pholidichthys > Pholidichthys leucotaenia. The sequence continues at coordinate 164,079,084 of CM035847.1, forward strand.
GTTCGCCTACCAGCATGGCATTGGGGTGGAGGATGCGGTGATCTTCCTCCTTCACCGTTCTCTGTCCCACCTGGAGAAGCCCGGGAATATGGTGAGGATCATGTTCTTTGACTTCTCCAGTGCTTTCAACACCATCCAACCGATGATCCTGAAGGACAAGCTGCTGCGCGCAGGGGTGGACCAGCACCTGTCATCATGGATCCTGGACTACCTCACGAACCGGCCTCAGTTTGTGAGAACCCGGGACTGTGTGTCCGACACGATCATCAGTAGCACGGGGGCCCCCCAGGGAACGGTGCTGGCTCCCTTCCTGTTCACTCTTTATACTGCGGACTTCTCACACAACACAACACACTGCCATCTACAGAAGTTCTCTGATGACTCTGCGATCGTTGGCCTCATCTCCAATGGAGATGAAGCTGAGTACAGAGGGCTTATCCAGGACTTCGTGGACTGGTGCCATCGGAACTGCCTCCAGATCAACGCGAGGAAAACTAAGGAGCTGGTGGTGGACTGCCGCAGGCATGGGCAGCCCCTCACAGTACCAGTAAATATACAGGGAACAGACATCGAGATGGTGACATCCTATAAGTACCTGGGTATTCATCTGAACAATAAACTAGACTGGTCACACAATACTGATGCACTCTACAAGAAGGGACAGCGCAGGCTGTTCCTGCTGAGGAGACTCAGGTCTTTTGGTGTACAAGGGGCGCTGCTGAAGTCATTCTATGACACGGTGGTGGCATCAGCCATCACTTTTGGAGTGGTCTGCTGGGGCAGTGGCATTACTGCAGCCGATAGGAAGAGACTGAACAAACTGATTAAGAAAGCTAGCTCTGTCCTGGGGCAGCGCCTTGATCCGATGGAGGAGATAGGAGAGAGAAGGACGGTGGCTAAACTGTCATCTCTGCTGGAGTCCGAGTTCCACCCTATGCAGGACATACTGAATGCACTGAGGAGCTCATTTAGCAGCAGACTACATCATCCCAGGTGCACAACCGAGAGGTTTCGTAGGTCCTTCCTACCAACGGCTGTCAGACTGTACAACCTAAGCAGGGCTGCTCGCAGAGATAGCAAAAAGACGTAACAAACTAATAGTTTTTTGAATGCAAAAGATGCAATAGACTTACACAATGGTCCCCTCCGGCATACAACTAGGAACATACCGGTCGCTATGGAGGGTGAGAATATGTATGGGCACATAATCATACCATGTAGGATAACTAAGTAGACGGTTATTTTTTTTTTTATTTTTTTTTATTTTTTTTTTATTTTATTTTTTTTTTTGTTACTTATTTGTACCCGTAGGTAGACTTGGTTTGCAGTCTGGTGACAAGCCACCGGCTGCTGGTCGCTGCGTGCGCGAGCGCCCTAAACCTACATGTTTTTGGTATGCGGGAGGAAACCGGAGAAATCCCGGAGTAAACCCGCGCAACATGGGGAGAACATGCAAACCCCACACAGCTCACTGTTGGTCGGGGGCTGGGATCGAACCCACGATCTCATGATCCCCGCGATCCCCCGGCCGAGGGTAAACTGTGCTGCCACAGTGCTAAACCACTGCGCCACCATGCAGCCCAGGTTATGCTGTTTCATTCCATCTAGCAAGAATGCTCTGCACTGTGTGTGTTTATATATTTACATATTTATTCCATCTAGCTACAATGCTCAGCACTGGGTGTGTTTATATATTTATATATCTACATATTATTCCATCTAGCTACATTGCTCCGCACTGTGTGTGTTTATATACTTGCATATTTATTCCACCTAGCTGCAATGCTCCGTACTGTGGGTGTTTATATATTTACATATTTATTCCATCTAGCTACAATGCTCTGCACTGTGTGTTCATATATTCATATATTTATTCCATCCAGCTACAATGCTCTGCACTGTGTGTCTGTGTGTGTGTGTATATATATATATTTTATAGTAATACGTACATATGTATATTAGCTGCTCTTGCTTGCTTGTTTTTTTCTTGCCTTCTGATTGTTGCTCTGAGTGTTGCTATCCCTGTGCTGTTGCAATCCTGGAATTTCCCCGTTGTGGGACTAATAAAGGCTTATCTTATCTTATCTTATCTTGTCTAGGGAAAAAAGTGCATTATTGCATGCAGTGGTGCAAAATTACACACTGGGTTCAAGATGTTTGCTTTAAATCCATACTGTGAAATAATAAGTAGAAAAACAATTTATTGAAAATTAGGAAGAGCAAAACCCCACATTCACAAAAACACTATTTGTCTTCTTTCTTCATCTTACAATCTTAAAAAAAACAAGTTAATTTGAAATAAGGTGAATTTACATCATTAGAGCATTTACCTTTTTTTCACATTTAGGCTTTGGTGATTCATCATCTTTTGTCAAAAAAGGCACTGATGTACATGGTCATACAAGCATTTTACTGGAAGCGGCCATGGTACAATAGGGACCTCTACAGACTATATGTAGAATTTTCTTCAGCCCATCTCTAACTTTGGAATAAACAAAGATGATATGACACGTTGTTGTAACCTTCAGTCACAGAATGAACTTTTTTTTTATTTGGAAGTGTGGAGGTAACAAGATAATCACATATCCAAATGAATGAATGAATGTATGAATGAAGGAATGATTAAAATACTTTAATCAAAGATTGAAAGAATGTATAATTATGAACACATTTTCACAAAAATTGAAAGTGTTTGCAGCCAGAGGGGAAATATAGTGGTCAGTAGCAATAATGCCAATAATATAATAATTTTCTTTCATTGACAAGATTTTTTTTTTTCATCTGACAGTATTCCCCATCAGTGGTTTTATGATTTTTATTATTATATAAAACAGTTGTTCTCAGCCTTGGGGTAAGGACATTCCACGAGCTTGAAAGATAAGGAAGGATGGTGAAATAATGGAATGCAAAGCAGCTTCATAAAATGTGTTTATTTTTCATTTTACAAGGTGATTTGTTTGTTGAGGCCCTGGAATATTATTCAAATGAAACAATCTAGGACAGAAAATAGAAAGTTACTCTTTGCCAGAGCCTCTTACAACAAACTTGTGACAAAGACACATACAGCAAGTGACTGTTTTCAGGGGGAAAAGAACTAGCATGAACTTAAACTTTGCTACCTTTAGGACAAAAAAAAAAAAACAGTGGAGATTCTTAAGATTTTAAGTTGAATACTCTCTGATGATAATCATTTGTCCCCTTATTTCCAACTGTTAAGGAAAAAAACAAAAACAAAACACAAACAGCATAGATGCAAGTGAAGTTTGTAGGTTTTTGTCAAACTTTTCACACAAGCACCATATTCATAAAAGGGTGTTTGATTAGACTTCTGAATAGGAGACAGGGAGAAGGGCATGGTTGTGCTTTTTTAATGAAAGGCTCACTTTGATGTTAGAGGAATGTGTTGATATCATAATTAGTGCATGGTATTTGGATATCTTTCTGGAGTTTATTAGATCACATTTCTAGCTTAAGTAGGCTTTCCAAGACACTCTGTGACATTTGCCTTCGTGGTTCCTCCTCCGTTTTCATCTCTTCAACTCACAAAGAGCTATCTTAATTGGAGCTTTTAGTAAACAGACAACACCCACAGTCTGACTTTATCCTCTTTAGTTTGTTGTTGTGCATTAGAACTTGAGTATATAGTTATTCAAAACATACATCTTTATAGCTTGCAAAGCCTCTTCTTTAAGGTAAATTCTGAAAACTTAATATACAGTATACTAAGCTAATGTGGTGTTCATGGTCTTTCTCCGAGGCTCAAAATGCACAGTATTGTGAGGATTATTCTACATTTTAGGTAATTAGAAAAAAATAAATTGACTGCTTTTATTATTCTTTAAATGCTCATAATTTTTTGCACAGCTGAAATACATTTTATTAGAATTAATATTTTTGAAACCAGTGATTTGAACTTTTTTTCAAATAAAGCTGGGTTTACACTATAGCATTTGGACCGACTTTTACAGACGTTCTGAAAAATCAGAGATATCAGTCCAAACGTCAGTGAAATTACATTGGTGAGCAGTTTTTTGGTTTTTTTTTTAGATCCAGCGCACACCAACTTATACAAACTTTTCTAGCATTTGCCAGCGGTGCATTCAGTGTTGGCAAACTTTTGTCAACTTAGGCTAGTGTATGTGCAGCTGTTGCCAACTTAGGTTAACTTAAGCAAATGAGTACTCAGTGCAGGTCAGCTGACGTCAGCGTCAAGCAACGATCATATAAAAATCAATGTTTTTGTGGAGGCTTCCTGCCATTCTGGATCTGCTTTTTTTGGGTGGATTCACACTATAGTGTTTGGACCAACTTTTACTGATGTTTTGGCAAATGTCTGACTATGCTGGCAAAAGTTGATAAAAGTTAATGGCGGTTGGTGTTTGTTGGGAAACCCTGGCAAAAGTTTTACCCCTTGAAAATTTTCAGCAAGCTGAAAATTTCCCAACATTTGGAAATAAATGTTTGTGAAAGTTGTGCTCAGTTTGTAAAAGTTCCTGAGCGCTGGGCTAAGTTATGCAGTGTTTGCCTGAGTCAGCCTAAGTTAAGCTCCAGTGGCAAACGCTAACTGAAATGCTGGTAAAAACAGATGTTTTTAGATCAAAACTCACTTCAGATATGCATGTATGAAAGAGAAATAGAGAGAAGGGGGAATTAAAAAAAGAAAATTTTTATGTAAGAGTACAGCTCCTTCTATTGATGTCTGTCTTGATGAGTTTACTCCAATCGACCTTTGTGAGTTAGACAAAATAGTTTCCTCATCCAAACCTTCAACTTGTCTTTTAGACCCTATTCCAACCAGGTTATTTAAAGAAGTCTTCCCACTTATTGGTAGCTTTATTCTTCATATAATCAATTCTTCATTAACTTTAGGCCATGTACTGCAGGCTTTTAAAATGGCTGTAATTAAACCCTTACTCAAAAAGCCAACGCTAGATCCAGGAGCTTTAGCTAACTATAGACCAATCTCTAATCTCCCTTTCATTTCAAAAATCTTAGAAAGAGTTGTTGCTACGCAATTATTTGACCACCTGCAGGGAAATGGTTTACTTGAAAAGTTTCAATCTGGGTTTAGAATCCATCATAGTACTGAAACAGCCTTAGCGAAGGTCACAAACGACCTCCTCATCGCATCTGATAATGGACTGGTTTCTGTACTTGTCCTTTTAGACCTTAGTGCAGCTTTTGATACTATAGATCATAACATTCTACTTGATAGATTAGAACACTATGTTGGACTTAATGGAACTTCGTTGCAATGGTTTAGATCTTATTTATCTGATAGGTTCCAGTTTGTTCATGTAAATAATGAGTTTTCTTTCAACTCAAAGCTTAGTCATGGAGTTCCACAGGGATCTGTGCTAGGCCCTACTCTTTTTAGTTTATATATGCTTCCGTTAGGCAACATTATTAGAAAGCACTGTATACATTTTCATTGTTATGCAGATGACACACAATTATACGTGTCAATGAAGCCAGATGATAGTAATCAATTAGCCAAGTTAGAAGCCTGTCTTAAGGAAATCAAAGCTTGGATGACTTGTAATTTCCTGCTATTAAATTCAGATAAGACTGAAGTCATTCTTGTTGGTCCAAAAAACCTTAGAAATTCCTTTCCAAATCAAACTTTCAGTTTGGATGCGGTTACTCTTTCTCTTAATGGCTCTGTGAGGAACCTTGGAATTATTTTTGATCAAGATCTGTCCTTCATTTCACATATTAAATTTGTTTCTAAGACTGCCTTCTATCATTTGCATAATACTGCCAAGATTAGGAGCATCTTGTCTCAGAGTGATGCTGAGAAACTGATCCAGCTTTTGTTAGCTCGAGGTTAGATTATTGTAATTCTTTATTATCAGGCTGTCCTAAAACATCTTTAAAAAGTCTTCAGCTGATCCAAAATGCTGCAGCAAGAGTTTTAACAGGTACTAGAAAGAGAGATCATATCTCTCCGGTTCTGGCCTCCCTTCATTGGCTTCCCATAGAGTTTAGAATTAAGTTTAAAATCCTTCTTCTTACTTACAAAGCTCTAAACAATCAGGCTCCTTTTTATTTGTATTGTATTATCTGTTCACTACGCTCCCAAAATGCTGGATTACTTGCAATACCTAGAATCTCCAAAAGTACAATGGGAGGCAGAGCCTTCAGTTATCAAGCTCCTCTCCTGTGGAATCAGCTGCCAATCTGGATTCGGGAGTCAGACTCGATCTCTGTTTTTAAGAATAGGGCTAAAACCTACCTTTTTGGTATAGCCTACAATTAGGGAGGGATCATGTGTTTCTGAACCCTCCCTTAGTTATGCTGCTAATAGGTTTAGTCAGCCGGGGGACCTCCAGTAATGCACTGGGCCTCACTCCTTTCCTCACTCTCAATGAAATATTTTTTTCGCTGGTCATTAACATTTGTTTGTTCTCTCCCATAGATTGAGTCCCCATCGTGCTGTTTGCTCTCTACATGTCTGTTCTTTTCATCTTCTCTATCCCCTCACCCCCCCAGCCAGTCGCAGCAGATGACTGCCCCTCCCTGAGCCTGGTTCTGCTGGAGGTTTCTTCCTGTTAAAAGGGAGTTTTTCCTCTCCACCGTCGCCAAGTGCTTGCTCACAGGGGATCGCCTGATTGCTGGGGTCTTTCTGCAACTGTGGGGGTTCCCCCTACAGTTGATAGTGCTATGAGATGACTGTTGTTGTGAAATGGCATTATATAAATAAAGCTGAATTGAAATTGAATTGAATTGAATTGAATTGAATTGAAATGAAAGAGGACAATGTACAGTATTTGTTGTCATGTGCTGGGCTGATGTTCAGCTCCGCCCATGATTGGTGGCTGTAGTTCTTGATTTATTGTTAATTGGTTTCCGCTGGCAGGTGATTAAAGCCTGAGCCAGGCTCCCTGCTAGCCTGCAGTCACACACCCTTCTCTCTCCCCTTGCCAGACACTCACCAGCTGCTTGTCATCACCACACACACACACACACACACACACACACACACACACACACACACACACACACACACACACTCATCTCATTCTCACTCACTTGTCCTGACACACACTCATACACAGACTCCCGCCGCACACCTGCATCCACTTGTCACTCATTAGTCTGCCTGGTATTTATTGGGTGACAGTGGGGGCATTCGGTGTTGCGGCATAAGTCAGCATTCATCACGGTTCAGTTTGAAGTGCTCCTGTCTTTGGCTACACCTGTTTATGTTGAAGTCCTGGAGCTGTTGGTAATTTTCCTTTTGGACTACTCCGGTGTTGTCTCTCCTAGAGCCCACTGAGCTCCGACACCTATGTAAGTCTTCACAAATGTTATTATTCTACTCTTCCTTGTTCCACCCTGGGGGCACGTGGGGTTCCTCCCCTGACCAACTAGCTCAGATTCCCATTGCTTTGTGTACCAGACTAAGGGTCTACTGAACATTTCTTGTATTTTGAGTTTTCCCATTCTGTTAATAAGCAAATAAGCACGTCCTCTTCACTTGCACTTTGGGCTAAAACTAATTAATTTGTTCACTGCGAAGTTACGCAGCAGACATGACATTTGTTTGGTGTGTATGACATGTTTTTTTTATATTTTTTTAATCTATGGTATATATATATATATATATATATATATATATATATATATATATATATATATACAGTGGGGTAAAAAAGTATTTAGTCAGCCACCAATTGTGCAAGTTCTCCCACTTAAAAGATGAGAGAGGTCTCCAATTTTCATCATAGGTATACCTCAACTATGAGAGACAAAATAAGAAAAAAAAATCCAGAAAATCACAATGAAGGAATTTTAATGAATTAATTGGTAAATTCCTCGGTAAAATAAGTATTTGGCCAATAACAAAAGTTCATCTCAGTACTTTGTTATATACCCTTTGTTGACAATGACAGAGGTCAAACGTTTTCTGTAAGTTTTCACAAGGTTTTCACACACTGTTGCTGGTATTTTGGCCCATTCCTCTATGCAGATCTCCTCTAGAGCAATGATGTTTTGGGGCTGTCGCTGGGCAACACGGACTTTCAACTCCCTCCAAAGATTTTCTATGGGGAAATGCTTCTTATGAAGCCACTCGTTCGTTGCCCGGGCCGTGTGTTTGGGATCATTGTCATGCTGAAAGACCCAGCCACGTTTCATCTTCAATGCCCTTGCTGGTGGAAGGAGGTTTTCACTCAAAATCTCACGATACATGGCCCCATTCATTCTTTCCTTTACACGGATCAGTCGTCCTGGTCCCTTTGCAGAAAAACAGCCCCAAAGTATGATGTTTCCACCCCCATACTTCACTGTAGGTATGGTGTTCTTTCTCCTCCAAACACGACAAGTTGAGTTTTTACCAAAAAGTTCTATTTGGTTTCATCTGACCATATGACATTCTCCCAATCCTCTTCTGGATCATCCAACTGCTCTCTAGCAAACTTCAGACGGGCCTGGACATGTACTGGCTTAAGCAGGGGGACATGTCTGGCACTGCAGGATTTGAGTCCCTGGCGGCGTAGTGTGTTTCTGATATAGCCTTTGTTACTTTGGTCCCAGCTATCTGCAGGTCATTCACTAGGTCCCCCCGTGTGGTTCTGGGATTTTTGCTCACCGTTCTCGTGATAATTTTGACCCCACGGGGTGAGATCTTGCGTGGAGCCCCAGATCGAGGGAGATTATCAGTGGTCTTGTATGTCTTCCATTTTCTAATAATTGCTCCCACAGCTGATTTCTTCACACCAAGCTGCTTACCTATTGCAGATTCAGTCTTCCCAACCTGGTGCAGGTCTACAATTTTGTTTCTGGTGTCCTTTGACAGCTCTTTGGTCTTGGCCATAGTGGAGTTTGGAGTCTGACTGTTTGAGGTTGTGGACAGATGTCTTTTATACTGATAACGAGTTCAAACAGGTGCCATTAATACAGGTAACGAGTGGAGGACAGAGGAGCCTCTTAAAGAAGAAGTTACAGGTCTGTGACAGCCAGAAATCTTGCTTGTTTGTAGGTGACCAAATAATTATTTTACTGAGGAATTTACCAATTAATTCATTAAAAATCTTTCAGTGTGATTTTCTGGATTTTTTTTTTCTCATTTGTCTCTCATAGTTGAGGTATACCTATGATGAAAATTGGAGACCTCTCTCATCTTTCAAGTGGGAGAACTTGCACAATTGGTGGCTGACTAAATACTTTTTTGCCCCACTGTATATATATATATATATATACTGTATATATATATATATATATATATATATATATATATATATATATATATATATATATATATATATATATATATACACACTGTCACTTTCTCAGCAATGTCATTTTTAAAGAGGTGCTGACACAGGAAAAATGTGTAACCTTAAAGAATGCCAGTCTACACTACAAATGTGTAAAATGCCAAGCAAAGCGTTGATTTTCTCTGGGTGCCTCGGTTTCTTGGCTTCTACGGGCATGCACGGGCCTTCCTGAACAGGGTCGAAAGCCACTTTTTGCTCAGATCTATTTTCATGATCCTGCCTATGAACTGGAATTACGACGCACCTATTCCTCAACCAGTGGTCTGAAAGAAGAAGAAGAAGACCCACCAGATGGACAGGAATAGAATGAGGAGAACTGCTGCACGTCAGAAAAGATGCCGTGAACATGAAGCACCTCAGGTTCCAGCAGTATGCCGTAGGCATGACTGTGAACAACACAGCCGTCTGAGACAGGAGGAGACCCTTCAGCAATGGGCATGCAGAAATACTTGCTTATACTTAGTTTCTACGGGCATGGACGGGTATGCACGGGTATTTACTAGTATATATAAATACAACTAACTACTAACTAACTAACCTGCACTTATATAGCGCTTTTCTAGTCACAAAGACCACTCAAAGCGCTTTCATTAATATAACTAACCCTCTATTCTAAGGGCCTATAGGAAACAAATATCTAGGGACAATTTAGAACAGCCAATTAACCTAACATGCATGTTTTTTGGCATGTGGGAGGAAACCGGAGAAATCCCGGAGTAAACCCACGCAACACGGGGAGAACATGCAAACTCCACACAGATCACTGTTGGTCGGGGGCTGGGATCGAACCCACGATCCCCACAATCCCCCGGCCAAGGGTAAACTGTGCTGCCGCAGTGCTAACCACTGCGCCACCGTGCAGCCAAATACAAGGAAAAAGCCATGAGACTGAGCCTGGCAGAACTTTCAGAGCTCAGTTTGTGACAAACATATGCCCAAAGGAGATGTGTTCACTCCAAAAGCAGGTCCAGAATGGCAAGATGCCTTCACAAACGCTGATCTTTATATGAGCGTCGACTAATGCTGATGTCAGCTGACCTGTGCTGAGTATTTCTCTGATTTTTCAAAATGTCTGTAAAAGTCTGTCCAAAACGCTATAGTGTTAACCCCGCTTTAACTTAGGCTGACTTCAGTAAATTCTACATAACTTAGCCCAGTGCTCAAGAAATTTTACAAACTGAGTACAACTTTCACCACCGTGTATTTCCAAACATCAGTAAATTTTCAGCAGCCTGAAAATCTTCAAAGAACACAACTTTCGCCAGTGTTTGCCAACAAACACCAACTAGCATTAAAGAGCCAGACATTTGCCAAAACATCAGTAAAAGTTGATCCAAACGTTGTAGTGTGAACCCACCTTAAGTGACAAAACACCAAAGTGAGATAGGCAAATGTGGATCCTTGAATGTGCAAATATGGTTATCCTAGGTGAGATAATTATGGCATGTACAGTGGTGCAAAAAAGTATTTGCCACCTTCCCGATTTCTCATTTTTTTGTGTTTGTCAAACTTAAACGTTTCAGATCATCAAACAACTTTAAATATTAGACAAAGATAACTCAAGTAAACACAAAATGCAGTTTTTAAATGAATATGTTTATTATAAAATGAAAAAAAATCCAAAAAAGTGATCCCCTCCTCCTGTTAAAACATAAATTAACTGTGGTTTATCACAGCTTTGGAAAGCTGAGTTCAATCTCTTGAGCCACACCCAGGCCTGATTACTGCCACACCTGTTCTTAATCAAGAAATCACTTAAATCGGACTTTCCTGACAAAGTGAAGTAGACCAAAAGATCCTCAAAAGCTAGACATCATGCTGCAGTCCAACAAAATTCAGGAACAAATGAGAAACAAAGTAAATGAGATCTATCAGTCTGGAAAAGGTTATAAAGCCATTTCTAAAGCTTTGGGATTCCAGTGAACCACAGTGAGAACCATTATCCACAAATGGTGAAAACATGGAACAGTGGTGAACCTTCCTAGGAGTGGCCAGCCGAACAAAATTACTGCAAGGGTGCAGCGACGACTCACAAAAGACCCCACCAAAAACATGTAGGTTTAGGGCGCTCGCGCACGCAGCGACCAGCAGCTGGTGGCTTGTCACCAGACTGCAAACCAAGTCTACCTACGGGTACAAATAAGTAACAAAAAAAAAAAAAAACAACATCCAAAGAACTGCAGGCTTCACTTGCCTCAGTTAAGGTCAGGGTTCATGACTCCACCATAAGAAAGAGACTGGGAAAAAATGGCCTGCATGGCACAGTTCCAAGACGAAAACCACTGCTGAGCAAAAAGAACATAAAGGCTCGTCTCAGTTTCATCATCAGAAAATATCTTTATGATCCTCAAGACTTTGGGGAAAATATCCTGTGAACTGATGAGACAAAAGTTGAACTTTTTGGAAGGTGTGTGTCCCATTACATCCAGCATAAAAATAACAGCATTTCAGAAAAGGAACATCACACCAGCAGTAAAATATAGTGGTGGTAGTGTGATGGTCTGGGGCTGTTTTACTGCTTCAGGACCTGGAAGACTTGCTGTGGTAAATGGAACCATGAATTCTGCTGTCTACCAAAAAATCCTGAAGGAGAAGCCATCTGTTCATAACCTCAAGCTGAAGTGCACTTGGGTTCTGCAGCAGGACAATGATCCAAAACACACCAGCAAGTCCACCTCTGAATGGCTTAAGAAAAACAAAATGAAGACTTTAGAGTGGCCTAGTCAAAGTCCTGACCTGAATCCGATTGAGATGCTGTGGCATGACCTTAAAAAGGCGGTTCATGCTTGAAGACCCTACAATGTGGGTGAATTACAACAATTATGCAAATATGAGTGGGCCAAAATTCCTCCACAGTGCTGTAAAAGACTCATTGCCAGATATCGCAAATGCTTGATTGCAGTTGTTGCTGCTAAGGGTGGCCCAGCCAGTTACAGTATTAGATTTAGGGGGCCATCACTTTTCACACAGGGCCATGTAGGTTTGGATTTTTTTCCCCTAAGTAATAAACACCTTCATTTAAAAACTGCATTTTGTGTTTACTTGTGATATCTTTTTGTAATATTTAAATTTGCTTGATGATCTGTACCATTTAAGTGTGACAAATATACAAAAAAGTGAGAAATCACAAAGGGGGGCAAACACTTTTTCACACCACTGTGGCTCCAACAACTCATGCTCCTCACAAGAGGACTCAAACTGTGGGATATTTTCTCTCACAAAATGCCTCAGTTGCATATAACTAAAAAAGTTAGAATGGGGTAGATTATATTTTGAGTTTAACTGGCCAAAAGAAGAAAACTTATTATCACTGTAAAAATCCTTAATGCACTTAAGCCCTTTAACATACCATGTAACAAAAGTTCTGTCCACTACTGGGATAAAGGCATGATTTCGGCAAAATGGTGTATATATTGAAATATTTGGAACATTGTATTTTTGTTTAAGTTGCCTAAGAATCCCCAATGAATTTCTAACAAAAAAACTGCGACTTACAGCTTTTAAAGCAGTGGCAGGATTTGTAAAAAGTAAAGAAGAAAGTGGGCCATATGGTTTTATTAATGGCACGAGCTCCAGCTTTAGCCAGAGGGGAGCAGAATTTAGCAATTTGTGATCTGGAGAACGCCATTGCCAATATACCAGTGCCCTAGCATTAGCTGCCCAGTAATAATGTTTAAATATTGGAAGACCCAAAACTCCCTCCTGAATAGGCCAACAACGATGTTTCTTTGACAATCTGTGTTTTTTGTAACCCCAAATAAATTCTAAAATAATTGACTCAAACTTCTTAAAAAGTTCAGCAGGAATTTGTACAGGCAGATTTAGAAAAAGATATACAAACTTTGACAGCGATACCATCTTACTGGTCTGTGGTGCATTACTGCACCCGGCAACCTCCCCCTCTGGCAGTCTGGAATTTTTTCAAGAAAACATTCAGTTTAGACGGCAGAGATTTCCAAGGCTATAACTTGAAAGTGGTAAGAGATAATGGCTTACTGTCAATAAGAAAGATGTAGAATATGATACAAAGTTTGAGATAGGAGTACATTTACACATCTAATTTGCATAATGTGACACAGCCATAATGAATGACATAACTTTCGGTCAAAAGTGGACTTTGCACATAGTTACACAACTGATGGTTTTGTTTTTAGTCACCAGTTTTGTTTTGTTTTTTTTTTATCTTATCTTCAAAGTATATGAATCAGAACATTAGTACAATGTCAACAAACAAAGAAATTTGTCAGACTTACAGCTGGCCAGGTGGCTGATTTCGTCCATTTCTGTCATCCACAGTCAACATTTTGTCTTCTGCCAGTCATTTTTGCTCTCTCTCCCTCATGCAGAATAGCTTAGGATTTATTACACCTCAATTTCGCTTGTATTTCACCACAATTTAGCATATATAACGCGTCAAACCAGCACGCGATTATTCTCTCCAGTCACGTGGAGTTCCAGTCAATTGCAGATGAAAAAGAACCAGTTCCGGCCGCAGAAGGTTTGGTTATTTCTGTTCAGAGGTTAAATAATCTCTTTTTAGCATAATAGTAGGCAAAATTTAGAGCAAAAGCCTCCAAACGGAGGAAGAAAATACTTCTCCATTCCTACATTGTGGCTGACTGTGTGTCTATCCATTTTGGACTGTGGAGCAAATGAAGGAAGAAGGCTCACATCACTCACTGTTGAAGACCAGTGTAGTATACGTGTCTGCCATCTTGTGACAGGGAATGCTTGGTACAACTGGGCATTTTTTATGGTTTATGGCCACATCATATGACACATCACATGGCAGGTGCCGAACTGCGACATAGACAGTGGGCGCTGTTGTATTATGAAATTACAGACAGTTAATGGGTTAATTGAATTCAGTCCTCCTACCATGGATAATGGCAAAGTTCTCCAGTATTCAATACCTTTTTTTAATTTGTCCATACCCTCTAACAAGTTTACTTTAAACAGCAGTTCTGGGTTTTGGGGAATTTTAAGTCCCAAATATGGGATATGATTCTGAACAATATTCACCGGACAGTTTTTTTCAAGATTAAACTGCTTCCTGTAAAGCTAAGTTCACTTTTAGACTAGTTTATTATATTGACAGAAATTTTGCCAAAAGCATTTAAATACTGTAAAAGGTTAGGAATACCCTCTTCGGGATCCGTTATAGTAACAAGTAGATCATCAGCATACAAAGTCACAAGACACTCTGATGTACCTACTGGAACACGTTTAATGTTAGGATGACTACAAATACCAGTTGCCATTGGTTCAAGCACTATATTAAATAACAAAGAGGACAATCTCCTTACCTCACACCACGATGCAAAATAAATAATTTTGAAAAAATATTATCTGTTATAAGAGAAGATTTAGGATAACAATAAATCATTTGGATCCAATCCACAAAAGTCATACCAAATCCAAACCTTCTCAGCACTTCAAATAAATAAGGCCATTCAATTGAATCAAAAGCTTTCTGAGCATCCAGTGTCATGACATCTGCTTGCCTATTTTTACCTGAATCAGTATAGTGTCATGATTCCTCAAATGGGCCATTTATTAACTTAACCCTATGAGTGTGTATGTTGCCAAACTGTGACATACCCCCTAGTGGTCAAGAGTGGTAAATATTTTTTGTCAATAAAATTGTTCAGATTTCCAAGGCTGTAACTTGAAAGTGATAAGAGATAATGGCTTACTGTCAATTAGAAAGATGTAACATACGATCCAAAGTTTCAGATAGGAATAAATTTACGCATCTGATTTGCATAATGTGGCGGCACCTCTTTAAATTCCATAACTCAGTCAAAGCTGGACTTTGGACATATCAATTTTTTTCAGTCTTTTCTTTTTCTGTTTTTTTCTTGAACACTCAAATGTCTTGTTCGGGTCTTTCACCCTGTCCATGACTTGTGGCTGTAGGTTTTGATTATTGCTTATTAATTGCAGCTGTCAGATTGAGCCTTGCTCTCTGACAGTCCTACGGACACGTCTCCTCCTCTTACCATTCGCCTGAAGTATCTTATCACCACATGCACACATGCACACACACTCTCACACACACACACACACACACACACACACACACACACACACACACACACACACACACACACACGCACACACTCACACACACTGTTTCAATCAGTCTCGCACCTGCTCGCCACACGGCTGTGTCCACTTGCCTTCGTTAAGGGTTTGTGTATTAATAGAGAGGAGTGTGAACAGCCAGTGTGGCAACTTAATGTCAACATGGGACAACCTGACTCCCCGGAATATGGGCTTCCTTCCCCTGAACGGTTTATGTTGGTACCTTGAGCCTTTCCGCTCCAACATGTGTAAGTCCTTATTTTTGTGCCTTTTCCCTCTGCTCCTGACTGTTTGGAGCGCGTGAGGCATTCCCCTCTAGCCTACGAGGGTTGTAGCGAGTTGTCTACCCTTATTTACTGTGATTGTTATTTGGACACTTTTGTACATTTTTCACTGTAAATAAACACGTTACTTACACTGCGTTTTGGGCTCATTGCCAATTCATATGTTCGCTGCCAAATTACGCAGCGGACATGACAGTAAGCTGCCACCAAAAAGAGCCCAAGCAGTAAGTAGCGTGTTACTCATTTTTTGTGTTTATTCACCAACCTGTTAGGAGCATAATGTCCTGGTCTAGCCGTTTCCACACCAGCAGAAGTGGACGGGCAACGGGACATCCCAGCATGGAGGAGGAATGGGCAGCTGCATCTATCCCGGGGTTCCTATACGTTGCCAAGGATGCCTATGGCCCCAGAGAACAGTGGGACTGCCTCAACTAGGCTCAGAATATTCTGGCAGCTCACCCGGACCTCTGGAATTATCCCCGGTATGCCGAATTATTGTCCTCCATCTGCGCGCTCGAGTGGGCTTTTCCTGACCTGAAGAGAAGGGCTTTCCGGACGAAACCAAAGCAGAAATGGTCTTCTCCGCCGGCAGCCATCTTCTCCTCTCCTCCATCATCCGCTCCAAGATGGCAGCCACCAGGTCAGCATCATCAGCGTCACCTGGAATCCCGATTCAGCCCCACTAACTGCTCCAGCTCCGACACCGAGCCCTGTCTGTCACCCCCGTAGCGGATCCTCATCTCCAGTCCCGAGCAGTCCTGTCTGCAGGATCTCCCCCCGTATACGCTATGAGGTCTTCCTCCTCGGTTTGTTCGGCGGTATCAGTGGGGCGCTTGCTTCTTTCAACGGGGTCTCCCGTTCCTGTGGCGAGAGGGGTGGCTCCCATATGTTCTACCAAGGAGCCTAGCACTGCCTCTCTTGGATGGACGGGTAAAGACGTCCAAACAGCAGCAGCTGCAATCAACATCAGAAACTGGGAAAACAGGCAAGTACGTTTTCATTTGACTCACATTAATAATAAAATGTCTTGCCTGATTCCCGGTAGGGAGGCTCAGGGAAAGCAGTCCCCTGAGCTCTTCCCACCTGCTGCTGTTAAAAACTGTTCACCAGCCCTCTCTCCTCTCTCCTTTGTTTGCCTGCCGGAACCGGAGCTGAGCAGTCAGGATCAGGAGGAGCCAGAGGTCCGGGAGGGGTGTCCTCCCACAGCTATGGTAAACCAGATCCCAGCCGCCACGCCGGAGGAGTCGCCACCATGGGTCAAGACGGCTGAAATAACGACTGCACTGACCATCATGCCTGCTGTGGAGACCACCACAGCAGAGTCAGCGCCTGAGCGGAAACTCTTAGAGGCCGAACCTGGGAAGACGTCGCCCGGATCGCCAAAGTTCTAAATGGCGGTAGAGCTTGAGCTAAGGCAAGTGCTTTCTTTTGTCTCTCTTTTCTATTATTGAGCATTTTTGCCTAGCTTTAGGGGAGGGGAGCCAGCTCCAGCCAAACGCTACACCTGAGCTCGCCTCGCCGGGCTCTGCCGCTGCTGGCGACTCTGACCCTTCCTCCTCACTTTCTGAGTCCGTTTCCAGAGTCGCCGGAGAGAGTCCTCCATCGCCAGACGAGTCTGTGGACCCAGGTTCACAAACGGAGGTCACCGAGGTTCCGGTTGAGGTGGTGGTCAGGGCCACCCAGTACCAGTAAAAGGGTCCCTGTGATCAATCGCCTCCTTGCTTGGGTGCTCATATGGGTCAGCTGGCCCATGGCCAAGATGGCATTGGGGTCAGCAGTGGCCCAGCCAGGTCCCACCGCAGGTGCAGCAGGGGTCCAGCTGGACTCCATCATGGGTGCAACCATGGCTCGGTCGGGGTCCACCATGGGTGCAACATTGTCGCAGGCTGGGACCACCGTGGATGCAGTCATGGCCCAGCCCGGGTTCACCGTGGGTGATACGGAATCTCAGTCCCATGCCAGGTCCACCGAGGATGCGACCAGACAGTTTTAGGACACCAGGGTCATCCCCTCATTTCTGGAGGTCCTGTGGGTGTTCCTCCTCCCTCTGCTGGGCACCATTGTGGTCCTGTTTTCCTTGCCACCTGCAACCACAAGGGCTTCCCTTCCTCTGCCCGGCCACCCACCTTTCAGTTTTCCAGTGGGTAGGTCACTGCCTCATTTGCCCTTCCGGTCCTGGTGGCCTAATAGTGTGGGCAGGCCACCCGAAAGACAGGGTTCCCTTGCAGGGTGACCCGTATGCCCTGGCAGGCCACCTGATATTGTTCTGCAGGCCACCTGCCGGGCCTTGGACTCTGGCCAGCCCCCTGAATTGTGGGAATCTTGGGGTTGGGGAGAGTTGTTGTGTTGTATTGTGGTGTTTACCTTTTCTTGATCGATCCCTCCTAACCTGTTTCCCCCCACCTCCTGCCCTGGTTTGTTGTATTGGCCTTTTGAGTGTGTGTGTGTGGGGGGGAGGCAGGTTGTGTTTTCTGTTTTTGATGGTACGGTGGGTGTCTAGTGTCCACCCCTTGGGGGAGGACACTGTCATGCTCGGGGTCGTTCACCCTGTCCATGACTTGTGGCTGTAGGTTTTGATCATTGCTTATTAATTGCAGCTGTCAGATTGAGCCTTGCTCTCTGACAGTCCTACAGCCACATCTCCTCCTCTTACCAGACATTCACCGGAGGTATCTTATCACCACACACACACACACACACACACACACACACACACACACACACACACACACACACACACACACACACACACACTGTTTCAATCAATCCCGCACCTGCTCGCCACACACTGTGTCCACTTGCCTTCGTTAAGGGTTTGTGTATTAATAGAGAGGAGTGTGACCAGCCAGTGTGGCAGCTTAATGTCAACATGGGACAACCTGCCTCCCCCTGTCCAGGCTTCCTTCCCCTGGACAGTTCATGTTGTTACCTTGAGACTTTCCGCTCCAACATGTGTAAGTCCTTATTTTTGTGCCCTTTCCCTCCGCTCCTGACTGTTTGGAGCGCGTGAGGCATTCCCCTCAAGCCTACGAGGGTTGTAACGGGTTGTCTACCCTTATTTACTGTGACTGTTATTTGGACACTTTTGTACATTTTTTCACTGTAAATAAACACGTTACTTACACTGCGTCTTGGGCTCATTGCCAATTCATATGTTCGCTGTGAAATTACGCAGCGGACATGACATCAAAAGAAATAATGAATCCCCTCATGGTGACTTTAAGTGTCTCCCAGAGAATAGAGTCTGAAACTTCTCTATTATTTTTAATCTCCAGAAATTCTCTAAGACTTTGGGTCATATACCTTTTAAAGCCTGGAGCACTTAATAGTACGGGATTAAATTTCCAGGTGTATTTAGGCTTAGAGAAAGAAGACTGTAGTTCAAGGGTAACAAGGCTATGATCCAAAATTATTCTATTATGACACTGTGTCTTGCTTATGTTTGAAACTAAAATAGCTTCCACTATAAAGTAATCAATTCTTGTACATGACTGGTGTACATGCAAATAAAATGAATATTCTTTCATATCAGGATGCTGTATCCTCCACATGTCCACCATATTTCTAGATTTTATTAAATTATTCAGTGTTTGAACAGAAATAATTGTTGGAGGTGATTTTAAGGATGATCTGTCTAAAGATGAATCCAAATAACAGTTGAAGTCACCCCCAATAATCAAAATTATTATTATATTTAAAACCTCATCTTCTGGAAATAATTCAAAAACCTTATGAAAGAAAGATGGATTATCAGAATTTGGGCCATGTAGCGTTGACCGCGGATTCCAATTTATAAAATCCTTTCTTTGCTGAAGAAAATCATGTCAACTCAAAAGTCTGGTCATGAACTGCTTCTCTCACCCAAACACCAGAGTTGTAACAGGACCCATCGGCCATAAAGTGGAAGTTAATCCCTTCTCCAGGACTTAGTCATTCTCCCTTTTCTTTCATTTGCCACCATCAGTGTGTGAATGTGTGTGTGAATGGGTGGATAGCAGGATCTGTAAAGCGCTTTGGTCATCAAGAGATGAGAATAAAAGTGCTATATAAGTGAATGCCATTTACCATTTTACCATTTGCCAAAGGAATGCCCCAAATGACAAATTTATGGTTGATATATTCCAGACTAGAAAGTCAAGATTATTCATTAAACAACCAGACAGTTTTACAGTGCCATCTGGTGGACGACTCAGGAATATTTAATTTTTTCTCTCTCTGAAATGGAATTTCTGAAATGTGGACAATACGATAACTCATATTCTTTCTCTCAAGACAGTATCCGCTATGGAAGACTTGGCTGAACTCTGGAATGGACAATCATGGTCTGAAATGCCTTATTGACATAGTTTGATATGTGTTACTTTATTTTCAGGAGGAAATTAACTTTTGCATGCCTCCATAAATGAATTAATCACATTCACAATGTAGACATGGTTGGTTCCCTTGTTATTAGGTAGAATATCTTAGTCACTAAAGTTTAAGGAATTTATGCTTTCACAGCAGCATATATGTATTTAGAAGAACCACGCTTCTCATCTCAAATTTCCTTCTCTGTCTCTGGGAGACCATAGCTGGACTTTGACTGGCCAATAGAGTGCCAGGCTTCACTGCATTTCCTTTTTTTGGCTGTTTATGACTTCTGTGAGCAAAGAAGCTCAAATCTAATTGGTCCAGCTCTGTTTTTCATGAGGTTCAGTGAGATTCTGCCACACTCGAGAAAATCTTCCTTTTGTCTCAGTTTTTGTGCAGTGGTCAAGCTCTAAGGAGAAGACTTCTCTGCTCTCCCATCTTTTTAAGTAGGCCCAGAGTATTCCATGCTCTGTAAAGTTCACTTTTCCTTATTCTAATCCTTTTTTTTAAATCACCGTGCAAGAAGACTTTGTTTTTTTCTAAGCTTAACCCAATTCATGCAAGCCACAATACATAGGAAGAAACAGATCTGTGGTTTGTGTTTGTCTCAGGTGGCTTTCTGATGGGACTTTGTACAATAAACAAATTCCTTTTCAGTGCATAAGAGACCTCGCCCAGCTGCAGAACAGCCCGATTGCAATCTCAGGAGTACAGCCTTGTGGGAGAATCTGTCTATCAGCATCTCCATCAACAGAATCCATGGACATCCAGCTGAATCAAGGTTGCCACGTGGGTGCCCTGCTGCCACCAGGGACGTGATCAGACTCTGTGGCTGACAGTCTGTTGTTCAATTTAAACTTAATTCTGCAGAATATTCCTGGTGTACATTCTTTAAACTTACTTTCATGCAAACACCTATCAGAATTTCAAAATGCATTTTTTTCCCTTTCATTAATTTCCATTCCCTTTTCAGAGTAACACCAATTTTCCTTTTTATAAAATAGTTTAATCATCATTTTCTTCATAAAATTGCATCCACTTTTCTTAACCAATGCTATTTTATAGTTTTCCAATTTCCAGTATATTGCCAAGTTAACTATGGTTTCTTTGGTCCCACAAATGTTTGATTCACATGTGATGCTCAGTGACTCAATAACCATCAATGATACCCATGATACATGTTGAATTCTTTGTTTTAAAATCGTCCAAATGTGTTAACCCATTCTGACATTTCTTATTAAACTACTGAAAGACATATGGGAGTTATTGTTTGATTTCATGTTCATCTTTTTGATTATAAGCAGACAAGAACTCAAAAGGGGGTTTTTTGTTTTGTTTTTTGGGGGGTTTTTTTTAGACTGATTCATCATTGGTACAAATAAAGAATTGTTAATAAAATTGTCCATCATCTGGACTGGTCCCCACATGAGCTATGAGTGTGTAATGAAATGAAATATTCATTCCTACTCACATGCATATTTAGATTAATACTTGTACCAACAATAAAGCATCTATAAACCCATTAATCTAAATCCACTGCATATAATGGTTCCCCGCCCAAGGGTCTGCTAGAATCTAGAAATGGAGATGAAATTATGATTTCAGAAGCTGTGTGGGTATAGCCAAATCTGATCTTGTGCATGGTAAAACTTTGTTTTTTTCTCTCTGTATCTAACTGGCTACTCAGCCAGTGTTTAACCTCCCTTATCTACCTAGCCAGGTGCATGTGCTTACCCCCCCCCCCCATCTGCTGGAAGTCACCAGCAGATGAGCAGAGAAGGGAGAGGAGGGAATTTGCCCCTGCTCAGCCAGGTCTGTGTGAAGAAGCAGCAAGAGGGGAGGGGTCACTCAATCCCCCACTCAAACTGCTATACTCCCCAGACTGTTTTTTAAAGCATGCTAAAAGTTCAAAAAGCTTTGTCATGTGCTGAATTAAGATAAAAGCCTGAAAAGATAGAATCGCAACAAATCCGACCCATCTTTTGTTAATTCAGCGAAGAAGCAAGCTTCCTTCTTTGGATAGACTGAATTAACCATTTTTAAACCCCATTTGTGAAGCGGAACCTAGCTACTTCTCACTGAACAACAGTAAGAAAAAGTTAGTGAGAGGAAATAGTTTGAAGCAATAGTGCCGAGTCGCACGCAAAGTTAAAATTGTAAGGTTATTCTTGCATGGGTGATAACCGAAGGAAAAAGCAAGGCGTGGTTGGTCAGCAGGCCACGTTCGAATCCACGGGCCACGGTGCTCATTCACATTTGTGCATGACCGAAAGGGCCACATCCCATTCCCCTTTGCATGGGTGCAGCACATGTGCAGATTAAGCAGTGCAACTGCCATTTTGAAAACCACCATTGCGAGTCATCCTGGCATCCATTTTGGAGCTCAGACTGTTAGGTCACTTCCAAATGACATCACTGTGTATCCTCCTCCTTGAGCGCAGAAGGAACTGCCTCCATCTTGTGGCCAACTATAATAACTGCATCCTTTCATAAAATTATATCTAAAATTTTTAATCTGTTAAGCTGATTTCTAACCAAATCAAGCTTCCAAATTAACTTCAAAGCAATCCATATTATTCAGAATAACCTAAATTTAAAACCAATTTTAAAAAAAGGAAAAGGTTTGTTTATAAGAAAAAAAGGTTTATTCTCACTGGTGGACCAAATTGGCCAATGTAAATGAATACCAGAAGTGCATGAAGCAGACACTTTGTATTTAATCACTTATTTTAATCACATCTTTTAAGCTTTAAAGTTAAAGCACATATATTTACACATTTTAAGCAACAGCTGCAAACTGTTTAAGTCCTGCATTGTTTGATTACCCCCCCCCCACAGGAAGTCCACTTCAACTTAAGGATTTGAATAAATGCCAATATTTATTCAAAAGTGACCTTAAAGTAATATTAACCCTGTGAATGATGGTAAAGGATTTAGTGATTCACTGAATATTTACCAAAATTTTTCAAAACAGGAAACCACGTTAATCACTTAACACTTAAAAGGCCCTGTTATTTAAAGTCATTGTGTTATTCTTGGTTCATGTTTTTTTTTCTTTTGCAGGAAAAGGAAAACATTAGCCAACTCCTTACTTCTCACCAGGATTTAAAAGGGAAAAGTCAAAAGGTGAAAACATTGATTATTCTGTAAATGAAAACTTTATAGATAACAATCAAGTAAGTCCCCATTAGCTTTAATCCTAAGAAAAATCTTCGTGACACTACACAAAAACAATTCACCTGTGTTTCTTAATCTGTAAACATTAAAACATTTAAAGCTTCAAATGAAAATATGCTTTAACAATAAAAACAAAAGTCAACCTTAACTTTAAAAGAAAGTGAAAACTTGTAACCTTAAACCTCTAAAGCATTTAACCTTTTCTATTTCTGTTGCTCCCTTTTTGTAAATAAAATCATCACTTCAAAGTGACATTCAACAAAATGCCAAAGCTAGTTATTGATGACCATTCCAATACTAGGCTTTGAAAAGTTAAATAAAGAAGTCAATCCACAGAAATTTTAAACTACAAATCAAAGTACAGTTTCAACAAGCAAATAAATTAACACATCTTCATATTTCTACAATAATTCCAAAATTCTATCTCCTTTCTTACAAGCCTGTAAGTTGGAACAAGTTCTAAAAACAGCTTATAATTCCCACTAATATAAAATAACAATCAAGGCTAACCCTTGACTAACAAGTTGATTTTTAAGTTAGCTGGTAAACAATGTTAAAACATGGAGGGTCTATGAACAACTGACTGATTTACCGAACTGGATGACCTTCAAGCAACATTGGAAAAATAGACTTCTGATTTTATATCTAGCTTCACAACACAGGTCAAGAAAACACAGCCCGGAGATCTGAAGCAACTCAATGAAGAACTTTTTTGACAATTATGCAAAAAAACCCACCAAAAGGGAAGAATCTCCCCAGCATGTTGGGAAGGTACATGACAGCATTAGTCGTGAGATTAAAAGTAGCTGAAGCTGAAGTGCTATGCACTGAGAATGAGCTAAGGAGTCAACAATCAGCAACCCTCTCTCTCCAGGAAGAGAACAAATCATTAAGGAAGAAACTGGAACAATCTCAAAATGAAAACGACGATACTCAAGCTCAACTTGATAACGCGTTATGGGATTTGAACCAGGCAAAACCAGTAAAGCAACAGCTGACTCATAACAACGACTTGCTTTGCCAAGAGAACAGTGAACTTGAAGATGCCCTTTAGGACATGAAAAAGGAACTCAGAAGAGTTGAAGGTCAACTTGAAAACGTGGAGTCTGACAACAAGGAATGCCAACTGCTTCTACAGGAAACATCAAGATCTAAAGGATTTAAAAGAGGAAGTGGAGGAATACCAACAACAAAAGAAAGCATGACCACAAACTGCGAACAGGTCGGGTAGGCCGAAAGAAGGATGCATCACACCAGACCAGGACGCCCACAGTGCTCCATCGCCCGATTCCTGTTTTGAGTATGGACGATCGCGTGGACAGCATGTGTGTGCCCTTTCAGACTGTGCCCTTGACAAGATTGTGCGAAATCTCACGAAATTTGATCCAGGAACCTACTGGTTCACCTGATATCAAAGCGTATTTACAAGACATTGACTACTACCTGCCTAAGTACCCTAATGCTACGGTCGACGATCGCATCTATTTGATTAAACTAACATCTAATGGGTCAGTGTCAAAATTTATAGACAGACAGCCATCAGATATCAGGACGGACTACATGCGACTCTGCAAAGTCGTCGAAAAGGAATTCTCCGATGACTGCCTACAATCAGGGCTATCGGCAGCCCTGGCCGTAAAGCAAGGTCGCTCAGCGCCTCCACAAGCCTACTACCAGTGACTTCTTCTTGCATATTTCGGATCTCAAAATACACCAGGGATGGAAGAAGACCGCAATTTTAAGATCCTCTTCATCCAGAACCTCCATCCCACTGTGAGTCACCACCTTGGAGTTACAGCTAACTCAAGGTCAAGCTCAATAAGTCAGCTGAGAGAGTTTGCACATTATGCGTTCCAAAAACAGCAACAAAGTCGCAACAAGCATGCTGAGACTGCCACCATACTAGGTCTCAGTGCTGCTTCTGACACCCTGGAGTTGGAAAGAGCCCCTCGCCCTACTCCATCCCCTACACCACGATCACATAAAAATCTGAGACGTTTCCCCAACCAACCTCATCAAGGTCAAAACTAAAATAGGTTCTATGGATCCCACTCAGGACCAACTTCACTAAAGCCCGACTACCGTTGTAGGCCAAATCCACCAGATAGATTGCAAGAATATGGTATGGAATCTCAAGATGACAGATCCCGATATGAACACACGCATAAATGCGGCAAATGGTCTCCTCCACCTTGTCACAGAAGCTCAGAAGCAGAGACCAATCACAAACCTTGGAAGAAGAAAGAAACTCCTACTCTCAGCAGAGAAGATATAGAAGCGCTCAAACATCTCCTAGTGAAGATTCAAAACAACAGAGAAGATGAAACAGCTGACATCCAAGCTATCACAGCTATGCCAACTCAGAATAAATGCTCTAAACCATGAAGAAAAGGCAAAAAGAAAACCCCTCCTACAAATGGAGAAGAACCAAAGGACCCAATGCAGTCCAGTGCTGTTCTGGCAGCCCATCCACAAGCCAAAGACCACTCCTCCAAAAACGACATTTTGCAACCCCATGTCGAACCACCGGTTTCACAATTTCTGTGTGATTTAAATGAGGGGGTGGTGCGAAAATTCTATCTTCCATTGACCTTTGAAGACATGATGTGTTAGGACACTGTTTTAGACACCGCTGCTGACATCACTGTTATGTCACACAATCTTTTTGACCAACTATGTGTAGCTGCTAACCACGCTCACAAAGACTTAAAACTGGAACCTTGTTCAACAGCAGTTCAACCATACGCGCTCACTAATACGACTCTGTCGGGCGTGTCACGAGTCAGAGTCTCCATTGGTCCCATGACCTTGACACATCCGGTCTGTGTCCAAACTTGACTTCATTCCATTGCTCATCGGCAAAGACCTACTGAATCGCTTTGAGCCACTGATTGACTTCAAGAATCTCAAACTATGGGCTCAAACTTGACACCCTCACATAATCGACCTTCGAAAGACAACTGAATCACAGTGCTTTGTTCTTGACACTTCGGACACCCCAAGTCTCATGCAACTAGTGCTGTTGGAATAACTGAACACAACAACTAAGGTTAACACTGTCCTCGAAAAGTCAAAGGTCACCTTCAAACACAAGGTCAAGACAAGGAATTGAATGACCTTGGGAACTCACTGGCCGAGCAGAAAGCTCCACCTGGATCCCTTTGTACCTTTGACTCAACGTTGGTGTCACCTTCTGAATCCCACCCACCCAACCCTGCAGCCTGCATGGTCACTGGAGCCAAATCAACCGGGTCCCCAGACCCTCCTCAACCTAAAGGTTCTGCATCGGTGAACCCAACTTTTGCGAACACTAGCCACGCATCTAATCAAGCCCATCACCCTGTTGTCCATAAAACCGTCAGACACTGGTCGGACCCGACTGTACACGTGCTCCCCGTGTCAACTTCCTCTAATATACTGAAATCGAAAACACTTCCTGCGACATGACCTTCTCTACACCTATACAATGGCACTCGTATTCATGCCTCCGATGAACAATCATTGCCACTGCTCGTAGTTCCTTGAAACTTGAGGGGGGGTGATGACTGCCAATGCTGATGACCTTCCAGCTGCAGAGCACAGAGGCGTCAAAACGATGTATAACACTCCCAAGGCCACATCTCAAAAACACTTGGACAGATCCGCCAAACAACAAAAAGCGTACAATGACCAAAAAGCATCCCATGGCAAACCTCGGGAGGTGGGGGGGGTAAGGTCTTCCACTACGCACTTGTACCACAAACACACCAAATGAATGTACAAGCAAGGAAAGTCGCTCCTAAATTCCTGCCTGGGTGGAAGGATCCATATAATGTCAACAACAAACTTTGGCCACTTAAGTACCAAATCCAGGACCCCGTTTTCAAAATGGGCCCATCACAATCAGAGTAAACTTTACCAAAACCCCATGGGATTTGTCTGGTACAACACTGTCACAGTAAGTCCATAAAAAGAGTAAAATCAGGCCTATGTCCGAGAAATCACTGTTAGCCAACTACTAGCCTAAGGTGCACTTGGTCACATTTCTCCAAACCAATAAGTTAACTGTGAAAAAAAAAAAACTTCCTAAAGTAAAAGGGTAAATTAAAACTAAATTATCCCTTAAACTAATCTTAAAGGCCTCTGTAAAATTCTAATCAATTTCAATCGACTTACTATTATTAAATAGTACACACAAAACATCCAATACCTTTAGCTTGAGCTAACATCATCAAAATTCCCACTAAATGCGACAAAATATCTAAGGCTTAGAGTTCAATCTCTAAAAGAAATTGTTCCACCTCTGAGTATAAGTTTCATATGCCACTCAGGTGTCTAAGAAAAAAACAACAAGAAGGTTGAGATTAAAATCCCTTACTCTTATTTGTTTGCCAGGATGATGGTGCTCCTGTTTTTCAGTCTTGCCCTCTACCTAGCAATCACACCTACTGTCACCCAGTCACAACTGGGCAGAGCCAAGATAAAAAGTCAACAATCCTTAGGTGGATTCTCAGTAACAGCCTCACCGTTAGGGCCTCTTGTTAGCCTTAATATGTCCACTGTTAACTTGGTCAACACTGCTACACCAAAATGCCAGGTAGTTGAACCACAAGCCATTACCAAAACTTTACAAGTTACTGTGTTGGTTTTGAACGGTTGCTCCAAAGCTTCAGTCAAACTCAGCAAGGTTTTGAACTTCTTGTTCTTCATGTTAAAGGTTGACTATGCTCACACACAGCTGGTGTCTATGTTACACCCAGAGGTAGCTAGAAATATTAGCATCCTAGTTAACACTTCAGCGATGAGCCTGATTTCACCTCATCTTCCCCCTTTTTCAGTTGTCACAAATTTACTCTTCGTTGCCATTCAAAGAACAATGATAACATTCCATATTCGCCTAGTTTTCCAGGACAAAGGTCTCAAACACCCTATGACAGACATCTGTGGAACCATGGTTTAGTCCAGCTAAACCAATCCAATTTGAACTGCCTTCAGTTATTTCAATATCACTTAGCTAAAACAGTTACCTCAAGTATGTAAAAATTACATACTTTTTATTTTTGTACTTTGGTACCCAAAATTTTCTTTTTGTACTTGGGTACCCAGAATTGTTGAGTCTTTGCATGCATATTTTAGTATATTTTAGACAATTTCACAATTTTATATTTGTCCATATTCAAGTTATTTTGGAAGATTTTTTTTTAGAAGTTTGTTTTTTTTGTAAACCAAACCCAAAGACCTATACTCAGGAATAGATTCTGTTTACAAGCTAGTGCTTATGGACATCAGAACCGTTAGTTCAGCAGTTGAGTCAAGGGACTTCCATAAGAACCAGCTGCCAAGGATGTTTACCAAAGCTGACCGAAGCTCACCATTGATACAGAGGGGGGAAATATATAGCGTTGACCATGGGTTCCAATTTATAAAATCATTCTTTGCTGAAGAAAATCATTTCAACTCAAAAGTCTGGTCATGAACTCCTTCTCTCACCCATGCACCAGAGTTGTAACAACCCATCGGCCATAAAATGGAAGTTAAGCCCTTCTCCAGCACTTAATCATTCTCCCTTTTCTGCTTTTTGGCAAAGGATTGTTTCAATCAACAGGTTTATGGTTCATATAATCAAGACTTGGGAGTCAAGATTCTCCAATAAACAACCAGTCAGTTTTACAGTGCCATTTGGTGGACGACTCAGGAATATTTAATTATTTTCTCTCTCTGAAATGGAATTTCTGAATTGTGGACAATAAATTAATTCATGTTTTTTCTCTCAAGACAGTATCCACTACTGAAGACTTCGCTGAACTCTGGAATGGACAATCATGGTCTGAAATGCTTTATTGACATGATTTAAAATGTGTTACTTTATTTTCAGGAGGAAATTAACTTTTGCATGCCTCCATAAAGGAATTAATCACATTTACAATGTAGACATGGTTGGTTCCCTTATTATTAGGTAAAATATCTTAGTTACTAAAGTTAAAGGAATTTATGCTTTCACAGCAGCATATACTATGTGTTTAGGAGAATTTCACTTCTCATCTCAAATTTTCTCCTCTCTCTTGGGAGACCATAGCTGGGCTTGACTGACCAATAGAGATCCAGGCTTCAATGATTTCCTTTTTTGGCCGTTTATCACTTCTGTGAACAAAGAAGCTCAAATGTAATTGGGGGTCGGAGGGTTGGTCTTAGAGCCTCATGCCTGACAAAAACGAACTCAGCATTTTTTAAAGCTTTGGGAACAAAAACGCGTGGAAAAGTGTGATGAACGTGGCCCGGGAGCATATCCGCTCCCGTGCAGATCGGTGGTCCAAGAGCCGGGAGGCGTCCCGGTTCCGGATGCTCTGGTAGAAACTCACCGGGCAGCCTGAGAGGTTGTGCAAAAACTAACTCCACTGGGGAGGCATTTAAATCCTCCTTAGGCGCAGAACGCAACCCTAATAAAACCCATGGTAGTTTGTTTACCCAATCTGCATCCGTAAGTGACGCTCTGAGGGCTGCCTTCAAAGACCTATGAAAACGCTCGCATAAACCATTAGCCTGAGGGTGATAAGCGGTAGTGTGGTGAATTTTCGCTCCTAAGCTGCTGGCCATCACTGACCACAGCTCAGAGACAAATTCAGGCCCTCTGTCGGACGTAATATCCGACGGGACCCCGAAACGCGCTACCCAGGGCGTCAAAAAAACGCGAGCCAGTGGTCGATGCCAGTGGGACTACTTCCGGCCAGCGTGTGGTTCGGTCCACCATTGTCAAAAGATGTGTGAACCCCTGCGACGACGGTAGGGGGCCCACGAGGTCGACGTGCACGTGATCGAATCTTTTGGCCGGAATGTGGAACGGTTCTAAAGGGGCTCTTGTGTGCTTATGAATTTTGGCCCGCTGACAAGCCATGCAGGTCCTTGCCCACTCTTTCACATGCTTGCGCAGGCTCGGCCAAACAAACTTCTCCGCTACCATTTTCACCGAAGCGCGCACCCCTGGGTGTGCCAGGGAGTGAACCGAGTCAAAAACGCGGCGGCGCCACGCGGCCGGAACTACCGGGCGTGGCCGCCCGGTTGACACATCGCAGATTAGGGGGGGCATACCGGTTTGCAAACACCTGCTCTCCAGCCTTAACCCTGTTGGTCCAGACTGGAGCGCGTGCACGTCCGCATCTCTGTCCTGCTCCGTTGCCATGGCTGCGTAATCTATCCCCACGTGAACCGGGGCCGTGTGCGCTTCCGCACTGCTATTTTGCTCCGCGGCTGTCGTAGTATAATCTGCCCCTGCGCGCGCCGGTGCTGTGGCCGCGCGAGAGAGGCAGTCTGCTACTATGTTGAGTTTACCCGCTACGTGCTGAATATCAGTGGTAAATTCCGAAATTGCGGCCAGCTGCCTCTGCTGCCGGCCCGACCACGGATCTGAAATTTTGGACATCGCGAAAGTGAGCGGCTTATGGTCAACAAAAGCGGTGAAACGCCGACCTTCCAGCCAGAACTGGAAATGGCGGATGGCCAAATAAGATAAGATAAGATAAGATAAGCCTTTATTAGTCCCACAACGGGGAAATTCCAGGATTGCAACAGCACAGGGATAGCAACACTCAGAGCAACAATCAGAAGGCAAGAAAAAACAAGCAAGCAAGAGCAGCTAATATACATATGTACATATTACTATAAAATATATATATACACACACACACACACAGACACACAGTGCAGAGCATTGTAGCTGGATGGAATAAATATATGAATATATGAACACACAGTGCAGAGCATTGTAGCTAGATGGAATACATATGTAAATATATAAACACCCACAGTATGGAGCATTGCAGCTAGGTGGAATAAATATGCAAGTATATAAACACACACAGTGCGGAGCAATGTAGCTAGATGGAATAATATGTAGATATATAAAAACACAGTGCGGAGCATTGTAGCTAGATGGAATAAATATATAGATATATAAATATAAACACACCCAGTGCAGAGCATTGTAGCTAGATGGAATAAATATGTAAATATATAAACACACACAGTGCAGAGCATTGTTGCTAGGTGGGATGAAACAGCATAACCGTCTATTTAGTTATCCTACATGGTATGATTATGTGCCCATACATATTCTCACCCTCCATAGCGACCGGTATGTTCCTAGTTGTATGCCGGAGAGGACCATTGTGTAAGTCTATTGCATCTTTTGCATTCAAAAAAAACTATTAGTTTGTTACGTCTTTTTGCTATCTCTGCGAGCAGCCCTGCTTAGGTTGTACAGTCTGACAGCCGTTGGTAGGAAGGACCTACGAAACCTCTCGGTTGTGCACCTGGGATGATGTAGTCTGCTGCTAAATGAGCTCCTCAGTGCATCCAGTATGTCCTGCATAGGGTGGAACTCGGACTCCAGCAGAGATGACAGTTTAGCCACCGTCCTTCTCTCTCCTATCTCCTCCATCGGATCAAGGCGTTGCCCCAGGACAGAGCTAGCTTTCTTAATCAGTTTGTTCAGTCTCTTCCTATCGGCTGCAGTAATGCCACTGCCCCAGCAGACCACTCCAAAAGTGATGGCTGATGCCACCACCGTGTCATAGAATGACTTCAGCAGCGCCCCTTGTACACCAAAAGACCTGAGTCTCCTCAGCAGGAACAGCCTGCGCTGTCCCTTCTTGTAGAGTGCGTCAGTATTGTGTGACCAGTCTAGTTTATTGTTCAGATGAATACCCAGGTACTTGTAGGATGTCACCATCTCGATGTCTGTTCCCTGTATATTTACTGGTGCTGTGAGGGGCTGCCCATGCCTGCGGCAGTCCACCACCAGCTCCTTAGTTTTCCTCGCGTTGATCTGGAGGCAGTTCCGATGGCACCAGTCCACAAAGTCCTGGATAAGCCCTCTGTACTCAGCTTCATCTCCGCTGGAGATGAGACCAACGATCGCAGAGTCATCAGAGAACTTCTGTAGATGGCAATGTGTTGTGTTGTGTGAGAAGTCCGCAGTATAAAGAGTGAACAGGAAGGGAGCCAGCACCGTTCCCTGGGGGGCCCCCGTGCTACTGATGATCGTGTCGGAAACACAGTCCCGGGTTCTCACAAACTGAGGCCGGTTCGTGAGGTAGTCCAGGATCCATGATGACAGGTGCTGGTCCACCCCTGCGCGCAGCAGCTTGTCCTTCAGGATCATCGGTTGGATGGTGTTGAAAGCACTGGAGAAGTCAAAGAACATGATCCTCACCATATTCCCGGGCTTCTCCAGGTGGGACAGAGAACGGCGAAGGAGGAAGATCACCGCATCCTCCACCCCAATGCCATGCTGGTAGGCGAACTGGAGTGGATCCATCGCTGGTTCCACCAGGGGGCGGAGATGAGCAAGGAGCAGTCTCTCCAGGGTCTTCATCAAGTGGGACGTCAAGGCCACCGGTCTGAAGCTGTTCAGGTCTTTGGGGTGGGAAGTTTTTGGTACAGGTACCACACAAGATGTTTTCCACAGCTGTGGTACCCTCCCCAGTTTCAGGCTCATGTTGAAGATATATGTCACAATCCCACACAGCTGGTCTGCACAGGACTTGAGGAGCTTTGCGCTGATGCCGTCCGGTCCCGACGCCTTCCTCGCCTTGATCTTCCTCAGCTCCGTCCTCACCTGGGTCTTGGTCAGGGTCAGGATGGGGGGCTGTGTGTTGGGAGTGGGGGGGGTGTCGGTGGAGTGGGGAGTGGGTAGCAGGACTTGATTTCTTAGAGGCAGCAGTGGTTGTTGTGCAGACAGGGGGGAGGGCGGTTGGTCAAATCTATTGAAAAACAGATTCAGGTTGTTCGCCCACTCCCTGCCCCCCGTGGCCTGGGGGGAGGTATTCTGGAGCCCCGAGATGGTTTTGAGGTTTCTCCAGACCCCGCTGATGTCGCTCTGTTGCAGCTTGTCCTCCATCTTCTTCCTGAAGCTGTCCTTGCCTTCTCTGATCTTTCTCCTCAGCTCCCTCTGTACGGACTTCAGCATCTCCCTGTTCCCCGACCTGAAGATCCTCTTCTTCTCTCTCAGAAGTGTTTTTATCTCAGGGTTGATCCAGGGTTTGTTGTTTGAGTGACGCCGTATGGTCTTGGTGGGAACGGATTTGTCCACACAGAAGCTGAGGTAGCCCGTGAAGGTGTGAATGAGGCCATCGATGTCCTCACCATGTGGATCGCAGAGCTGCTTCCAGGCAGTGGCTTCAAAATAGTCCTTTAGAGTGTCCATTGTGTCCTCAGACCATAACTCCACAGTGTGCATGGCCGGAGGTTGTCTGTGCACTAGGGGTTTGTACACCGGTCGGAGATGAACCAAGTTGTGATCCGATCTCCCAAGTGGGGGGAGTTGTGATGAGGTGTACGCCTCCTTAGTGTTTGCGTAGAACAAATCCAGTGTTTTATTGTCTCTAGTGTGGCATGTGACATACTGGGTGAAAGTGGGCAGAATGGGAGACAGTGAAACGTGGTTGAAATCGCCTGAGATGAGGAGAAGAGCATCTGGGTGTTCTGTCTGCAGCCTGCTGGTTACTGAATGGATGACGTCACGCGCTGTCCCAGCGTTCGCCGTCGGATTTGCATAAACAACAATGCAGATCACGTGTGAGTGTTCTCTCGGGAGATATGTAGGCCTCATGCTAACAGCTAGCAACTCAATGTCTTTGCTGCAGTGTCGTTGTTTAACAGTGATATGTCCCGGTCTACACCAGTTGTTGTTAACATACATTATCACTCCACCGCCCCTAGTTTTGCCACTCTCTGGTGTTCGGTCAGCTCGTATCATGTGAAAACCCTCCAGCTCAATGTTAGCATCTGCTGCTAGTTCAGTTAGCCACGTCTCAGTAAACAAAAGGAGAGAGCACTCCCGGTAAGTGCTATCATAACGGGAGATAGCCGCTAGCTCATCTAACTTTCCCAGTATCGACCGTACATTTCCCATGACAACAGATGGAAAGGAGGGTCTGTACCTTATATTTTTTGTCCTCCGCCTTACTCCAGCCCGGCAGCCGCGGCGTTTTCGCCTCAGTTCTCTCGGTATGTCGAGTTTTTCCAGTGGGACCGGGTGGCGGTTAAATGCTAGCAGCTCTTCCCTGTTGTATCGAATCCTGCTATAAACAGTGGCTCCGTCCACCGGCTCAGGAGACATTTGGGACGATCTGTGTGTCCGTGATATAAGTGGGGTGAAAAAAAAAAAAAGTGATCAAAAGAGAGAGGAAGGGAAAAAAAAAACTCAGAATCGAGCCGCTGTTGCAAAAGGCAGCCGACTGGTGTGGCGCCGAGAGATGACCATGATTAACGAACCAAGAAACAAAACTGCACAACTCCCCTCACAAACATTCGCACACCAATCCATACACACGTATCAAGACTCCCCACCTCCCCCCACAAAAAAATTAAAAATAAAACTGTATATCCCATATTTAAGGGTGCAACACAAAGCAAACAGCCAATGGTCGAAGGTCTCTCCATCACCAAAGTGGAACCTCACACCACACAATTGATCCTAGTGGGAGGAAGACAAAAAACACAAAAAGTAAAATTAAAGCATGGAGTCCACCGTCAGTTCGTCAGAAGTTCATCTCAAATGCCTTAATCCCACTTTTCCAACACATGCTCTATGAAAGACTTGATGCCACTTGGAGAAGTAAAATCTTTTACCTGGTCTTGATGATGCACATGAAGTTTGGCCGGGAAGGTAAGGTATAGTTTACCTCCCTCGTCCTGAGTGCTTGAATTACCTCTTGAAATGCTCTCCGTTGCACCATCACCTCTGCTCTATAATTTGTGTAGATAAAGATCCAGTGCCAATTAGAGGTCATCTGTTGTTGCCAACTCAGCCATAAAATCAGTTCCTTCTCCTGGTAGAAGTGGACTCTGGTGATGATGCTCTGAAATCTGTTGGCGTCCAAGGGTTTAGGCACAAGGATGCGGTGCACACTGTCCACCATCACAGGCTTGGCAAAATTGCTCTCCCTGAATAACTTCGGTATTAGGCCAGCAATAAACTCCGTGGGTCTACCTTTCTCTTCACCTTTTGGTATTCCCACTATCTTAATATTGTTGTGTCTCAAACATTCCTCCAGATCATCAATTTTAGATAGAAGTCTTTCATTGTTTTTCTGTTTTTTGTTTTTTTTTTGTTTTTCATTTCTGTTAGAGCCATCTCAAGTGTCTGAATATGACGTTCGTGATCTGATCCTTGTTCTTCTGCAGCAACCACTCTTTCAATCAGTGCCAGCTGAGTATCCATAAGAGTTTCAAATTTATGATCCAAAAGATCAAAACACTTGTTCATTGATTCAAAAATCCTTTCAGACATCAGTTCCCACCTGCAGGATGCGTCTTCTCCCGTTTTAGGCTCATAAGCCGCAGCTGTGTCAAATTGTTTGGAATGTTGCCTTGTTTGACGATTATCAGGAATTTTACTGTTCACGAAACTGAAGAAAAAGGTGACTAATGAAAAAACTTGTAATAGACTGTAGTAGATTAGAACTCAGAATGTCACTTTTTCTTCAGCCAATTTAAATTAAAGTTTAAATAAATAGTTTACTATTTTACTATTTTATTTTTAATTTAAATAGTTACTTCCTCCTAGAGCTCAGTGAGACCTGGCTACTACATGCTCCTCCTCCAACTTACAGGACCTCCTAGTAGAAAAGCCTTTGTTGATAATAACAGCTTCCAAATGCCTCCTGTATGGAGAAGCTAAGTGCAGGCATTGCTCAGGAGTGATTTTAGCCCATTCTTCCACACAAACTGTCAAATCTTCAAGGTTCCGTAGGTGTCCTCCATGAACTCTGATCTTCAGTTCGTTCCATAGATTTTCAATTGGATTCAGGTTAGGTGACTGACTAGGCCATTCTAGCAGCTTTATTTTCCTTCTCTGGAGCCAGTTGAGTTTTCTTGGCTGTCTGTTTGGGATCATTGTCTTGCTGAAATGTCCACCCTCGTTTCATCTTCAGCATCTTGGCAGATGGCAACAGGTCCTTATCAAGGATGTCTCTGCACATTTGTCCATTCATCTTTCCTTCAATTTTATGAAGTCTGCCAGTACCATGTGCTGAAAAAAAAAAACACCATGAGGGGATGTGCAGTGCCATTTCTCCCCCAAACATGCTGTGTGTTGTGGCATCCAAAAAGTTCAATTTTGGTCTCATCTGACCAGACTATATTCTCCAAGTATTTTACTGGATTGCCCAAATGCTGTGCGGCAAACTTTAAATGAGCTTCAACATGCTTTGTCTTCAGCAGTGGAGTCTTGTGAGGTGAGTGGGCACAGAGCCCACGTCGGCTGACTGCATTAATTTGTTTTCTTTGAAACAGCAGTACCTGCTAACTCCAGGTCTTTCTGGAGCTCTCCATTAGTGGGATTTGGCTGTTGGATAACTCTTCTGATAATTCTTTTGACTCTTCAGTCAGAAATCTTGTGAGGAGCTCCTGGTCGTGGCCAGTTTATGGTAAGATACGATAAGCCTTTATTAGTCCTACAATCGAGAAAGTCCAGGATTGCAACAGCACAGGGATAGCAAGACTCAGAGCAATAATACAGAAGATAAGATAATAAGAGCAGTGAATATACATATGTATACACAAATATACACAGTGTGGAGCATTGTAACTAGATGGGATAAACAGAATAATGTCATGACCCGAGCACTATGCCTTGGTGCTCGGGTTATTCTTGTCAGGGTTTGACAGCGGCGTTATGATTCTAGCTCTCCGAGTTCTTATTGTGATAGTGCTCGGGGAGGCTTCCGCTCAGCTGTCAAACCCTGAACAGCTGTGCTGCATTTGTGGTCGTTAGTGCCAGGACTATTTCTACCCTCGCTGGCGATCACATCCTTGCAGCAGTGTCTGTTAACTCTCCGTCACGCTACGGATGCTTAGAGGATTTATTCCTACCACGTCTGCTTGGTTTGACCATCGTGCCCCTGGACTAGTAAGTGTGCTGTATAGCCTTACCCCTCCCGGTGTGTATCGATCTTTGTGTGTCTCTGCCTTAGCAGCTGGTGTAATTATTATTTTCACCAACCTTGCCTGCCTAGTGTATGACTGTCTCCTGCTATGGACCTGTAGAGCTGTTTAGCCTATGCCTCCTGTTGTGAGTAGACTCAAGAGTCATTGTCTCTGCAGCTTGTGTTGTCACTATCCTCACCGTTAATAAAACTCTCACTAAACTCTCTGGTGACTGTGTGGCGTCTTATGGTGGCTCGCGAGAGCCACCCGTGACAGTACACTGCTGCCAAAACGGCGTTTACGGTGACGCCAACCCGAGACGCAATTCACCAGTGAGTTTGAGTTTTTGGACAGTTGCTGTTTCCGTCTGGGTACTGTGTGTGTGTGTGTGTGTGTGTGTGTGAGGAATGCCGTCGCGGAGGGGCCGCGCTTGGAGTCCGAGCCACGAGCTGATGGGAGTTCTGGAAGTCGTGGATGAGTTGCTCATCTCCGCTTCCCTGTTGGACTACCAACACGGCATACACTGGTACCTAGACGCTGCGGAAGACTTTCTTCGTCATCTCTCCCCGCTGGGCCGACCACCCGGAAGTCGACGCGAGGAGAGAAGATATCGCCGCACAACGCGAGATTTTCCTGATGCTGGAGGAGGAGCGCGGCGTGAAGCAGGAGAAGAGGCACTCCTGCTTGTGGCCTACGGATCCTGATCCCGTCCTCGATCCAGTCCTGGAGTTCGCACCATCTGGGGGCCAGCGGAGGCGTCGGCGCCGCGGCCGAGCACGTCTTCAGCAAGCTCCTGCTCCGGATCCAGTTCCGGGCCACTGGAATGACCCCCTCAATCAGCCAGCTGCTGTGAGTGAGCTGAGTCCTGTGCCGGTGAGCTCTGTCCATGGGTCCTATGTTACCATCCAGCAAGCGAGGGAAGGAGCAACGTCCCCTTCAGCTGGCACCATCTTACCTTCTGGAGGCAGGCAAGTTCAATTTCACTTTCCTAGTCATTATAGTGATTTGTCTTGTCTGACTCCTGGGGGTGAAGCTCGGGGTTCACAGCTCCCCGAGTTTCCTTCTCCAGCTGACGCCAGTTATACTGAACCTGCTGCCTCTGTGTTTCCTCCTGCGGAGCGGTCCTCGGCGTCAGTTCCACCCCGTCGAACGAGGAGGAGGCCTGCGGCTCTGGGAGATATCCCGGCCCTGCAGCCTTGTGTTGGACAGAGGAGGACAACAGACTGCGGTGAGGAGCCAGAGCCGACGAGTGAGCGTCCCCAGGGTTCCTCAGAGATGCAGCCCGAGTCAGCAGGTCCAGGGTCCTCTGCCCCCACGCCATACGGGTTATTGGCATGGACGCCAGCGCGAGAGGATCCAGCTGCAGAGACCATCAGGCTGGCTGTGGAACCCGACGCAGCCGAGTGGGAGCCCAACAACGAGCGTCTGTCTGAACCTGGATCAACGAAGTCCTGGACGGCTCCAGAGCCCGAGTGCAGGCAAGTGCTCTTCCTTGTTTTCCTTTATGGTGTGTTAGAGCATTTTTGCCTGCCTCATGGGGAGGCGAGCAAGGGGCAGCCGTCTGCTGCACCCAAGCTCGTCTCTCTGGGCTCTGGCGCTGCCGGTGGAACTGATCCCGGTCCTCTCTTGTTCTCTGAGCCTCTCCACAGCGTTACTAGTCTGGAATCTGTCAAGGTCATGGGACTGGAGGTTCCAGGTTCGGGGATGGAGGTTGTCGCCGAGGTGACCCAGTCGGGGTCCGACGCGTGGGCCGAGATGACCCAGTCGGGGTCCGACTCAGGTGTGGCTGCGACCCAATCGGGGTCCGACGAGGTCCAGTGGGGGTCCAGCTCAGGTGTGGCTGTGACCCAGTCGGGGTCCGACGCGTGGGCCGAGGTGACCCAGTTGGGGTCCGACTCAGGTGCAGCGGTGACCCAATCGGGGTCCGACGAGGTCCAGTCGGGGTCCGACTCAGGTGTGGCTGTGACCCAGTCGGGGTCCGATGTGGGTGCAGCGGTGACCCAATCGGGGTCCGACGTGGGTGCAGCGGTGACCCAATCGGGGTCCGACGTGGGTGCAGTGGGGGTCCAGCGCAGGTGCGGCTGCAACCCAATCAGGATTCGAGGAGGTTCAACTTTTTGATTGTTCCCCTCTCAGGAGCCACCAGCTGGGGGCCGTTGGAGGTTTTTGTCTGGCAGACTTGCGCTCTCATGTATTGTCGTCATTAGGCGGGCTGCATGCTATTCCTCCACGGTCCTGGTGGTTGTGGGATGCGGGTCGGCCACCCGAGGAACTGCTTTGTGCGTTCGGTGTCTTGGGTTGGTCGCTCGATAAACTGTGGTGGCTACTGGGTGACCTGGTTCGGCCACCAGAGGACGTGTTTCTGGGGGCTTGGGACTGGGGCAGGCCACCTGACCATGTACTGTTTTGTGGGACTATCCATGGGCCATCAGAGGCAGGGAGGTCACCGGAGCTCTGCCTGGGGGGCGTTGGATCTCCGCCGATCATCTTTTGTTTTGGCCCATACGGTGTCTGGTTATGTCAAGTTATGTAAAGCAATTTTTGATTGCCTCATGTGTAGTCACAGTCCATAGTCTGGTTATGCAAAGTAATTTTTGATTGCCTCATGTGTTTTGAAATCCATAGTCTGGTTATGTCAAGTTATGTTAAGCAATTTTAGATTGCCTCATGAGTTTTTGTAATCCATAGTCTGGGTCTTGTTTTATTTTTGTTTGGTTCCCCCTCTTCCTTTGAGGGGCTATGGCCATGTTTTGCTTTTTGTTTTGTTCCCCTCTTCTTCTTGAGGGGCCACAGTATGGTGTTCTCGCTCATAGTTTCCAGGTGCTTACATGTATTTCTGGTTTCGTGTGTGTTTGTTTTTTTTTTTCCCCATAGTCAAGGTGTGTTAGCACGTATTTCTTGTGGGGGTTTTTTTTGTTTTTTTTTTCTTCCATAGTTACCATGTGTGCATTTATTTCTTGTTTTTCTCATAGTTATCATGTGTTAGTATACATTTCTTGCTCATAGTCTTCATGTGTTTGTATTTACGTCTTGTTTTAGTAGTAGTAGATTAGTTTATTTGACAGGGACAGTGCAATAAACATAGACAATTAATCAAAGACAATCAATCTGATGTGTTGCACATAGAGTGTATAGCTATTAGCTAATTTGCAACTCTTGTCCCTGGATGGGCTTTAGAAAAAAGAATCAAGATAAAAATATACACAATAACCACATACATCAATGCAGAAAAATTATAAATACACAATTATAAATATTATAAATATTATAAATACACAAATATAACAGCCTGACTCACCTTTAACATAAATATTATAAATACACAAATAAAACAGCCTGACTCACATTTAACACATATAACATAACTCACATTTGCCTATTTCAGGCCTTCCTCCCTCCGTCACTCACTATAAACAAACACATTTATTCCTTCCCTTCATTCACTCTCACTTTGCAGACAAATAATTCATACATGAGTACATTCTTGTTTATTTTTCAGCCAGTTTTTAACATTTTTAGTGAATGTTTTAAAGTCCGTTATTATTTTAATTTCATTTGGCATTGTGTTCCAGATGTGACTGCCCTTTATAGAGAAAGCTGTTTGTCCAAATGTGGTTCTGCGGTGGAATATTTTACAGTTATTGTTAACAGAACTCCTGGTGGCTCTGCTGCTGTCCTGTCTTTGGACGAAACCAGCAAGTGGCTCGGGTGCTGATTTATGGAAACATTTGAACGTTAATTTCAGAAGACAGAGGTCAATGAAGCTCTCAAAACTCAATAGGTTGTATTTTTTTAAAACATTACAGTGATGCCACCTAATGGGCTTTTTGTCCAAGATTTTTAGGGTTTGATTATATAATGAACCTATATGTCTTATTGTGGAAGGGGCTGCTTGAGCCCAGACTGTCAAACAGTATGATATATGAGAAAAAACCATAGAATGCATATACAGTGCAGCTGCTTCGTAAGGTATGTAATATCTAATTAATTTAAAGCAGTTCAGATTTTTTTTTACTGTTTTTGAAATTTTCTTTATATGAAGATTAAATTTGAGTTGAGGATCTAGTACAATGCCAAGGTATTTGAATTCTGTAGCTAAACTGATGTCATGATCATGTATATTAACTTTAAAATGTTGCAGGTTACATTTTTTGATTGAAAAGCACATTGAGACTGTTTTCTGAAGGTTCAGCAATAGATGGTTCTTGAGGAGCCACTCTTGGACATCAACCATACTTGTAGACAGTACATCTGCAGCCTGTGCTGGAGTCTTGGCAGCTGTGTAAATAACTGCATCATCTGCATAAAGTTGGCATGTTGCAGCTGAGCAGTGTAACGGCAAGTCATTAATAAAAATGCTGAAAAGTAAAGGACCAAGAATGGACCCTTGTGGGATACCCATGCGGTTGTTTAAAAATGAGGATTTATCCTGGTGAACTTTTACACACTGTTCTCTATTCTGGAGATAAGATGCAAACCATTCTAATGTATTTGGGGAGAAGTTAAAAGATACCATTTTGGATAAAAGCAAAGTGTGGTTTACAGTATCGAAAGCCTTTTTGAGATCTAGAAAAACAGCTCCTACCACATTACCCCTGTCCAAGGACTGTTTGACGTTTTCAATAAGGCAACAATTTGCTGTTTCTGTTGAGTATCCTGGTCTAAAACCAAATTGATGTGGATGAAGAAGTTGACTGTCTTGTAAGTAGTCTATCAGCTGTGTAGCTACAACTTTTTCAAGAACCTTAGATAGGACTGGTAAGATAGAGATTGGGCGGTAATTGCATATATCGTCTTTACTGCCTGATTTATGAACTGGTATGACGACAGCTTTTTTCCAGCCAGATGGAAATGTACTAGACCTAATGGAGAGATTAATGAGATGAGTCAGTGGTTTGATTAATATTTTGCTGTGCATTTTGAGAAAGGAGGTGCTCATATTGTAGATATCACTAGTTTTTGAGTTTGACAGTGTTTTAACAATACCAGCAATTAACTTCTCATTTACCTCATCGATGTGAAAAGTATCTGTTGGGAGTATGGAATTTGTGTTGTTGAGCACATTTGGCAGCACAAAAATTTTTGTTAAGTCTTCCACAGAGCCCACAAAGTGTGAATTAAATTCATTTGCCAAAGTAGCCTTGTCACTGACGGTCTTGCCATTGATTCTAAGTTCCTTTACCCCCTTCTGATCGTTTTTTTTATTAGTTAAGTTATTTAAATGCCTCCATAGGGAACTGTTGTTACCCTTTGCATGATCTATCAGTTTATTGTAATAAGATATTTTTGATTTTCGCAGCTCATGTACCACTTTATTTCTTAAACTTTTGTACACAAGGTGATCATTTTGTAGTTTGGAGGTTAGTGATGTTTTCAGTGCATAGTCTCGCCTCTTCATAAGTTTTCTTATTTCATTATTTAACCATGGTAGGCTAATCTTCTGTTGTCTACTTTTAATTTGCTTTGAAAATTTTTCTATAGACTTTGTGATTGTTGCAGTTATAAAATTACAACAATCATCTACTTCACATGTTGCCATGAGCTGCTCCCAATTTTGATTCTCTAAGTAATGTTCAAACTCCTCATTTTTTGATTTGGGGATAATAAAATTTGATTTGTCAATATCGACTCCCCCAAAATACTGTAGTCGCTTTTTAGTAAGTTTCCTGACAGCAAGAACCATGTTATGATCTGAGAGACCAGTTACAAGATTATAGGTTCTGGTTATTCGTTCTGGTTTATTAGTAAATACCATGTCAATAAGTGTTCTGGATTGTTTGGTTATCCTGGTGGGTCCTTTGATGATTTGCTGGTAATTAAATTTAGTCATGAGGCTTTTCAGTTTTTGTTTGTCTTTTTTATCAGACCAGTTGATATTAAAGTCACCATGAATTATTG
This sequence comes from Pholidichthys leucotaenia, assembly GCA_020510985.1. Classification (NCBI taxonomy): domain Eukaryota; kingdom Metazoa; phylum Chordata; class Actinopteri; order Cichliformes; family Pholidichthyidae; genus Pholidichthys; species Pholidichthys leucotaenia. The sequence continues at coordinate 164,122,066 of CM035847.1, forward strand.
TTTCTCTGTTCTTCTCAAGTTGTTTAACCAGATCACTTAATTCATTATAAAAGGAAGAGTTGTGTGACGGTGGGTTGTACACTACTGCAATGTTGAAATTCATTACCGGAGAGAGACATACATTAACAGCTAAACATTCAAGTGAAGTATTCAAATCAACCAGTTGACATTTATATTTCTCTTTGATGTAAATTAAAACACCTCCTCCCCTCCCTACCTGCCTGTCTTTTCTAAAACATTGGTAGCCCACAATATCGATCATATTAGTGTCTATGTTACTGTGTAGCCAGCTTTCTGAGAGACAAAGGTAGTCCAGATTTGAGTCCAACAGCAACACCGAAATCTCATCTCTTTTGGGGATTATGCTCCGTATGTTTAAATGACCGCCGAGGATCCCCTTTGGTTTAGCCTTGGTGTCCCAAAGAACTCGTGCATGATTAACAGTTTGGAAAAATAAATGTTGTTTTTGCTTTTGTACAGCTCGGTTTTGTGCTAACCCAGTGGTCTGCTGTTTAATAGTGGCAGGTCCAGGGTTAAGGTGAATATCTCCTGCCAGAAGTAGCAGAACTAACAGAACTTTAACTGTATATCCTCTGCCATATTGTGATTTTTGCTTAACAGCCATGTTTGCCTTAATTTGGAAGTTTTTGCTCAGGGCTTTTAAAGACCACATAGAGTGTAGGGTGAGATGTCCAAGCCCAAATCCATACAGATAAAACTTTTTAACTTCACCTTTGGTTGAGTTTGTCGGAAAATCCTTCTTGTTGCAGGTCCAGACACACAAAGACAAAACGAAGAGGAAGTAGATAAGTAGAGAAGGCTTATTAGTGGTGCCCATCAGCCCACTTTTTAATCCGGTGGCAGCCATCTTCAGTCCTTCTTGGAAAGAAGGAAAAGGAAAATCTGTGGATAGTAAAATAAATTCTGCTTATATCGCCAGAATCTGATCCGATCGTCCTCGAATCCAGCTGGGCCTCAGCTAGCCAACTAGCCCCTTCCGTTGCTGGTCGTTTTGTTCCCTTTGTTACTATGTGTTTGTATTTATTGTTTCTGTGTCCTTAGTTTCCATCATGTATTTTTGTCCTTTTTGCCACGGTTATGTGTTTGCATTTATTTCTTGTTTTGTTCCGATAGTTATTGTGTGAGGGTTTATATTTTTTGGGCCAGGTTATGTACACTGGGGTTAGACGGGTTGTCTGTGGCCTCGGTGGGAAAATTTTCAGGGTCTAGTGTTTTTTGCTTTGTATGATTGTGTTCTCCTTGTTTTGTAGTCAGGTCTTGTTTTTTTTTTTTTTTCTTCTTTCGTCATTGTTCTGGGGGGAAATAGGATGGATATGTCAAGTGATGTATTCGTTTCTTTTCCTGTTTAGGGTGTTAGGTTTTGTTGGCTCCCTCCTTGCCTGTTCCTCAATCCACTCGCCCTGTGGTTGGCGGGGGGGGGGGGGGGGGGCAGGTGTTACTAGACGTTCAGAGCCCGTCAAGTGAGGGGGGGCTACTGTCATGACCCGAGCACTATGCCTTGGTGCTCGGGTTATTCTTGTCAGGGTTTGACAGCGGCGTTATGATTCTAGCTCTCCGAGCTCTTATTGTGATAGTGCTCGGGGAGGCTTCCGCTCAGCTGTCAAACCCTGAACAGCTGTGCTGCATTTGTGGTTGTTAGTGCCAGGACTATTTCTACCCTCGCTGGCGATCACATCCTTGCAGCAGTGTCTGTTAACTCTCCGTCACGCTACGGATGCTTAGAGGATTTATTCCTACCACATCTGCTTAGTTTGACCATCGTGCCCCTGGACTAGTAAGTGTGCTGTATAGCCTTACCCCTCCCGGTGTGTATCGATCTTTGTGTGTCTCTGCCTTAGCAGCTGGTGTAATTATTATTTTCACCAACCTTGCCTGCCTAGTGTATGACTGTCTCCTGCTATGGACCAGTAGAGCTGTTTAGCCTATGCCTCCTGTTGTGAGTAGACTGAAGAGTCATTGTCTCTGCAGCTTGTGTTGTCACTATCCTCACAGTTAATAAAACTCTCACTAAACTCTCTGGTGACTGTGTGGCGTCTTATGGTGGCTCGCGAGAGCCACCCGTGACAAATAATTGTCTATTCAGTATTCAGCCCGCATAGTATGAATATGTACCCATACAGTATATTTTGTATTTGAATCAGCCTAGTTGTCACCCTCTGTAGTGATTGATATTATCCTAGTTGTATAATGAAGGGGACCATTATTGTGCAAGTTTGTTACATTTTGTGCATTCAATATGACCTCTATGAGCAGCCCTAGTTAGGTTATAAAGTCTGACAGCCGTAGTTCTTTTGATGTTCTTTCTACTTCCGAATGATGGCTCCAACAGTGCTCACTGGAACATTCAGCAGTTTAGAAATGCATCTGTAACCAATGCCATCATTATGTTTTGCAACAATAAAGTTGCAAAGGTCTAGCTCTTTGCTTTTACCCATCATGAGTTCTTTGTGGTGTGACAATCTGATATTCACAAACCTTTTTAAAGGCTTTCAGTCAGGGCTTAACTAGCTGAAATTAATTTGCACTGATGGGGGATGGGATGGCTTCTTAAATTCTGATGGATTTCAGCTGGTTTCTTGGCTTTCTATGCCTTTTTGCACCTCTTTTTTCTTCATGTGTTCAATACTTATTCTCTGTGTCATTCAACTTTATTAAATATAACTTGTTTTCTGAACACGGTTGCCTTGAGTTCTTTGTATGTATGGATTACTTGGGTTGTTACTGATGTCTCGTGAAAATCTCAGGTCAATGGCTCCATCAGAAATATGTTTAATGAGAAAAATGTTGATGTGTTCAATACTAATTTTCTCCGCTGTATAGTGCTTTTTCTCATCTCTGGAGAAAGGATCCAGCACAGACACAGGGGGAGCACAAGCCAGTGTACTCCCTGTGCCAGTCCCAAGTTGGCCCCAAATGGGCAGGGCTGCTTCACGAAGGGCATCTGGCTTAAAAATCCTTGCCAAATCAGCATTTATATTTTATTCATACTATAAATCAGGAGACCAAAGACATATGAACAATTACAGACCCACAAGCATCGTCCGTATTTTTTTTTTCCTAAAGTAATGGAGAGGTGGATTGCAGAATTAACTAGAAAAGCACTCGGATAGTGCAGAACTCCGCCAAGCGCCACAGTTCCCCCCCATACAGTGTTTGTGTGTACGTTTTCAGATTCCTTGACCATGAAAACATATGACTAGCAATTGGATTCACAATGATAGGATTAGTGGTTCAGTAGTAAAAGCATTACCTCCTTGACGGAGGTAATAAACTGAAGTGTTGCTGTTGTGTCCATCTCCTCCATCTGCAAACTCCCAGGCTGCGGGCGTTGCAATTCATCGCACAACCGCGTACAACCCACAGGCCAATGGGTTATACGAGCGTTTTCATAGATCACTGAAAGCAGCACTCAGGGCTTCACTGACAGATGCAAATTGGGTAGACAGGTTGCCGTGGGTTTTATATTGGGGTTGCGCTCCGCGGCAAAAGAGGATTTGGAAGCTTCCCCGGCAGAGAGCTTGTTTTTGCGCAGCCCCTATGGCTGCCCGGGGAATTTCTGCCAAATAATCCCGTGCGGGTCAGCTGCCCGTCTCAGCTTTTGCAGCGTAGCACAAACACAGGCACGCTGCCGGGCCCGGCCCACCACTGTTTTCCGCGTGCTTTTGTGCCTAAAACTTTGAAGAACGCGGAGTTTGTGTTGGTCAGACACGACGACCAGCGCCCTCCATTGCGCCTGCACACATGTTGAAAATGGCCATATCTCACAATGTTAAAGAATCCTTTAAAAAATTCCTGTATCCAGACGGTGATCCGGATCATCCCCAAAATTTAATCAGTTCTTCCTTGTACCATTTCCAACAACGCCTGAAAGTTTCATTGAAATCCGTCCAAAACTTTTTGAGTTATCTTGCTAACCAACAGACAGACAGACAGACAAACAGACAGACAAACAAACCCCGGCAAAAACATAACCTCCTCGGCCTGCGGCCTGGCGGAGGTAATTATATCACATGCTGATGATAGTCCTTTTAGTCTTCGTTCATTACAGTGTGATTTTAAAAAGCATTATTCCACTGAAAGAGTGTCCTGGTTCTTCTTCAAGGAGTACAAATTAAGATGGACAAAGAAGTTGCTGTTGGTGCTTTATTTCTTGACCTGAGGAAAGTGTTTGATACAGTAGAGCATGATATCTCAAATGATAAACTGCTTCATTTTGTTTTTTTGGTTTTTTTTATTAGTGCCATACATTGGATTAAATCTTATTTGAAAAATCGTGACCTGTGTGTTCAATTCGGTGAATCAGTCTCTGGATGCTTGTGTGGTGATGTAGGTGTCCTTCAGGGCTGTGTTTTAGAACCTTCATTGTTCTCTCTCTCTCTCTCTCTCGTGCGCATGCGTGGGCGTTTGTGGGAGCAGGGGTGTGGAGTGATGTTGAGTGAATACGTTAAACTTTGTATTTTCTAACTTTTTCTCTATCTTGTGTGTTTGAGGTGTGTGTGTTTAATATAGTGGGTTGAGTGTGGGTGTGTTGGGGTGTGAGTGTTGGAGTGTGTGTGTCGGGGAACGGTAGCTTCTGCTGCCGGTTTTTCCCGGCCGGCATCATGCCGGTGATTGATGGTGGTGTGGAGTTTGAGCGCTTAACCCGGCGTCATGGCGTGAGAATCCTCCCGACAGTTCCCTGTTCTGTGGAGGAGGCCAGCCTCGCTGTAGGACAGGTGGTTGGGCATGGCAGCATAAAATCAGCATCGAGGATGAACAGCGCAATTGTGATCTTTCTGGATTCGACTGAAAAAGCTGATCAGGTGGTGGCACAGGGAGTGGTCATAGGTGACACTTTTACTCCCGTTTTACCGCTGGCGAATCCGTCTAGGAGGATCACCATCTCAAACGCTCCTCCTTTCGTTAAAAATGATCAGCTGATTAGAGAGTTGTGCCGTTTTGGCCAGGTTGTGTCCCCTATCAGAATGGTCTCTCTGGGTAGTAAATCACCCCTGCTGAAGCATGTTGTGTGTCACAGGAGGCAGTGTTTCATGGTGTTGAAAGACAGCTCTGCTGAACTGAACGCGTCTTTTAATTTCAGGATTGACGGCTTTAGCTACTTGGTGTTTGCAACATCTGAAACCATGAAGTGTTTTGCGTGTGGTGCAGAAGGCCATCTTATTAGGTCATGTCCTGAAAAGGCGAACACAAAGAGCACTGGCGGTAAGAAAGGTGACGCCGCTGTTTCTGGTGGTCCGGAGGGTAGCGCTACATGCGGTGCGGTGGATGCCGCTGCGGCGCAAGCCTCTGCTGGGGCGGTCCGCTTCTACTTCTGCGGGGGTGTCCGCGTCCGCGTCCGCGTCCGCGTCCGCGTCCGTGTCCGCTTGTGCTGGGGCGGCCGCGGCCGCCTCTGCTGAGGTAGCCACAGCGGGCGCGGTAGTTGCCCCCCCAAACATTGATGGTGGGAAATTTCTGTCTGGCGGCAGCTGTGATCATTGTGACGAGCCTGTCACCCGGAGTAAAGAGGCGGAGGGTGTAAGTAAGAGTGCAGTTAAACGAAGGAACGTGGGTGAGCAGACTTTGCAGGCGGGGGAGGAGCGGTTTGAGGCTGTAGCGGACACACAGAGCAAACACTGATTGACGAACGTTGCAGTTCACGAAGAAATGCAGGAATGTAGTTTTGTTGAAGAGGATCCTTTTAAAGCTGCACAAAAAAGAAAAAGTGCTGAAAACTTGCAGAGCTCTGCTAAATCTAGTAGGGTTGGGAAGTTAGATTTACTAGATGAGAGCGTCTCTGACGAAAGTGGAGCTGAGTCTGAAATGATGCAGACGCAGGAGGAGCAAAGCTCCTATTGTTTTACCAAAATTAGGCAATTTCTCCAGGTGACCAAGGGGAGCAGAGCTGTGAAAGTGGAAAATTACTTTCCAGATCTGGAGTTATTTGTGGCATCAGCTCGCAAGCTGATGAAACTGAATGATGGGAATGAGACTTTTACTGATCAGGAAATATTTCGTTTAAAGAAACTGGTTGTCAAACTGAAATCACAAATTACTAACAGTCATGTTTTCTCTTAGTTTGTTTCTTCCCTTTTATGCTATGTGTGTGTTTTTTTACTGTACCTTATTTTTATCCTTTTTAATGCCCCACCTTAGAATTGGCACTCTTAATATAAACGGGGCCAGGGATGATGTAAAAAGGGCCTCTTTATACAAGCTTTTTAATTTAAAGACACTTGACGTGCTGATGGTCCAGGAGACTCACAGCACTGTAGACATTGAGTGCCAGTGGAGAAAAGACTGGGATGGCTGCATTTTTTTTAGCCACAAATCCAATAATAGTGGAGGGGTGGCTGTACTTTTCTCTCGGGGTTGTGTGCCTGTCTCTTATGAGGTAGAAGAGGTGGTGAAAGGACATGTACTCTTGCTAAAGGTACAGTTTGAAAACGTAAACTTGGTTCTTATAAACGTGTATGTGCCAACCCAGACAGCAGAAAGGATCAGGGTCTTTAATATGCTATCAGATACGGTTAGATCCTGTATTCCAAATAGTTTTTTATTTCTGGGGGGTGATTTTAACTGTACATTAAACCACAGACTGGACAGGAACCATCAGGAACCTCACCCTGCTTCTGCCAATAGGCTGAGGGAACTAGTGAAGGCACATGAAATGGCCGATGTGTGGAGATCACATCATGGGGACCAGAGGCAGTACACCTGGAGCCATGCTAAAGATAACCTCTTATCTATGGCTAGGTTAGACCGTTTCTATGGTTTTAAACACCAAATGAGTGTTTTTAAAAATAGTTGTATCTGTCCTGTTGGTTTCACTGATCACTGCCTGCTGATTTGTTCTGTTTTCATTGAAAATGTAAAGTGTAAGAGTGCTTTTTGGCATTTTAATAATACACTTTTAAATGATGTGTTTTTTAAGGGAGTTTTTCATGATGTATGGAAGTCACACAGGGAACAAAAATCTTCTTTTAGTTCTCTCCAAATGTGGTGGGATTTTGGTAAGGCACAGATAAAACAATTCTGCCAACAGTACACTCAAAATGTCACTCGTAGCTTGACCCAATCCTTGAAAGTTCTGGAGACTGAGGTGGTAGAGCTAGAGGAGTTACTCAGTTCTACCGGAAAACAGGAGCACTTAGAGGCTCTTAAGTCAAAAAGGTCAGCCTTGGCTAGCTTGCTAGGGGTCACCGCACAGGGTGCTCTGGTCCGCTCACGCTACATGGATGTAGCTCTGATGGACTCGCCCTCCCAGTACTTTTTTGGACTGGAGGGGAAAAATGGACAGAGAAAGCTCATTCACTCCTTGTTGGGCGATGACGGGAGAACAATCTCCACAGCAGCAGAGATCAGGAAACACGCTGCTAGCTTTTACAGTGAATTGTTTAGAGCAGAGTGGAGGGAGGACACGTCACTGGGCCAGGTTTTCCTTGATGGTCTTCCAGTGCTCTCAGAGGACCTTGTTGCCGGCTTGGATGCTCCACTGTCTCTGTCTGAGCTGCATACGGCGCTAATGAGCCTCCAGAATGGAAAATCACCAGGCATAGATGGTCTCTCTGTGGACTTTTTTAAGGAATTCTGGCCCCTGCTTGGTCCAGACCTGCTGGAGGTTCTCCAAGATAGCTTGGAAAGGGGGACCCTACCCACGACCTGCAGGAGGGCCATCATCACACTGTTGCCGAAAAAGGGGGACCTCCAGAGCCTAAAGAACTGGAGGCCAGTCTCTCTGCTCTGCACAGACTACAAGATTCTCTCAAAAGCTCTGGCCCGAAGACTGAGAAAGGTGATGAGCAAGCTCATTCATGTAGACCAGACTTACTGTGTGCCTGGCAGGCTGATTAGTGACAACGTCACTTTAATTCGGGATATTTTGGAGGTCTCTGGTTCATTGGCGGTAGAAACTGGTTTGATTTCAATTGACCAGGAAAAGGCGTTTGATCGGGTTGAACACCAATATTTATGGACAGTTTTAACAGCTTTTGGGTTCAGCCCAGGCTTCATAGCCAGGATACGGGTCTTGTACAGTGACATTGAGAGTGTGCTGAAGATAAATGGGGGCCTGTCTGCCCCTTTAAAAGTCCAGAGTTCGGCAGGGCTGCCCTCTCTCAGGGATGCTGTACTCCCTCGCCATAGAGCCTTTGCTTCACTGCCTGAGAAGGGATCTATCAGGAGTTACTTTTCCTGGCTGTGACACCACGTTCAAGCTGTCGGCCTATGCAGATGATGTAGTCATTCTGCTAAACAAGCAGAGTGACATTGACGTTCTGGTTAGGAGTGTCAATCATTTTTGGCCAACTTTCCTCTGCAAAGATAAACTGGGGAAAAAGCGAGGCTCTGATGGTGGGGGAGAAACTAGAAAATCAGCTTACGCTGCCGGGTGGGTTGATTTGGAAAAAAGGAGGTTTTAAGTATCTTGGTGTCTTTATTGGAAATCAGCAGTTTGAGCAAAAAAATTGGGATGGGGTCATAGAGAAAATTAACGGGAGACTAAACAAGTGGAAGTGGCTAATGCCAAGAATATCTTTTAGAGGAAGAGTGCTCATTTTAAATAATCTTGTTTCCTCATCCCTGTGGCACCGCCTCATGTGTATGGACCCCCCTGCTGGTTTGTTGTCCAAAATTCAGTCTGTTTTGGTGGACTTTTTTTTGGGGGGGTGGACTCCACTGGGTTCCTCAAGCCCTGTTATTTCTTCCCAAAGAGGAGGGGGGGCAAGGAGTGATTCATTTAGCTAGTAGAGGTGCTGCTTTTAGACTGACTTTCATACAGAGACTGCTGACGGGCCCCCAGGACCTGGTATGGAGGCCTTTGGCCTGTGTTATTTTACAGAGAGTCCTTGGGCTTGGGCTAGACCTCCCTGTGTTTTTAATGGATTTTAAGAACTCTAATGCACTGTCTTTACCCAGTTTTTACCGCAGTCTCTTTTCAGTGTGGACTCTTTTTAAAAAACAAAGAGGGCCATGCGATTCCCTCTACTGGTTGTTGAGGGAGCCGCTGGTTTTTGGTGGTCGCCTTGGTGTCCTGTCGGGAGTTGGAAGGACCTTCCTTGATTGGCTGTGTTCCAGGAACATTCTCACTCTGAAGCAAGTGGTGGAACTGGCTGGTCCTGGCCTCAACAACGCCTCAGCTTTAGCAGCTCATCTTGGTGTCAGGTCGAATCGTTTCATCGATGGTCTTCTTGCACACTGGAAACAGGAGCTTCATGGACTTGAGCACTCCCTACTCTTGGACTTTAGCAATGGCACGCTGCAGCCAGAAAGCACTGACCCCTTTCCCTCTCTCACGCTCTATATGGACTTTGACGTCGCTCCTTGCTCCTTACTGGCATTCTGTGCTCCCACTGGTGTGGACTTTGGAGGAGCCAGTGGTAAGGCACTCTACAGACTGGTGGTGATGGCACTCAACAAGGACCGATTGAACACCTGTGTGGACACTCCTTGGAGAGCCTATTTTAAACTAGGAAAAGGGCATCGGCCTGCCTGGAGGGCTCTTTACAAAGCCCCTCTCCCTAAGAGGCATGGAGACTGACAGTGGAGGGTCCTGCATGGTATTATAGCTGTCAATGCTTTTGTTTCTGTGATTAACAGCAGTGTCAGTGATCAGTGTGTTTTTTGTTCCTCTAGGGAGACTGTTTTTCATTGTTTTATTGAATGTCAGCGCCTGAGTGGCCTCTTTGAACTTCTCACAAAACTTTTTCATATTTTTAAGGAAGTTTTCTCTAAGCAGGTTTTCATTTGTGGTTTTATGTACAATCGTCGTTTTAAGCAGAAGTGTCAACTACTGAACTTTGTTTTAGGGCAGGCAAAGTTGGCTATCTATGTAAGCCGGAGAAGAAAACTTGAAAATGTTGAGAATGATGTTGATGTCAAAATTTTATTTGTGAGGCTACTTAAAGCCAGAATCAGGCTGGACTTTCAATTTTTTATGGGGAATGGGGATGTGGAAGGTTTCAGGACCCTCTGGTCCCTGGAGAATGTCCTCTGTTCAGTTCATGATGGACAGCTTTTTTGGGGGCGTTTTTTGGGGGATTAATTTTCTGTGTAACATAGCATGATATAGAAATTGTATTGACTGATGGACAAGTGTGTTTATTAAAGATCTTTTAAAAATCAAAAAATCTCTCTCTCTCTCTCTCTCGTGCGCATGCGTGGGCGTTTGTGGGAGCAGGGGTGTGGAGTGGTGTCGAGTGAGTACTTTAAACTTTGTTTTTTCTAACTTTTCTCTATCGTGTGTGTTTGAGGTGTGTGTGTTTAATATAGTGGGTTGAGTGTGTGTGTGCTGGGGTGTGAGTGTTGGAGTGAGTGTGTTGGGGAACGGTAGCTTCTGCTGCCGTTTTTTCCCGGCCGGCATCATGCCGGTGATTGATGGTGGTGTGGAGTTTGAGCGCTTAACCCGGCGTCATGGCGTGAGAATCCTCCCGACAGTTCCCTGTTCTGTGGAGGAGGCCAGCCTCGCTGTAGGACAGGTGGTTGGGCATGACGGTATAAAATCAGCATCGAGGATGAACAGCGCAATTGTGATCTTTCTGGATTCGACTGAAAAAGCTGATCAGGTGGTGGCACAGGGAGTGGTCATAGGTGACACTTTTACTCCCGTTTTACCGCTGGCGAACCCGTCTAGGAGGATCACCATCTCAAACGCTCCTCCTTTCGTTAAAAATGATCAGCTGATTAGAGAGTTGTCCCGTTTTGGCCAGGTTGTGTCCCCTATCAGAATGGTCTCTCTGGGTAGTAAATCACCCCTGCTGAAGCATGTTGTATGTCACAGGAGGCAGTGTTTCATGGTGTTGAAAGACAGCTCTGCTGAACTGAACGCGTCTTTTAATTTCAGGATTGACGGCTTTAGCTACTTGGTGTTTGCAACATCTGAAACCATGAAGTGTTTTGCGTGTGGCGCAGAAGGCCATCTTATTAGGTCATGTCCTGAAAAGGCGAACACAAAGAGCACTGGCGGTAAGAAAGGTGACGCCGCTGTTTCTGGTGGTCCGGAGGGTAGCGCTACATGTGGTGCGGCGGATGCCGCTGCGGCGCCCGCTTCTGCTGGGGCGGTCCGCTTCTACTTCTGCGGGGGTGTCCGCGTCCGCGTCCGCGTCCGCTTGTGCTGGGGCGGCCGCGGCCACCTCTGCTGGGGTAGCCGCAGCGGGAGCGGTAGTTGCCCCCCCCCCAAACAGTGATGGTGGGAAATTTCTGTCTGGCGGCAGCTCTGATCATTGTGACGAGCCTGTCACCCGGAGTAAAGAGGCGGAGGGTGTAAGTAAGAGTGCAGTTAAACGAAGGAACGTGGGTGAGCAGACTTTGCAGGCGGGGGAGGAGCGGTTTGAGGCTGCAGTTCACGAAGAAATGCAGGAATGTAGTTTTGTTGAAGAGGATCCTTTTAAAGCTGCACAAAAAAGAAAAAGTGCTGAAAACTTGCAGAGCTCTGCTAAATCTAGTAGGGTTGGGAATTTAGATTTACTGGATGAGAGTGTCTCTGACGAAAGTGGAGCTGAGTCTGAACTGATGCAGACGCAGACGCAGGAGGAGCAAAGCTCCTATTGTTTTACCAAAATTAGGCAATTTCTCCAGGTGACCAAGGGGAGCAGAGCTGTGAAAGTGGAAAATTACTTTCCAGATCTGGAGTTATTTGTGGCATCAGCTCGCAAGCTGATGAAACTGAATGATGGGAATGAGACTTTTACTGATCAGGAAATATTTCATTTAAAGAAACTGGTTGTCAAACTGAAATCACAAATTACTAACAGTCATGTTTTCTCTTAGTTTGTTTCTTCCCCTTTATGCTATGTGTGTGTTTTTTTACTGTACCTTATTTTTATCCTTTTTAATGCCCCACCTTAGAATTGGCACTCTTAATATAAACGGGGCCAGGGATGATGTAAAAAGGGCCTCTTTATACAAGCTTTTTAATTTAAAGACACTTGACGTGCTGATGGTCCAGGAGACTCACAGCACTGTAGACATTGAGTGCCAGTGGAGAAAAGACTGGGATGGCTGCATTTTTTTTAGCCACAAATCCAATAATAGTGGAGGGGTGGCTGTACTTTTCTCTCGGGGTTGTGTGCCTGTCTCTTATGAGGTAGAAGAGATGGTGAAAGGACATGTACTCTTGCTAAAGGTACAGTTTGAAAACGTAAACTTGGTTCTTATAAACGTGTATGTGCCAACCCAGACAGCAGAAAGGATCAGGGTCTTTAATATGCTATCAGATACGGTTAGATCCTGTATTCCAAATAGTTTTTTATTTCTGGGGGGTGATTTTAACTGTACATTAAACCACAGACTGGACAGGAACCATCAGGAACCTCACCCTGCTTCTGCCAATAGGCTGAGGGAACTAGTGAAGGCACATGAAATGGCCGATGTGTGGAGATCACATCATGGGGACCAGAGGCAGTACACCTGGAGCCATGCTAAAGATAACCTCTTATCTATGGCTAGGTTAGACCGTTTCTATGGTTTTAAACACCAAATGAGTGTTTTTAAAAATAGTTGTATCTGTCCTGTTGGTTTCACTGATCACTGCCTGCTGATTTGTTCTGTTTTCATTGAAAATGTAAAGTGTAAGAGTGCTTTTTGGCATTTTAATAATACACTTTTAAATGATGTGTTTTTTAAGGGAGTTTTTCATGATGTATGGAAGTCACACAGGGAACAAAAATCTTCTTTTAGTTCTCTCCAAATGTGGTGGGATTTTGGTAAGGCACAGATAAAACAATTCTGCCAACAGTACACTCAAAATGTCACTCGTAGCTTGACCCAATCCTTGAAAGTTCTGGAGACTGAGGTGGTAGAGCTAGAGGAGTTACTCAGTTCTACCGGAAAACAGGAGCACTTAGAGGCTCTTAAGTCAAAAAGGTCAGCCTTGGCTAGCTTGCTAGGGGTCACCGCACAGGGTGCTCTGGTCCGCTCACGCTACATTGATGTAGCTCTGATGGACTCGCCCTCCCAGTACTTTTTTGGACTGGAGGGGAAAAATGGACAGAGAAAGCTCATTCACTCCTTGTTGGGCGATGACGGGAGAACAATCTCCACAGCAGCAGAGATCAGGAAAT